>OV277705.1:23781284-24173784 GCA_922987775.1 Agonopterix subpropinquella
GTCGAAGAGCTGTTTCGTTTGGCGAGAGATAGACAGGGATATGCAGAGCTGACTGCCAACCTCCAGTAATGGAGAGGAACTCGAAGAAGAAGAAGAATGCGCCCTAAGGGTGCGTTTCAACTGAAGCGGAGCGGAGCGGAGCGGAGCGGAGAAGTGTAAAATTAAATCACCTATTAAAAATAAGGCGAGAAAAATTTTGCAATTCAAAATGGAGCTTCACTTCTCTTCAACGCTAGGCCTGAGAGAATTTTTGGAATTCCCCCGTGAAAATTATGTTTTGCAATTATTTTCCTTAATTTAACAATAATGCACGCGTTTGTGTGATCAAGCGTAGACTACAGAAGTTGATAGAACAGTCAAGTGAACTTGGTGCCACCACTGTTTGATTAATATATTGAAACGATATGTTCTATAAAACTTAGAGAAAAATACGATCGTTTTCAGTCATCACTCGATCTTCTTCTGTTTTGCATTAAATATTATATTACTGTAATTAAATATAATTATAATAATAGATTAAACTTAAAAGATAATAATAATAAGTGATAGTTTTGTTTCACCTCTCTGTTAAAACCAGTTACAGTGAGCTTTTTAATTACCTACTTGATATTTTACACTTTTTGGAACTATTTGAACCAAAATTGGACTATCAATATTCTACACTAATTTAACGTAAGTTATAAATTAAAGGCGATATTTTTTAATCGATATCTCATATACAGGATATAACAAAACACACTAGTAATACTTAAGGGGGTGCTTCAGACCATCAAACTGAACGACTTTCACTATGGAGCCAACATCGAAATCGCGAAAAAAAAATCCGCTCTTTCATACAAAACTGCAGTACCGTCTCGACTCAAATGTATGGGATGGCAGATTTTGTTTATTTTTTCTCTACGCTCCATAGTGAAAGTTGTTCAGTTTGATGGTCTGAAGCACCCCCTTAAGTATTACTAGGGTGTTTTGTTACACCCTGTAGACATAATACTACTAAAATTCCATTTCAAGGTCATCAAAACAGAGCTACAATTTCAAAAATAGTTAGTAGTTATTTTAAAGGTACAGTTACACATGCTTATTTCAAGCACGAAGGCATGCTTCAACCGAGCACTTGCTGCTTACAAGCACGTGTGTCCAAGCATTGCTCAAAATAAGCATGCTTATTTCGAGCATACTCAAAAATCGACAGGCGTGCGATTTTTGAGCATGCTACCTGGGGCGCGGGTGGCGGGGGGCGTGGTTTAAGCACGTGTGGACAGGTTTGCTTGAGCATGCTATGCTTATAGTAGTATCGATCTAGTTTCGCTTCAGGAGCGAGCACGCGCCGATTTCGCGCCAAAAATGGCTCGCTGGGGCGATGAAAAGACTTTCGGACACATTGTATGCCAATTAACATGATGATTTTATTCAATTCTTTTGAAAGGGCCACTTGTTTTTTCATTTTTTCATTTCGCAGAAAGAAACATCGACTCTCCAGACCGTGCTATTGAGCATGTGTGTTAAATGGTTTGCTTTGAGCATGCTTATTTAAGAGTATGCTTATAATAAGCATGCTTCATAGAAGCAAGTGTATCGAGTTCAAACAGCATGCTTTTTTTAAGCATGCTAATAAGCTTGCTATTTTTGAGCATGTGTAACTGTACCTTAACATTAACACGCTTATACAGGGTGCTAGGGTAAACAGTTGCACTACTTTAAGGGGTGATTGTACCCATGATACTGAACAAGGAAATTCCCAAAAAAAAACGACTTTTCAAACTTTTCATACAAACACACAACAACATTCGATCAGCAGATTGCATTTTGGAAATGTAATAAATAAAAACAATTTCCTGTAGGTTTCGTAGGGAAAGTTATTCATTGTTATGGATACAACCAAACATTTAAGTATTGCAACTGTTTCCCAACTGTATAAGCTTCACCTGTATGTAACTAAGTCAAAGAAAATTGACTAAGTAGGTAGGGTATGTAAGAAAAGGCCACATCTCTACTAAAACAGAACACCTACCGACGCGGTGGTCCCACACAGCACAGAATATCTACTAGATATCTATTAGATATTTTGTAGACACTTCGATATTTTGTAGATGTCTATTAGACATCTTGTAGACATTTGTGATGTTGGGGGTAGAGTCAAAAATTACGCTAGAAAGCTATCCACGTGATATTGAGATTTGAGTTTTTACCCGACTGCGCCAGAAGGTGGATTTAGTTGAGTTTGAGAATCTAGGAAGCCAATTTTAACCTACTTCAATTCATTTGTCCTATCGATTTTAAACTTTAAAAGCGTATGTCATTCGGATGACAAAACAATAATTAATAAATTATTGATTATGCTATGTAGGGTGAAATCGATATCATTGACATCCCTGTAAACACCCATCAAACTGAACAACTTTTACTATGGGAGCAAACCCAGCTGGACAACCCAGTTGGTCTAATGGTTACCACGCCGGGCTGCCAAAACAGGGTCCTGGGTTCGAATCCCGGTTCGGTCATGGATGTTATACGTTTGTGCCGTGGTTTCCACAACAAAAAGCCTATTAGAGCTTACGTAGGATCATTACAGTGCGCTATTTATTTATTTATTATTATAATTTATTTATTATTATAAACCGTAACAAAAAATAATCGGCTGTTCCATACTAAACTGCAATTTTTACTCGACTCAACGGTTTATTCCCATAGTCAAAGTTGTTCAGTTTGATGTTAGCTCAGGATGCCAGTAATTATGATCAAGCCCTGTAGATCAATATGGTGTATGTAAGTATGTGTTACACACATACACGAACCGAACTGAGAACAAGCATCGAATACATACATAATGTAGTATTGAACGGTTATTTAACATTTAATAGCCATGCTATCGCTACTAAATGGAATCGTTCGACGCTCTCGCTATAGCTACTTGGTTAGGTATAACTTAAAATTATAACCACATACATACTTACATACATAACTAAACATAGCATATAAAATTTTTGGCTTTTTTGTCTGTCTGTTTGTTTGTTTGTATGTTTGGGTGTTTGTTTGTTCGAGTATCACGCAAAAACTACTGAACCGATTTTGATTAAACTTTTTTGTTTGATAGCTTATCATCTGACTTAAAATTTGGTATACAGGGTCCTTCTTAATATGCTGACACTTTTTTAAGGGGATGATCAGACCGTCAAACTGAACAACTTTCTCTATGGGACCAACATCGAAATCGCGAAAAAAAAATCAGCTGTCCCATACATTTGGCTCGAGTAGGTTTGCAGTTTTGTATGGACGAGTTGAATTTTTTTTCGCGATTTCGATGTTGGTCCCATAGAGAAAGTGGTTCAGTTTCACGGTCTGATCATCCCCTCAAAAAAGTGTCAGCATATTAAGAAGGACCCTATATAATTTATGCGGTCGAAGTTGCGGGTAAAAGCTCGTATTTGAATAAAATTCATGTGTTAGCGGGTAGGTTATTTTATGATAAATATTCCAGAGTGCAATGCCTTTGTTGGGCGTGTGAGACAGGTTGCAGAATAACATACAATAGATTTCTCTTAAACACCTCGTACTAAAGGGGGAAATATAAGAAGTAGTATTTTAAACATGAACCAAAAGAACTCGACGAAGAAGAAAAATAACATTTTGTTCTTTTGTTTGTTGCAGATATAATGTGCGCTTGCCGAAGTGGAAGTATCGACAAGTGACTCGACATCATACACCATGACGGCGAAGGACATGAATGTTAAGGTAAGTCGTAAAGATACCATACCCATACAAACTCATGAGACACTTATGTTTAGAGTGTTCAAAAAGCGGCCAAGAGCGCGTCGGACTCGACAAGAAAAGGTTAAATGTTATAGCTCAAATAACTTACCAAAAGCAAACAATAGTGCGATTTAATTGCGTGCAACGACATCCATTGACTTTTTTTTTATTTCTTCAGCGTTCGCAAGAAGCTTACATTCTTACCTCATTGAAAGTACTTGCTACATTGTCAAATAGTTTCCGATTTTTTACTCCACTATTTTAGAAGTTAGGGGGGGTACGGTACATACAGAGAGCTAGACAGAGAGGCGCAGGCTTTCCACTCACGATAAAGCCTATACAGGGTGTAAGAAAAAGTATCATTACTATGGGAGCAAACCTGTCAAAACACCCTTACAATGGCACCCACCAGGCAAACGAAAGAGGGGACGCCCTAAAACAACCTGGCGCCGCTCTGTGGAAGTAGAGGCTAAAAGTCTCAACATGACCTGGGAGGATATCTACAGCGCTGCCCAAGATCGCAACCGATGGAGAGCTATCATCCGAGCCCTATATCCCACGTAGGGGTAACAGGAAGAGAAGAAGAAGAAGAAACCTGTCAAAACAAAAAGAAAATCAGCTGTCTCATATATTTTATTACTCGAGTCGAGTAGGCGCTGCAGTTTAATATGAAACAACTGTTTTTTTTTTACGCTGATTGATTTGCTCCCATAGTAAAATTTGTTCAGTTTTATGGGTAGAGTATGTGGTATAAAGGTTAGGTCTTGGAGTTAGTGTGGTTAGGTTAGTAGGTGGTTAGGGAAATGATACTTTTTCTTACATCCTGTTTATGTGGTACATTTTCACACTCTTGTCCGATTTATAAATCTTCTACTTCTCCTTTGGGTTCCTCTCCACTACTGGAGGTTGGCTGTCAGCTCTGCATATTAAACTGTAAACCTAAAAATGCCTTTCTTTTTGGCTTCGCCTTGTTCGGGTAAAAATAAAGGGACCGATATGAAACGCAGATGCCAGAACAATCAGCGGAGAGCGTCGCGGTCACTGAGAGCCCGTTCAACCTGGACGGGATCCTGGTGGAGCTGGGCAGCTTTGGCAAGTACCAGCTACTACTGCTGCTGCTGCTCTCCTTCAGGGACTCCTTCCTCTACATGTGCAACTTCAACTACGTCTTTTCTGCCGCTGAGGTGCCCTTCAGGTATGGTCTTACCGCCTAGCCACACGACACGTTGCAGTGCCGCAGCGTCGGATTTTTTTGTATGTGGAACGACGTCGCTGTGACGTTACTGCGTCATTCTAAAGCCCGACCAGAAATATAATAAACCTCGCCATGTTACGGAAAATCATTGGAACTAAAAAACCAAGTTTTTTTAATATTTCTGGTCAGACTTTACATAGCAACTATCCAACACTACGACATCGACACCGCACTGTGACTCCTACCTACATTTCGTTTAACCGTCTCATCTGTGCATAGCGCGTACACTTATTTGCACTTCAATACTTTGCAACTAAGAGCTAGTGCACACCTGGCGATGCGCAGCGAAGAGCATTTTACACTGTCAAGTCATTACCGACTTTGATTGCGTTGAAATAACATCGAAAATCTATTAACAGGCTTTCGCATCAAGTCTCATCGATGCTCTGGGGGACTAGTAGTCGCCAGATGTGCGCTGACTCCAGCCCTAAAGCGTCGTTGTAGTCTGTGCTAGTAGGAATACCGCCTTCTAGAGTTCTAGAAATGTCGAGATGTGTCTCTGTCTTTCTCACTTTTATTTACACGTCTTGTTAAAATTATCAGACATGTCTGTTTCATTTTGTGGCTTTTATCGATTCAATCCGATTTTAGTGGGATCACACACCGATGACGCATTGACGAAGCGGCAGACATCAGTCCGGAGTGACGGATTTTCTACGTGCTGTTTCAGACACGAGTTTTTTTTAAAGTTGGATTTAAAATGAAACTATTGAAATCAAAAGAATCAGAATCCGAATTTATACTTTTCAGATTATAATGAGTCTGCCCGAAAGTCCATAAATCTCTTATAATTTGATTAAATGTGATTAATGTGATTAAGTACCGAAAAAAACGTTCGCTTTCATTCCATGACGAATTAGGTATGCACCTGAACTCGAATTACTTAATGACAATCTATGGATCACTTGAGTTCAATCAATCAATCAAGTCTTCATTAAAATCACGTTTTCTCATCGTGAAAACAATAATAGACCAATAGTTACTAGTACTTTATCGACATCTTTACTTAATTTATATTTCTTTCACAAACCCTTGTCAATCATGAGTTTTATCGGTCCATTGAAAAAATTATTATTTTCTATTCAAACAAAATATAACCTTGAAGAGAAACAGATGTTTATCGTATATAATGTAGTAAATGAATTTGAAAACGGGTTACTGTGAACAATAAAAATTTAACAACGTTTATTTATACGAGCCGCACGAGGCTGCGCCGCGGACACCGGGCGTTGGTACACTTTGTACCTATTGCTACTGAAAATATTTAATGAAATTATGAAACTGAACTTGATTCGATACTTATCTTACGTGAAACATTCACTAGGTAGGTAGGTAGGTAGGTACTCTCTCGCGAAAACCCTTCGACAAGAATTCTCGAGGAGAACTTCTAAAGCAGGCACTGACGAGAAAGGCCGAGAACGAGAGTGTGGATGCCATTCTCGCGGCATCGTGAACCGTAGTAATTATATTATTCTTTTAAGCAGGCATTACACCATTACACTCTCGCGAGAACTTCTCGGCGAGAATTATCGGTAAGAACTTCCAGAAGGAAACCAACTTGTCCGTTCTAGGCCCGAATATGATGCAGCTCTTCTATAGTATGATTTCTCTATTTACTCGCTACTTGGCTTTTCCATACTTAGTAGTATAGTGTAGTATAGTGTAGTGTAGTGTAGTGTCGCGGCAAGCGCGACTTTCACCCTATTTCCTATGCAGCAAATTCGCTTCGCGTGCGAGTAAAGAAATCATACTAGGCATACCTAGGGTTCATATCCCTCCCCCGAGGAATCAATAAAAATCGAGATATTACCTTCATCCTTTTTATTTTACATATGCCAAAAAGAGCGCGCATGACATTTTTTCTCGTTTTGTCGTGTGGCATGCTAGCCGTGTGGCTAAAAAATGAATGTATGTATACGCGCGATTACAGATGCTATGTACCAGAGTGCGAGGCGATGGACTCACGGTTCAACGCGTCATGGACACCCTTCGCTCTCAACGACTCGGACACCTGCTACAGATTGTCGCCCTACTCAACGCTCAACGACTCCGAAGCAACGTTGTTCAATAGAAGCAGTACCTGCAGTCCGACCAGTTTCTACCACGACAAGAAACAGCCCTGCGAGAGAGTCGTTTACGAAGACTACAACAGCATAGTGGCCGAGGTAAGAAACGATTCGATAGTTACAACGTATTTTGAGGTTTTTGGACACAGTGTTACATTCAAATGACTCCCTCCAACCTTTGATAAGTTATAGTTATGTCAAGATACACAGTCAAAGCTACGAACACGTCGAAAAAAATAGCAACCACGGCCTCAATCGCTCTTCTTCTTCTTATCGTGTGGGCAGAGCCCTGGTGTCAGAGTTTTTTCAGACCGCCTTTCGGCCTAAGTTATCGCTCTAAGTTTGAACGATACTATCAAAACAAAACCACAACCAAAAACGTTACGTTATTCACGATTCGTATCGCGCAAATTATATTAACGGTAACGATTTAGCTTTATTTCGGAAGATACGTTGGCGTAACGTTTGATGTCCGTCCGATCGAATTTTCTGTATTGTGCGATTTAACCGTTCAGAAAAAAATATCGCGATAGCTTTTTTACTTCAGCTGAACCAAATCTAAACCAAAACCAAAACCAAACCAAATACGTATAAAATTGCGCAATTGAGGCCCATTTAAAAGGCCGCTAAATCCAATCCATTTCCATATACACGCACGCAGAGATATGTTGTATGATGCCTGACGCGCACCAACATAAGAAAGTTTTTAATTTAGAACGCATTTGTTTTAGAACGTTAGAAGCGTGAGGTTCTATCATGACGGATAATTAAATAAGCTTCCAACCTTATTGTGATATCACAATCAGATTCAGACAGAGACAACATAGGAAAATCTGTCCCATCATCATCATCTCAGCCGATAGACGTCCACTACTGAACATAGGTGACAATGACCGGTCCTGCGCTGCCCTCATCCAACGGGTTTCCGCCGCCTTCACTAGGTTTTCTGCTACTGCGCTTTTCTTTACTGCGCTTTTCGGTACACGGTCGCCTCTCGAGAATTTTTCCCCATCGGCCATCGGTTCCGCAAGCATTGTGCCCCGTCCATTGCCACCTTAGTTTAGCAATCAATGTTTAGTTTAGTTTCCATTGCGCTATATCAGCTAATCTCATCTTTCTGCGAACCTCTTCGATTCCGATTCGATCTCACAGAAATACTCCGAGCACAGCCTTCTCCATTGCCCTTTAGGTAACTTTTCGCCTTTTTATGAGCCTCTATAGAACCACCACGTCTCAGTTCCGAAAATCCATCTGTTAGCTAGGTACCAAACTTTTGAGACTTATTTATCTTAGTATGTTGTCTAAGTGAACAAAATTAATTGCTACTACTATAATTTAATACTATAAATATTAATTGTGTACTTTTATCAGGAGGAACCAGTGGGTGGCCATTTCATTAAATTTGTTAGTTAGGTACTAAACTTTTGAGACCTTATCTTACTAGGTATGTTGTCTAAGTGAACAAAATTAATTGCTACTACTATAATAATTAAATTATAAATACTATAAATATTAATTGTGTACTTTTATCAGGAGGAACAGTGGCCATTCCATTAAATTCGTACCTACTATTGTGAAAAGCATTCAGGTCCACTCTCTGCCTCTTTCTGAATCATTCTGGTATTGAAGTTTGTTTTCAATAATTTTCTCTAATATGTATTTAATTAATCAACCTTCAAAACTTTACTCGATCAAGACCTTGCTGGTTTAGGTACCATAACAATAAATATTGTAGTCTACTAAACTCCACATTAGCAAACATCCGATATTTGTTAGAGATACTTCTTGTAAGTGATACGGTGATACCTCATTGCCAGCTAATTGTTATAACATTTTGGATATTATGATGGGTTGGGTGACTTTTAACAGCTAGTTTAAACGTAGTTCAACTCAAAATGACTCGATAGATGCGTTGACGTGACATGGGTCCAAATATAATAATTAGGATAAAAAGAAAACAAATGGTTGAAATTGGATGTCTGCAGTATATTTTTGGAATCAGCTAATAAAGCCCTTTTATTTGATACCCCACACGATAGGTTTTAGAATAAAAAAGTGGATGACAACATTTTTATTTATTATTATCTGTGGTTTTGGGCCTTGACAGGCTTGCTAAGCCTGTGCCACGTAGACCATCGCTGGTCCTTTGTGATCGCCCTTTTTATAGTTCCTTACCAATCCCCACTGCGGCCAGAAATCGCAGTAGATTCTTGATCGGGATAGTTTGTATCTCATCTGGTGTCAGCACCTGCCTACCCAGATGAGTGCTGCGTTTGTACATCAGGGGACCACAATCACATAGGAGGTGCAGAGGAGTTTCCATCTCCTCCTTGCAAAATCTGCAGCCGGTCGTGTCACTTAAATTCAGTGTGTGCATGTGCTTATTTAATTTGCAGTGGCCTGTGAGTGACCTTGCTATTGTACAAATTTGGTCCTTGCTGAGGGCAAGGAGACCGTTCGCAAGTTTGCGATTGTAGCCTTTGATAAGTGCTTTTGAGTGGCCCATGCCTGGGGTGTTACACCAAAGCTTTATTGCCTCACCAAAGCTGGCCTTATTCAAAGAATCTCGCGTTAGACTATTGGGGATTCCGAGAAAGGGTTCGGGGCCTATGAAGTGGTTTTCAGTGCCTCTTCTAGCCAACTCGTCCGCCCTCTCGTTCCCTTCGATGTCTGAGTGTCCTGGCACCCATTGTAGCACAAGTTGATTGTTATTGCCTAAGGCATTCAGTTGTGATACGCAGTCCTGTACTAGCTTAGACCTTATGATCGGAGAGTCTATGGCTAGCAAGGCTGCTTGGCTATCAGAGTTGATTGTGATATATTGGTTGACGTAGCGCTTGCTTAAGTTAATTTCAGCGCAGGCTGTGATGGCGTAGACCTCCGCCTGGAATATGGAGGCGTAATTTCCAAGATTTTGGGTCTGTTGTAGTCTTGGGTTTTCGCCGTATATTCCGCTGCCAACGTCATTGCCTTTCTTGGATCCGTCTGTGAACCAGGTTAGGCAGTTGTCTTTGATGGATGTTTGGCCCTCAAGCCAGTCATCCCTCGAAGGAAATGTAACAGTATAGTTCTTGGTGAAGTTGTATACTGGCGTCATGGTGTCTGTGGTCATCTTTAGCACTGGGAGGCACGTGGCATCCTCCTGCAGGCTAATCAAACACCTCGACTGCCAGTTACGGTTCTTGTTTGGGTTAACTCTGAGTATGCAAGCCTTCGCTTCCCTTTGCGCAAAAATGTGCAGCGGTTGGAGGTTGAGTAATGCATTCAGAGCTAGCCCGGGGCTGGTGGACATAGCGCCTGTTATGATTAGGCACGCAGTCCTTTGAAGGCTATTGAGTTTGTCTATTGTGGTTTTTTGGAGGGTCTTTTTGTACCAGATAGCTGCAGCGTAGCATACGATTGGCCTAACTATGGCGGTAAAAAGCCAGAGGGCTATTTTAGGGGTTATTCCCCACCTAGTCCCTGCCACACGATAGCTGATGCCGAGCGAGGTCTTGGCCCTCTGAATGACGGTTTCAATATGCGTGTTCCAGTTGAGGCGTTGGTCAAAAGTTACGCCTAAGTACTTAACTGTTTTGGAGTAGGGTATAGTTTTGCCATTGAGACGGGGAACTTTTAACTTTTTGAGGTCCCGTTTGTTCGTAAATGGTACTATGACTGTTTTGTCTGCGTTTACAGACAAACTGTTTTCGTCACACCATCTTTGTATGATGTGAAGAGCTCTTTGCACAAGAGAGGACACTGTGTCTAGACACGGCCCTCTGATGATTACTACAAGGTCGTCGGCATACCCTTGTGTGGGTAGTCTTTCCTCGGCCAGTAGATGCAAGAGTTGGTCAACCGCGACTGACCACAGGAGGGGGGAAAGTGCTCCTCCCTGTGGACAGCCTCTAGTTGTTCTGACTGTATGGATGTGACCGTTCAGTGTTAGTTTTGCAGACCTGTTGCGGAGCATCGATTCTATCCGACCTATAGTGGTCCGATCTACCTCTTTGGCAGTTAGTCCACTAATTATGGTTCTTGTCGGGGTATTATCGAACGCTCCTTCAATGTCCAGGAATGCACAAAGGGCAATTTGCCTATCCTCGATAGATTTTTCGATCTTGTCGACTAGATCTATCAAGGCGGTTTCTGTTGATTTGCCCTTTTGGTAGGCGTGCTGATCTTTATGCAACGGGTGTGTCAATAAAGCACTTTCCCGTATGTTTAGATCTAGTACCTTTTCCATGGCTTTCAGCATGAAAGAGGTGAGACTAATAGGTCTATATGACTTTGGTTGGGCATAGTCCTTTTTGCCTGTCTTTGGTATGAACTTTATTGTGACTTTAGTCCATGGCTCAGGTATAACGTTACATGCAAAGCTAGTTCTAAATATTTTTATTAGAATTGGAGTTAGGATTTCCGCGCCTTGTTGTAATAGGCCTGGGAATATTCCATCATCTCCAGCTGATTTAAAGGGCTTGAAGGTTTTTAGCGCCCATTTGACCTGATTAGGTCTGAAGATTTTTGACGCTCTTCGCCAGTCATCTGAGTGAGGCCTATGTGGTGCATGAGCGTCTTCGTTACCCTTTGTACTTGTGACAGTGCTTGGGTTGATTTCACTGACGGAGCCAGGAAAATGGACTGCTGTGAGCAGTTCCAGGGTCTCCTTCTCGGAGCAAGTGAAATTACCATCAGGCTTTCTGAGAAGACCTAATTGGTTTTTTGGAGCTTTTGCGAGGATCCTGTGCAGTCTAGCTCCTTGAGGAGTTTGATTGATCTCCTCACAGAACTTCCGCCAGTTTTTCCTCTTGGCTATTTTGATTTCTCGTTTGTAAGTTGTTAGAACAGACCTGTAGGTGTCCCAACTACACCTATAGGATTTGGCTTTATTAAAGAGCCGACGAGATTCGATTCTAAGTTTTTCTAACTTACGATTCCACCAGGGAGTATTCCTTCGTTGCTTGGGTTCTTTCAGAGGGCAGCTTTTGTGGTAGGCGTCTAGGATGCCGTTTGTTAGAATAAGTACTGCCAGTTCTAAGCTATCAGGATCTTTTATTGTTTTAGGAAAGTCCTGTAGGTTCTCCTTTAGTAGGGTTCTAAATAGTTCCCAGGATGTCGCCTTCGGGTTCCTAAAGGTGTTAGTTTGGTATATCGGAGCGGTTATTAAATCAAAACGTATGTGTCTGTGATCAGACATGGATTCTTCCTCGCTGACATGCCAATTACTTACGCATTTGTAGATTTCCTCTGTTGCGAAAGTAACATCATACAACTTGGACCTACATTTTGGACCACAAAATTCAACATCCGGCCGGCAGCATCAAAACCTTTGATCAAAACTATAAATCCTTGTTACGTCAAGAATATTACAGAAGTCAAACCGAAACACGCATATTTTGCCAATGAAATGCAGTAGTGTGACGCATTCTACGGACAGTAGCAAACATCTTTCAGACGGGACGGTAATGACAATCATTGTATTAGAAACACAAACGTGCACATGTTTATGTACTTAGAAACAGATTTACCGTTTGTTTCGTATGAAAATCACCGTGACAACGCAAGGCATCGTCATTACACGCAACAAAACATAATTATATTTGTCGCTGCGAAACTGACAATTTGCAAACACTGGCCTGCAATCATCTGTGCCGGTAGCTGTACGTGTAAGTTGGTAGCGGATGGTATTGTGAGCGGTGGTTTTGTAAATAATGGTGGAGCATAGTAAACAGCCGATGGTCATTGTCACACGTTCAAGAGCAAGGTTTCATTCTCTGACGTTTTAAATAGTTATGGTATTATCATAGAGTAAATAAATTATACACAACAGAGGGTCAATGCCCATACTAAGAAAGGTGCCACCTTCTTATATGAAAACTCGCGCAAGTAAGTACAGCGCCGGTGGTGAGTAACGGTACTACCGCAATGTTTAATTGCGTTAAAATACGTGTTAAACACATTTGTGATTAAATTTTGAAGAAAATTTATCTATATAATTTATTTCCGTGGAACAAAACTCAATTAATAGTGATCTAATAATGTTTTTAAGATTTATCTCTCGTTTAGGCCAGTAGCGACATCTGTTTGCGCCAAGACTATACTAAATCTAAAATGTATGGAACTGTCCACAACGCATTTTCTGAACATGTAACTCGGTTACGGATATTAAAGGTAGGAATGTAAACATTAATGTTGATCTTCGGAGCCGTTATTGTTAAAACTATTTAATATTACAGTTGTGTAATGTTTTAGATTGCTTGACTGCTTGTATAATATAAGTTACGGATCCATTGCTTCGTTAGCACAACTCTACTGCACAACGTGGGACTTTATAAGTGACTAGAGTTAACCCGCGATTTCGTCCTCTCAAATTATATACCCGATTTTAAGATGGCTGTCGCCACTTATCTTCCCGCTCACGCTGCTATAACTACTCATGCCCTCTCGCTCGCACCACGCTGCGCACCTTATGGTGTTATGCAAATATTTGCATAACCTGTGGCAACACGTTCCACACCTACTTTGCACTTCTAACCCCTCTTATAATGTTCTGTGCGCTGGATTATCTTAATTCTAAGACAGACACTATTCTGTAGAGTTCCCTCGCGGGCTCGCTTGTCTAGTGTTGTAAGTGGTCGCCACTTAACAGCCTCCGTGGTCTAATGGGTAACAGCATTGGGCTCTCGACACGGAGATCGTGGGTTCGATTCCTACGGGGGACACCTAGTGATATGTCACTTTGTGCGTTTTTCCCCAGTTGGCTAGGACATTGCAGGCTGAATCACCTGATTGTCTGAAAAAAAAAATGATTACATGCTTCGGATGGCACGTTAAGCCGTTGGTCTCGGCTACTATCTCTGATAGTTAGTAGTCGTTACATAAAAATCACGTCAGAGGCCGTAAGGCGGTCTGAAAAAACTCTGACACCAGGGCTTGGCCACACGACAAGAAGAAGTGGTCGCCGCTGTTGATCCAGGAATGGCCGATATATTAAATTGACGACCTGATCGGTGTAATGGTTACCACGACGGACTGCCACTGGACTGGACTGGACTAGGGTCCTGGGGTGGATGTTAAATGTTTATTGTGCCATTGTTGTATGGTTTCCATAACAAAAAACCTGTGGCTTATCAGGGATCATTACAATGTATGTGCCTGTGAGCATTATTTATTCATTTATGTTATTTTTTGTATGATTTCCAGTTCGATCTTGGTTGTCAGCCGTGGAAGAGGACGCTCATCGGTACGGTGCACAACCTTGGACTCGTGTTTTCATTTGTCGTGTCCGGGTTCATATCCGACAGGTAAGCCAATGTTTTCATTAGCTCCGATAAGAGTTTACTAACGTAGACTCGTTAACGAATCGAGTCTGACATGTTAGATCCATCCGCGACCTTTCCTCACTACACTTTGGTAATGAGTTATTGAATTCAAGAAAGGCCAGTTGGTGATGAATACTGATGAACCTATCTAGAACGATAGAGGTTATAATATTATAACATTAAATATCGCAAAGGGCAACGACGACCGAATGAGGTTTGATGACTAAAGAATATTTTACGTGAACCATGGATAGATGTTACATCCAGACTGTCTATTGCTCTTTATTTTTAATTATCGCAATGCAAGTCTAAACTCTAAAATATATTTTGAAACTTCGACTGGGACTAGATTACTTACGTACATTTGTTTTTAATGTATCCAGAATAATTAAAAGCAACCGTGTTTCTGAATACAATTGATTTAATGTATGTAATGAAATATGTAGGTTATTATAGGTAATTATGAGTTTGACACAACTGTGCAAGCTATCAACTAATGCCGATATGAGAACATCACAGATCAGGTTCTCACACCAAACTTGCAATTTTATTAACAAATTACCTATTTTATTAGATACGAGCTTTTACCCGCGACTTCGTCCGTATAAATTATATACCAGATTTTAAGTCAGATGATAAGCTATCAAACAAAAAAAGTTTCATCAAAATCGGTTGAGTAGTTTTTGCGTGATACTCGAACAAACAAACACCCAAACAAACAAAGAGACAGACAAAAAATCCAAAAATTTGTGATTTGGAATCAGGGCAATCTAAAAATCATATCGTAATCTTTTTTTTGTAAATATCTTCAATGTACACACTTCTGTTACAGTTTTATAATAGTTTAGAGGTACGAAGTAAAATAAATAAGTTCTTGATTTCGCTTCTCGTACAGTGGGCGACGGGACCATCCCATCTTCAAAATCCAAATCCATCTATAGATCGTCCAATCAGACGCGTACCAATTAGTTTTTAGGAACTCATATACATACGATTTGAAACACCACTGGCACTGCAGTGAAAGAAAACATCGTTAGGAAACCTGCATACGTTGAGGACGTTCTGATGCACAGGTATGTAAAATTCGCCAATTCGCATTGGATAATATGCGTGCTAGACTAACGCCCGTGCGCCATGATCCTAAAGGTGGCCTGTGCCCAGAAGCAAGGGTGACTCGCCAACTATCTTATCATGTTGTGGGGGCTGGCAAGCCAGTAACACTTCAACCCAGTGGGATCTTTTGTGTTAGCCCCTATACTTTTTAGTTTCTTCACCCTTCAAATACATGGTAGATGAAGGTGAGGGGAAGAAACCAAAGAATTAATTTAAAAAGACTTAATAAGTCGAATCCAATCTTCAGGTACGGCCGTAAGGTAATAATAGTGGGCACTCCACTAATGGTGGGCACGATGGGGCTGATCAAGTCGTTCTCCATCAACTACTGGATGCTGCTGGTGCTAGAGTTTCTCGAGACTGCGCTCGGGTACGGCAACGCTTCCATGATCTTATGTGAGTTCCATTCGTTTTGTATTCTCTACATATTCATCAACATCATTTCAGCCTTTGTTATACGTCCACTGCTGGACATAGGCCTCCCTCAAAAGGGAGGTTTCGCCATAATCGCAACTCTTGGCAGGCGGGTTGGCGATCGCAGTTGGGTGCTAATACACTCGGAGAACGCTGCTGCCCATCCTCCAGTTAATCCATTTAGTCGCCTTTTACAACACCTACGGGATGGGCTGGGGTGGTGCAATATTCTTGGCCGGCACCACACGGCGGCACATTATTCTCTGCATATTATGCATTTGTAATCGAAACGATGAATTCGTTGTTTTCTGTGTAAGTATTCAGGGTGTTTGGGATATCTCTCGTGCGTGAAGAGAGGAGGTTGCAGTGATGGTTAGGGCAGAGAAGTGAAAAGTTTTGAGTCTCAGTGTGTACTGATTTATTTGGGCATTTGCCTCTTGGGTTTCCCATAAAAAATGTCTACTCAACCGAAATGCATGGAACAGGTGATTTTTATTCGAGATTTCAATGTTGGTCTCATTGTGAAAGTTGTTCGAGTTTGATGGTCTGAACCACCCCCTAAATGTAACGCTTTTAAGTTTACACTCTGTTTAATCAATAAGTATTATGAATAGTTTACTATTGACATTTCACTTATTCTAATGGGCGGTTGTCCTAAGTGTGAATGGATGTCAAGTAGCGTTTCTATGTCCTGCTTTATATAATTTATCTACCCCTATATTTTATCTTTGAGTTATACGGTTGAGATTAAATTTCATTTCATTCATTCTTACAGCAGCTTGTTAGACATTGGTTAGGGAAGGAACATTTTCTATTGTTTTCACCTACGTAGACCTAAATTCTTTTCCGTTCTGCAACAGAAAACAGAATTGCAAAATTCTGTATTTAAATCGATTGCGTAATAAAATTGGATCTTTAATCGAGTTTTGAATAAAAGCACGATTATAAAGTAAATTAGTTCAAACGTTGTAAGTAAATAAGGTCATTGGAAATAGGTTGCAATTCTATTTTAAGTTAATAATTATAATGATTAGGTACAGGACAAAACATACGAGTAATTATCAATATGTGTTTAATTAATATTAGGCTAATTAATTATCTTGTATATAATTATTATACCGTCAACAAACAATGACCTGATTCTTATTTCCGTTAATCGTATGAACTTATAATTAATATACCCTGCTGCCCCTCTAGTATAATTCTTTTAAACGCGTGGGACGAGCCTTCGCTACTTATACAATAACCTCTTCCTGCGCTTTTCGGAGAGCGAAAGTCGAAATTGCCACGACAAGAAATATGATAAAGCCGCGTACAATTAGAGAAAACATACTAAAGAAACTGTAATTGCTATGAGAATTTCATTCATTTGAATACAGATATACACAATTCACTTAAATCTTTAAAATATGTATTGCAGCTCTCGAGACGGTGAGCCACAAGCGTCGAGTAGCCTTCTCATGCATGGAGGATATTCTCACAACATTTGGCACCGCTTTCTTCGGCCTGATCGCTTGGAAGGTGCCCTACTGGCGGTCCATGATCCGCGCCATCTACGCCCCACTCCTGGTCGCCGTCTTCTACATCTTTCTGGTGGACGAGGGAGTAAGATGGCTCCTCGCCCACAATAAGAAAGACGAGGCAGTGAGGGTCCTGAACAAAGTTGCCAAGATCAACAATATCACACTCTCTAGTAAAGCTAAAGCGATGCTTACTAATATGACTCAGGAGAGAAATAAAGCTGCGGAGGTATGTATCTCATCTCGTTATTAGCTTAATCATTTAAGTTACAAGACATCTAATTATTACCAGCATATTCCGCAGCCTTTGTGTCTATTAGATGAGCGTAAAACTTGAGACATGAGAGTCATTACTCTACGAGTTCTGCACCTCCATACACACAATATTGCAAGTCCTGACAACAATCCTAAAGCCAATCTTCTCCTACAGGCAGGCCAAGCCCAAACGCAAGAAAAGCCACATCTGCTGCGGGTACTTCGTTCAAAGACGATCCTCCTGCGAATGGCTCTGATGACAGCTTGTTTCTTCTGCTGCATGTTCGTGTACAACGGCACGATCATCAACTCGACCAGCATCTCCGACAACAAGTACCTGAACTTCTCGGCGTTGATCCTTACCTGTATACCCACCAGGATCATCAACGCGTATACGCTGACCAGGTTCGGCAGGAAGGCGCCAATCTGTACCGCGTATTGTTTGTGTGCCGTCTTCCTGATAGCTTCCGCTTTTGTACCTGCATGTAAGTTGTGTTTGTCTGTACCTGTATATGTTGCCAGTGTCTTATTTGTAGTCCCATCTGTGTTAAACAATTAATTAACCCAGTAAAATCAGAAGAAATAATTTCCGGAGATTTGGAACTTTTTTTAAACGTTCCTTTGGTACGTAATATTGAAGAAAAAAAGGGGGGGGGGGGGGTGAGCTCGAGGAAGGGGGGGGGGGGGAGGTTTAAAGGTGTCTCTTTTCAGTTTTTCGCTTATTTCTCGAAATCTGAAAGTCGTATCGAAATATTTTGTATGAAAAAATTAAACCTGACAACATTTCCTACAAAACAACTTGTATGCATTTTTGTCATAGGAGGATTTAACCATTAGGACTTAACCTTTGAGGGCTACGGGGCAGAGAAAGGAACAATTCAATTCAATTTCAAAAATTATGAAATTGGTATGGCGACCCTCATGAAAGTTGAAGATAAAAACAAAATGATTTCATATTTTAATGGCGGGGGGAACGTGTCCCCGTATCGACTTATCAGAGCTGTAGTGTATGTATGCATAACCCCCCTATACACACACTACAGAAGTACTATGCTAGTTATGCTATTGTTTCTTTTTAAACTCGCACTGAGGCTTAAATTTAAATAAACTTAATGCTGATTTCAAAAATGTTTAGATTTTTTTTTGTAAAAGAATAAAAACTGTTTTAAAATACTTAACGAAGTCACGTTGCAGGAACTGACCTGAGCACTTGTCTCGCGTGGTTTCGCGCGTCGCGTTTTTGCCTGCCACGAGGCTCTGCATTCCTCAATCTCTTCTTGTTCTTGTCCAAAAACAATCCCTGAGATTGAGATAGATTCTCCCAGAAACTACTTGACACTGGCGTAAATGCAGTGCTAACAAGTACACACAGGCAAGAGTCCATTAATTATAAATAAAATAAATAATACTTAACATTATAGATGTTTTATCGAAGAAAAGTGTAAGTAATTTTGTTCTAAACAAGATTGCCAGAATTATTTTCGAAATAATTTTACGCGCAGTTTAGAGAAAAAGTGTGCATAGCCCCCCCCACACAATTACGCGCGGTACCGAATTTGCTTGTGCCCCGTCCCCCGCACACAACGAGTGCATATACCCACCGCGACCGCTGAGAGGAACCACTTCCAAGAAAAATACAACATTCTAAAATTACGTGCATAGAAAAAGACCTAGTTCGCCTAAATATAATTCCCCAACAGCACAAATATCTACAAGATGTCTAATAGATATCTACAAAATATCTAAGTGTCTACAAAATATCTAATAGATATCTAGTAGATATTCTGTGCTGTGTGGGTTATGCTGTGCCCTTGTCTTACAATTCTCCGACGTTCCAGCATTAGGGTGGACTTCGGTGCTTCTGTACCTGGCGGGTAAGATGTGCAGCAGCTACGGTGTCTTCTCGCTGCAGGTGGTCGCGATGGAGGTGTTCCCCACCACCTCGCGCAACCTCCTCACCAACATCGCCAACACGTTCGGCAAGCTCGGGGCTGTGCTAGCTCCTCAGGCTCCGCTATTGGTAAGTCATCATTTCAGTCGATTAATGTCCACTGCTGGACCTAGGCCTCCCCCAAGGATCGCTACAACGACCGGTCCTGCGCTGCCCTCATCCAACGGGTTCCCGCCGCTTTCACCAGGTCGTTGATCCACCTTGTGGGGGGGAGGGCTACCCACTCAGTGCTATCCGGTACGCGGTCGCCTCTCGAAAACTCTTGGGCTTTTGCTCGCAGAACCGATGTTGGTAAATAAAGTCAACCAATTACGTTTGAGAGTTATTGAGCTGCTCCGAAACTTTGCCGCAACTAACTTATTAGGAGTGCAGTTCCAGCAAGGTTCTCTTAATATTTAGGGTTTCAGAATGAGATCACCTGTAATTTGGTGACAGGTTTTTTGGTCTTAAAATACGGCAAAAGAAATTCACATTGATCACTTTGTCCTTATATTTGACAACTACGAGAAGAAAATGTAATGTAGGTTTGCTAATGTAAAATGTCATCATCATTATCATCAGCGTATGTCGACGTCTTACTGCAGGGCACAGGTCTAGCCTCGAGGAGGGGAATTAGTCCACCATGCGAGCCAATACGGAAAGGTAAACTTCATTATACGCATCGAAATTTCTTCTTCAGCATAATTATGCAGGTATCCTTACGATTGGTACATGGCATCTCGTCCATGCGGATTCGAACCTGGATTGAGTTTTCATAGCTCTCCGCAACGCGCTGTCAACGCTCTTATAATAATTATCTCAAGTGTACCATCTCAAAACGGTTGACATGACCTTTATCTTACAGGTTAGGTTTGTATAATTTGTTTAAAGTCTCAGTTTAACAAACAATACAATATTTGCAGGAGAAATTCATGCCGGGTCTCCCGAGCGTGGTGTTTGGTGTGGTGGCGCTGGGGCCGGCGCTGCTGTCGCTACTGCTGCCGGACACCAGCCGAGCAGCGCTGCCCGAGGACGTCGCCGCGGCGGAGAACATCGACTGTCGTGACGACATGGGCGAGGAGGATACGCACGTAAAAGAGACTGGACGGTGTTAGGCAGATGGACACGACGACAGCCACAACCAAGCTGCGGGCTTTATGTTTTATAGACTGTAGTGTGATCGCAAACGGGTGGAAAATGGAGCGGCTCATTTATAGCCGTTGGTTGGGTGTGGCAGGAATGCAAGACCTGAAAGCTATTTGTATGGAACTACTGGATAGCATACATTTTAAGAATTTCTTCAAAAGAAGTTCTTTATAATAATGTAGACCCGTGCCTCTGGACGTATTAGTCTAGTAAGAGCTATTTATGTCGCGATGAATAGTTAGGAAAAACAGTGATATTAGTAATCTGATAATTTAAGTCTCAAGCTTATTTTTACCAAAGTAGCTAAAATTCGTAAGTTATTAAGGAATGAGTGTGATTCTCACTTTTAATACAAGTGCTCTTTGAATAGAATAAGTTACTGTAAGTAGCGAATATAGGTAATAACAATTTTTATAAATCATTCATTGTAAATATTATGAATACACAAATGAATTTGTAAACAATTTTTGTCTTTTTATTTTTTCTCGTAAATAGTCTTAATAGTTAAATTTGTACAAAAATAAATACTTAAATATCATTAAAGGCACATTACACATTTTTGTCAATTTGTGCTTCGAGTCAATTGGTCGAGTCAAGAAAGAGAGCCAGCTAACCAAAGAGGTCGCGGTGGTCAGCTTTCTCCGGTTTTCTGCCTGCCGATGGCCTCTGCCTCGGCGAGCGTGTCTGGCATCTTGGTGCCGAGGGTCTCCGGCTGCGTCAGCACCAGAAGACCTGATAGCAGACCCATTCCTCCAAACATCATTGAAGGTATGCCGTCCCAGTATTCCGCCTGTGAAGTAACATATACAGAATGTAGGTACAATATTACATTATCGTAAGCAAACAAATTCAAAATGTATTACAGAATAACACTAACACAATATTCAATTCTAATTAACTCTATTATTCTAGGGACTTTATTAACTTTAAAAAAGTAAATTTAAAAAATTTCCGTATTATTATTATTATTTGTATGTCTTTTCCTAATCTCGGGACATAAGTGTCCCGGAACTTTTGGAGGCGTGCGTGGGGCCGTGGTGGGGCCGAAGCCAACACGTCCAGCCCGCCAGACAGACCGCCCGTCCGCCCTTCAGACAATTTGATCTAAATGGAAATGTGACACCAACCGGCAACTATACCAGTATACACTATAGAAGTGCATCCAACACCGCCCCCGGTCAGTGTAGGACTATTGTAAGGAGTGGAAAGAAACAAAATATGGGCTAATGGGGTGGGGTGCTAGTGGAACAGGTAACTAGGTTTTGAACGGGACTATGGCGCCTGCCTGACCAATGTATAAACACGGAAAAAATGGCAGACGGTGACTCGCCAACTTAAAATGAATGGGTCCACGAAAAAGGCTAATATTATTAATTAAATTATTTATTATTTTTAACCGACTTCAAAAAAGGAGGAGGTTACTCAATTCGACCATATACATTTTTTTTTTTATGTGTGTTCGCGGATAACTTCGTCGTTTATGAACCGATTTTGATGATTCTTTTTTTGTTGGAAAGGAGATGTTCCGAGGGTGGTCCCTTGATAAGGAAACCAGGATCTGATGATGCATCACGGAGCTACACAATAGAACTCCTCAAAAGTTGACGGCAAATCATCGGCGATTGAAAAATTCGCTTCATACCGATGTACCATTTGCGTGTATAACTAATATCTTAGTCGAACTAATGAATTCACCACTGAAAATTGTGAAATAAACAAAATTTTAACAAAAAATTAAAACCGCCTTCAAAAAAACTAAAAAGTAAAAAAATTATATTGTAGCCGATGACTTTTTCGTTCGCATCATAAGAACATTAAACTGTTTTATCGAAGTCGGTGTCAAGCCAAGCCAAAAACTAATGCAAGCCCTGTTCCGCATCGTACCGGCTTGACAGCGACTTCGATGAAATAATTTAATGTTCTTATGATGCGAACGAAAAAGTCATCGGCTGCAATATAATTTTTTTACTTTTTAGTTTTTATATTATTATTTTTTATTAAAATTACCCGTCTGCGTAAAAAGTGAACATTAAATAAAAACTGAAAAGATACAACAAGCTCAGTCTAGTATTCTTTTGAGTAATAAGAGACCGGATCAAATTCACCCAATACTGGGACTGATGAACTCGCTTCAATATTACACATAAGAATAAACTTACTGAACTTGTTTTTTCTTTTCAGTTTTTATTTAGAGTTCACTTTTTATTTTTTTAATTTACTTTTTTTTATCAACGAGGTACTTACAAGAACAGGCGTGAGGGGCGCAGTGATGGAGCCAACACGCCCGATCATAGATGAGAACGCGAGCAGCGTGTGTCTGTACTCGGTGGGGTACAACTCAGACGTGAACAGGTACAGGGACGTGAACACAATCGAGATGCCGAACTTGCCGAGGAGGAACAGAATCAGTCGCAGAGTTGTCAATTCTGTAAAGGCATCAACACTAGTAAAACAAAAGCTAAGCGACCAGCAGCGAGTGCGGGCCAGCCCCATTACCACAAACTATCCTGAGCATGATCGCGGA
Organism: Agonopterix subpropinquella; assembly: GCA_922987775.1. Taxonomy (NCBI): domain Eukaryota; kingdom Metazoa; phylum Arthropoda; class Insecta; order Lepidoptera; family Depressariidae; genus Agonopterix; species Agonopterix subpropinquella. The sequence continues at coordinate 23,804,562 of OV277705.1, forward strand.
CCGACTAGATCGTCCTTATATGCACAGTAACAATCTTCATGTTAATAGGTACTAAGAGGTTTAAGATATTGTTACTAACACGCAACAGTCCCATGTTGCTGGAAATTTTTTCGTATTTTAAGCACTAAGTGTTGGTACAATGCTCAAAAATATGCACAGTCACATATAATAATATTTCTTTTTTAAAGTACGAGTGAATAGGCTTCTTCTAGGTAAGCTCGCTACATCTTCGACCCCATCTTCGTCCTGAGGACTGGATTGAGGTCAAGAGCAAACCCATCCGTAATAAAAAATTAATAAATAAACGCAACGAATTTTGGTTTCATTTATCATAAATTATCTAAAAGTCATAATTAAGAGACAAAGAGCCGTATCGCACGTGGAAATTAGATTTGTTTAAAGATAAAATTCCGCTATCAAAACAAAAGGATGTAATTATTATAATTTAATAATCCTCTTTACCTTGATATCCTATCGTTCAAATTCCCTTCACATCAATATGGATAATAAAGATACGTTTAATAAGGGACTTACCGTTGGAAATGAAGGCGAAGGCGATGTTACAAGCAGCGCTCAAGAAGTAGCCCAAGGTCAACGTGGGTTTCCTGCCAATACGATCCAGGATAAGCACGGCGGTGAAGAAACCAGGGATCTCGATGGCGCAAGTCAGGATGTAGTTCAAGTAAATAGTGTCGGAGAGACTCGTGGAGTTGATGGACAGCCCGTAGTAGACGAAGGTGGTTGTGATCCACCATATGGGAGTTGTACACACTCGTCGTAGGAGAATGGGAGAATTGAATATTGCCTTGATTAGACCAGGACCTTCTTCAGTGGGCTCCTGAAAGAAAAATTTATACCTTTTATTACTGAAAAATATACAGGGTCCGACTTAATGTGCTGACGGTTTTTTATCACAACAAATTAAAATAAAGGCTGATTAGATAAAGAAAACTCTTTAATCAATGTAACCCCCAAGCATTAAAAACTCTTTTATCTTCAAAGATACACACATACATACATATACTCACCCCTGTGTCCCGTTGCCTACCCCATCTTCAAAGATAATCAGCAGATTTTTTTTTTTCGTTTATTATTTTTGGGGTCTACTTTGATATTCAATTGAAAAAAAACATGGGTGATCAAAGTACTATGTATAGGTAAATAAACCCCGCTTTGAATTTGATCATGTGTTTTTTTTTTTTTCTAAAGCATTTTATAATTTGTTTGGTCCAAAGTGCTTAAAAATCTATTATTACGATTTTATTGATAATTTTCACACTAAAATTAAGGGTGCATCAATCATCTAAAGATGAAAATTGATCAATGTATCCCCGAATGTGAGATTTACCTGTTTAATTTATTAACTAGTACTAAACATACCATAGAGACTGGTGGCGGCGGTGGATTCAATAAAGCATTCATGGACTTTTCGCTGATCTCTTTCTTGTTGACCCTTGCGACTTTCTCCAGCACCTGTCTTGCATCGTCATATCGTTGTTTGGAGAGTAGCCAACGCACACTCTCCGATAGAATCCAGAAGTACGACACGAGGAGGAAGCACGGGATATGCAGTGACATGATCATGTAGCGCCAGGGCTGGACCACCCACGCCACTCCTCCCATGATCACTTGCCCCACAGCGAACATAGATGATGAAGTGGCACTTGTGACTACCCGGTATTTGGGACCCACAAGTTCAGCAGCTAAAACAAATTTGTTTGTCTAGGTTAGTTTGCAATACGACGACATTTTCCAAAGTGTAATAGAGCGGTGTACAACAATGTCTAACATAATTAACTCTTTTACGTAAAAACCACGTCAGGCGGTCTGAAAAAACTCTGACACCAGGGCTTGCTGCCCACATGATAAAAAAAGAAGAACTCTTACATACCGAAAATGTAAGCAGAGCTGAAGGTTCCTGCTCCAAGCGTGGTCTGTAGAATTTGCAGGGTCAGATACATGCCGTAGTTGACGGAGAAGGCGCGGATAAGACCGACGAGGGCTAGGTTGAAGACGCTGACGACGAGAGCCACGCGTCGCCCGAAGCGATCTGACACGTAGCCAGTAATAGGCAGCACCAGCAGTGTGCCCACACTGTTGAGGGTACCAGCTAATGCTCGCAGCCAGTCTTGGCAGCCCAGGTCAAACTGAAAAAATATATTTTTGTTTTACTTTTAGGCCACTCTATGCCAACTATAATTGTTCAGTACTTAGACAATTTAATAGTATGGACTCGTAACGCGTGCCATTCACCTAACAAAATTTTCTGCCACTTTTTGCAGGGGGCGAGGTAACATGAAATTCGCAACTTTGGATTTTATTCCTCATAACTTTAGATTCTAATTTTGAATGTTAAAAATCATGAAAAGTTGTCTCGTGTGAACCCCAAACGTTCTAAGTTCAAAATTATTGTTTCGCAATTATAGGCTGTCTCGTTTAGTGAAAAGGTATAAAATTGAGTGTAAATGCACAGGATCAATTTGTCTTATACCGTGGCAGAGGGGAAATGCTACCGCAAGGCCAGTCCTTACTCTTCAGTATCATCACAGCCTATATTCGTCCCACTGCAGGGCAAAAGGGTGAATGTATGGGCATAAGTCCACCACTCGTGCCCAATGCGGATTGGTAGACTTCCTATACGCATCTGAATTTCTTCTTCAACGTATACAGGTTTCCTCACGATGTTTTCGATCACCGTTTGAGATCAATCAGTTCTAGATCAAAGTATTCCATTAACTTGATCTAAGAACCTAAGTGTCATCACTTGTTGCTTATTTCAGCACTTACATCGTACACAACTGAGTTCTCCCTCTCGTAGACGAACCCTTCGCAGGCGACGGTGCTGGACTGGTCGAAGAGCGAAGCAGGGCAGTAGTCCAGGGTACCATTGCCGCCGCGAGGGGTGAATCGCTCGCAACTCGCGAACCCTGAACTTGTCTCCGGGATCACGTCTGACAACCATCCTGGGTTGAACGTGTGGTCTTTATTGTTCTCTCCACACTCGTGGATCTGACATCTGAAAGTGATGAACCCTTAAATTTTGTGAAAGTTTATTTTTGGTTGTAGCAAAGTTAAAGGGATACTTGATTCAAGAGATAGAAGTACTTTTTGTTATCATATGCTGCAAGCATAGGGTGAAGAGCATCTCTGTGATGGGGATGGACCTCCAGTCGGCTTAGGAGTCATAGCCGTTCAAAGGTCAGGTAACAGTACAAAAACTGTTTTTGTACTTTTCGTATAGCTACAGTGCATATTACAATCATCATCATCATCATCATCATCATCAGCCTATCACCGTCCACTGCTGAAAATAGGCCTCTCCCAAGGCGCGCCACAAAACTCTGTCCTCGGCCTTCCTCATCCAGTCGCATTACAATAATACCTTCATATTCACGCATATGCATTTTTAGCAACCATACCAGACTTTTGAACGATTGTAACTCCTAAACTGACTGGAGTTATGAACGCAGACCTGGTCCATCCTCATCACAGAAATGGTCTTCACACTATGAATACTAAATCAGCCTTGAAGCTGATGATAAAAAAAGAACGTGTATCTCTTATACCATATGGTCATATTCGTCATAACTTTATATGTATGTGTATTGGGATGCTCATATTTACCTATGAGGAACAGCAGCAGCGGAGAAGATGTATTCGCTCATGAAAGCGGACGCGATGATAGGCAGCGCCACCAAGAGGATGTTGTTCAACTGGAAGCGGCCGAACTGTCCCAGCTCGTTCACCAGCACGTCGTCCAGGTCTAGGGCCTTGGGGGCCGTACTGACTCTCCTCGAACCGATGTTGCTCCCTTTGTTGCTAGGCGTCATACTGGGGCGGCTCGCTTTATTCGGCTCTGCCGTACTACCCTTTCGGCTCACCGACATTTTATAGAAAATTTATTACTATGAATATGAAAATAACAATTTTGGGTACACGCGGCGTACTCAGCCGCGAGCCCCGCTCAATTGAAGTACTTCCAAATTAACTCTAATTACCTACTTGCTATTATTCGAAGATCACAACTCTTAATCACTGATAACATTGTCAACTTTTATCTATAAGTAATTTACGATAGTTTAGATATAGATAATTATTAGAGTAGTTGTCACTTTTTAATAAACAGCGCGTCGCGTCGTCGCGTTGGTGTCGGCGTCGTTTGGACACGAGAATGATAAACGAAGCTAACAATTCTAACTACTGTAGCTATTTTAATAAGATCATGCACCTCACTCGCTAAAAATAGACAACTTCTAATTGGGAGGACAAATTGCAATGATCTTCAATTATTTCGTCCACGACTTATTATTACAGCCTTCAATAAATGTAGTTCAACAATTATTGACCAAACGATTCACAAATCAGTTTGATGATCACAATAGTTCACGATATTGTCGTCGACAGTGAGAATTGTCACTGAACAGTTGTCATATTCCTTCATTTCTTTAGCTGTTTTATAATTATAATAGCTGTAGCGATGCCAAGCATTATCGATATGCACGTGACCGTGAACATTAAGCCAACGTCATTTTATTGTAGATATATTTTGTTACCTACCTTTTCTTTTTTGCAGCTGCATAGCAGATAGTATTTTATTCACTATTGGGCGTCCTATATTCTTCTTACGTTTGCCCAATATATGCGTCTATTACAACTATCTTCACTACAGAAACTCTCTTCGCAGAAGCGGCAGAAGACGTGGGCGTGTGGGCGAACGCCCCTCGAGGCCTCGTGCCATTAGCTCGAGCCTCAAGTTCATGCAACTTTCTTCAAACTCATTGATTTTTTTAGCCACAGCCACAGATCTTACAAAAGACGAATCAGAGAGCTAAAAATGTCGTGCCCGCTACGCTTGCTCTACGATACACTGCATTCATGCACTAACTGATTTCTGGCCACCGGCGCAACAGTATAGTCCTGAAAAATTTCGAGCCTGCTTCGCTCACTCCAGTTATTTTTATGTTTCAAACAGGAACCGACAGACTTTAACGGTTTTATTTAATTTCATTCTGTATATTTGTTTATTTCTGTACAGAAATAAATCAGAATCAAACAGAAACAGAATCTGTACAGATTCGAAATGCTTTATGTGGAGCTCGCAGTTTTTAATGCTAAACCTTCCTTAAACGTGACTTCCAATTAAAAGTACCCCACGCCATGGGGCCTCGCAAATGTCATCTAGCCCACATAAAATTTTGGTCGTGCGCCGTCTCTGCTCTTCTTGAGGGGCAAAAGAACGTGGTAATAATAACGAAAGTTCAGGCTTCTTCGCAACGTGCCACTGTTGTAATAAGCATTATCCACCACGCTGGGTGATACACCTACTTTCGGATAGTTTTAATCCAACTGATGACGAGTTGATGGTTGAAACAAATCCAGCCAAAAGTATTGGTCCCCGTACTAAAAGAATATTACAATATTGTATTTCTTTTAGCTTGAATTTACTTACTATAAAATCTCTCTCTTGAGAGTTTCTGTAGAACTCCTCTGAAAACCTTTTTAGGGCACTTTTTCTGTCATACAGATCATGCATTTGGTAGGCATTACGTAAAATTGCCTGACCTGTCGAATGTAATCAGTGATAGGTACATAAAAGTTAGGGCATATTTAACGGCTACTGAACAATTTTCACTATGGAGCCAACATCCAAATCGGGAAATCTGTTCCATACGATGATGATGATAATGATGTCCAGTCCATTACTATGTTGATACGGGTAATTTCGTGTTTTATACACTCCATTGTTATATTGTTACCGTATAATGGACAAATTGTCGTCACAGTTTCACAGAAGCACTCGCAATGCCACAAAAGACTTGACTTCCGAAGTGACTGCTTGCGCTATTCGAAAGAAAAATATTTGTTATGGAAATATTGAAGAGTGATATAAATAGTGTTCGGTAACGGTAACAAATAAACCCTGAGACGCCTGAGACAAAGTACTAGACACCGAAGTGATACTAGAAGTTGTCACGATCATAGGATGTCCAATTCCTATAGCAAATGACACTCAAATGCAGTAGCATCTCATCAAGTATGTACCAGTAGAATTTCCACATGATTCAAATTCTGACACTCAAGAGATGTCCATAGAAAAGAAAAATGTCACAACAGGGCGGGAAGAATCTCCAGGGTCCCTGGATTTAAAGAAGGCCCTACGACGTCACCGGGTTGGTCAGTGTGCGCTAGCTTTGCTGCCCGTTGTCTTCACAGCTATGAGTCAAGCTAACTTCGTGTTTGCGGCTGCGCCTCTTCAGTATAGGTAGGTATCTCTTCAGGTAGGTGACTAATTTCACATAGCCAATTTCGACTGGGACTGCTTGAAAGCATCAAGCCCGTGAACGTATGGAATTCGTTTATTGATACAGGCCATATATTAAGGACCTTATCCTAACTGAAACCACCTGTTCTACCTGGAACTGATGGAACGGGAAACCGCTAAGTTCAGAGGTGGGGTCGGATCTGAAAGTTTTCTTTTTTTTAGTTTGTTCCTTTGTTTATCTAATCTATTATAGACTCTAGAAAGATAGATAGTAGGTACCTAGACTAATCCGTACTAAGAAGCAATAGTATATGCTCACATATACACCACTAGTTTTTAATTACTAACGTAACTTTAAGGGTGCATTCAGACCATGAATCTAAACAACTTTCCCAAAGAAACATGTGTCGAAAAATGAGAAATTTTTTTGGACCTTCCATACAAAAGTGCGGATCGGCCGATCGATTTTCTATGGGAGGTCCAAAAAATTTTCTCGTTTTTCGACCCATGTTTCTTTGGGAAAGTTGTTTAGATTCATGGTCTGAATACACCCTTAAAGTTACGTTAGTAATTAAAAACTAGTGGTGTATATTCCCAGAGGGAATAGTCAGAGCTTTACCTATATCTAAAATTCTATCTAACCATCTTCTATCTTTCTGTAGGTACTTAGGTACCTCTATTTTTTTTAGCGTTAGCTCTGCATTTTCGCTAGTGTCAAGTAGCTTGTGGGAGTGTCTATCCCAATCTCAGGGATAGTTTTTAATCAAGAGCAGGAGCGTCGTGGCAGACAAAAACGCGAACCGCGCGAACACCACGCAAGACAAGTGTTCGTGTCAGAACCTGCAACGTGACTCCTTTCTATAATTTATGAAACAGTTTCGTGATTGACTAAATGACTGAAATTTTTCAAAAATCATATCAGGTGCGTTGCAGTTTTCAGAAATCCACGCCAATGAAGTCGCGGGCAAAAGCTCACCATAATTCATAAAATCGCAACATTATAATTGTGATCTATACTTTACTTTCGATACTGATATCGCGTATCTCTTTATTATTTATCGTATTGTATTTACCTAAAATAAACAATTTGGCACCAGTACCTTTACGACTAGTAGGTATTATTTATTTACTAAAAGACAATTTTATCTAATCACGCACGAGTATTAATTACACAACTATCAAATTATACATAAGTATTACTAAATTATATAAATAATCTGAGCTATTAAAAAATTACAAGTAAGTACTAAGTAGTAAGTAAATACTTGGGCAGTATGATGCATAGCTCCGGATCGTTGGAAAATAACTTTCAGCACCGTATTACAACAGCCTGGCTCAAATGGCGGGAACTAACTGGTGTAACCTGCGATAGAAAGATGCCCATTAGAATGAAAGGCCTGGTGTATAAAAGTATAATAAGACCTGTACTAACCTATGGTAGTGAGACATGGGCAACTACGAAGCGACAAGTCCAAACCATTCAAGTCGCTGAGATTTAGCAGCAGAAGATGTTACGCTGGATGTGCGGGGTTACGAGATACGACAGAATACGCAACGAGTTCGTGCGACGTAGTCTCGGAGTCCGCGACGTAGCGGATAAAATTCAAGAAAATCGACTTAGATGGTTTAGACATGTAAAAAGAAGACCATCTGATTATATAGGCAACAAAGCAATGGACTTCACCCTACCAGGTCAACGTGGCGTAGGCAGGCCAAAACTTCGATGGTCTGATGTTGTAAAGAAGGAAATGGACAACTGCGAGCTCTCCGTCGACGATGTTCAGGATAGAGCGAAGTGGAAGAAACAGACCCAGCGGGACAGCAGCTAGGAAGATGATGATGATTAACAAATTACAAGTATATAACATATCAGTTTATTCTAAACTACCGACCGCAATCAACTTATAATGTAAGACCTATTCCATTCATAATTCGTAGAAAACCTTAATGCTTCTTTCTAGCTCGACCCAAAAGATAATGAAACATCCGTCATTTTGTTACTATTTTAAATCAGGGTCTCATAGGAAAAGTTATTCTCTATATCTTTTTCAAAGGAAACTGGCAGTCCCCATACAAAAATCGAAAACATGGTTTTAGTCTAAATTCTATTTAGTGCACAATCTTTCAACTTATTTCATTTTATTTTTGTGGTACAAATTATGTAGTCATTACCATAAAATTATTGTATGAATTCGATTAGATTAGATTTCTTTCTTGCATTCATGTATATTATATCTTAAGGTGGTATTGTATATTACATGATCATACCTACTTACAAACAATATCATTAAATTATAATAAAACCGGTCAAGTGCGAGTCGGGCTACTCGCGCACCGAGGGTTCCGTACCACACCACCACAGAACACAACATTATTAATCTAGAATTAAACATTTTAACGGGTTCTTACCGCGTTTTGGTAATTGTGAGTTCCCGATATTTCGGCAGTGTTACAACTGCCATGATCACGGGATGACTGAGGAACTGCAGGTAGATTTTTAAGAGCAGACAAATCTGTCTACCCTCACTCTCGTTCGTTTGCTCCGACCACTACTATCGGAACTCACTCGATTGTCATCGTCACTTTTGTCACTTGGTCCAGCCCGACAAAATACACTGACTGTGTCACTCCGAAGTTTGTTCGAACCCGAGTATGACGGTGAAGCACTTATTCCTTTGTTAACCACCGGATTCCACGTACTTGACAATTTGAAACCATCCTCTCTGTTGAAATTACGATGTTTCTTAATTTCAATCGCTTCCCTCACCATTCTTGGGTAGTAATGGCGGTCAGTAGAGAGGACCTGTGGTTTGTGCAGCTCAATCCAATGGTTAGAGCCCGCCTCAATAAGATGTTGTGCGATGGCGGACTTTTGAGGGTCATTGTTTTTCACCGCCTTAATGTGCTCTTTCATACGACACGAAATGGTTCTCTTCGTCTGCCCAATGTATGAGCTACCGCAGCTACAGTCTACTTTATATACGCCAGGGCACTCAAGAGGAATCCTATTCTTCGGTGAGCGTAATGCTTGCGTAATCTTTCCAAGAGGAGTAAACACAGTAGAGATTGAGTATTTACTCAAAATCCTGCCTCTCTTGTCTGTTACTCCTTTGATGTACGGCAAAAACGCATTTTGTCGCTCTACCGTTGGTGGCTTCTGACGCTTCCTCTTTTGTTTTAACCTGGCGATATCCACACCGTATCCATTCTTCCGTAATACACCTTGCACGTGTGTCAGCTCCTCTTGCAGATGATCTTCATCGCAGAGATCGCGGGCACGGTTTGTGAGTGAGGTAATCACGGAGTTGAGATGTCGTGGGTGATGGTGTGAAGTTGCATGTAAGTAGCGGTCTGTGTGTGTGGGTTTCCTGTAGACTGTATGACTCAAAGTACCATTCCGGCGCACCGACACTTTTACGTCCAGGAATGCCAAGGACGGTCGGACGTCTCGGTCTCCACTGTGAACCGCATGTTGTTGTGTACAACATTGAGATGTGACAACAAACTATCAACCTCTTTTTCCCCTCCTTCCAGAATGCAAAATACATCGTCAACGTACCTTTTCCACAGTTTTGTCGGTAGAGGTGCTATGGCGAGGGCTTGGTCTTCAAAATGCTCCATCCAGATGTTGGCTACCACCGGAGCGACTGGACTACCCATAGCTACACCATCTTCTTGCAGAAAATACTGTCCACGATAAACGAAGTAACTGGAACTCAGGCAGTGTTCTAGCAGTGTCACATACTCCAACGGGATGTCATTTGTGCGGCACTTCGACTTCAGCACTTCTATACACTCCTGAACTGGCACATTGGTAAACAAGGATTCGACGTCGAAACTGACCATCAACTCATTTACCTCAACCTTAGTGTCTTGCAGCAGGCTGACGAAGTGTCGAGAGTCCTTTACATATGAAGACGTCTTTCCGACCAGAGGTTGCAGAACGTGGGCTATATGTTTAGCGAGATCATATGTCGGCGAGTCAATCTGACTTACTATTGGCCGCAGCGGGGTGTCCTTTTTATGAATCTTCGGCAAACCATATATTTTAGGAGGTTGTGACGTTCTGGGTCTCAGTAGACGTCCACATACATCATCCGAGAGAGCGTGTTGACATTCCTTGATGAGCTGCAATGTCTTACGAGTAACTCGAGCCGTGGGATTGTACGTTACTTTTCGGTACGTCTTCGTATCACTTAGCAGAGCCATTACTTTTTCGTCATACTCCGTGACATTCATGACCACTGTAGCATTACCCTTATCCGCTTTCAGCACTAAAATATCCTCGTCAGCCCGGATCTCTTTCAGTGCAGCCCTTTCCTGAGGAGTGATATTGCTACCTGGCAACTTAGAGCGGCGCAACGCCACCGCCACATCCTGTCTTAAGGTGTCGGCGTCACCTGCTGGTATTCTGTTGCGAGCTATCGTCTCCTCTATACTACCAATCACTGCCTCGTAGGGCATTCGCGTCGGGGTTGGTACAAAGTTTAGGCCTTTTTCTAGAGCACTCATTGCAGCATCACTAAGTGTCTTGTCAGATACATTTATGACTGTGACAATATGAGATGAGTTCTCTGAGCGACTATCGTTCGACTTTTGTTTCCGTAGTAGTGCTTCATATTTATAATCCTGCTTCTGTGAACTTAACTCACGTGTACGCCATCGCACAACATCTTATTAAGGCGGGCTCTAACCATTGGATTGAGCTGCACAAACCACAGGTCCTCTCTACTGACCGCCATTACTACCCAAGAATGGTGAGGGAAGCGATTGAAATTAAGAAACATCGTAATTTCAACAGAGAGGATGGTTTCAAATTGTCAAGTACGTGGAATCCGGTGGTTAACAAAGGAATAAGTGCTTCACCGTCATACTCGGGTTCGAACAAACTTCGGAGTGACACAGTCAGTGTATTTTGTCGGGCTGGACCAAGTGACAAAAGTGACGATGACAATCGAGTGAGTTCCGATATTAGTGGTCGGAGCAAACGAACGAGAGTGAGGGTAGACAGATTTGTCTGCTCTTAAAAATCTACCTGCAGTTCCTCAGTCATCCCGTGATCATGGCAGTTGTAACACTGCCGAAATATCGGGAACTCACAATTACCAAAACGCGGTAAGAACCCGTTAAAATGTTTAATTCTAGATTAAATAATAACCGCGTAACTCTCAAAAACTGTACAACATTATTAACTTAGAAAAAAAACTTTTATTTTGCGGGACCTTTAGCGCGAGACCGACTCACACTTAGCTGGTTTTTAGTATTTGTTGTTATTTTGTAGAGTTTGCTCTATAATCACACTAAGTTTGACGCTTGTGTGTATTACAGTATTTAAGATAGAGCGTGAAGAAAAAACGTTGATAAAAACTAGTTTCTTGTTGAGAACCCTACGTACCCCTCTTAATTTTTAGCTTTTTGACATTTTTATTTGTTTGTTAACAAATTATATTTTTATTTGTTAACAAATCCGCCGTAATAACGCATAATCTAATTTCAACTATCTAGCTATTACGGTTCAAAAGTTACAGCCCTAAATAGGTAGGACAGACGGACGGACGAACGGACGGACGGACAACGTAGGCTTAGTAATAGCGTCTCGTTTTCACCCTTTGGGTGCGGAACCCTATAAATACATTTTTTTTCGTTTATCAGCAAAGTTACATACTTACATGAATGAATATCGTGACGTAGGTAATGAAATGTCTAGAACCCATAATAAAATTATCGTATTGTATTATTACCAGTGGCCAAACAATCAGTCATCAAACAGTATGGTAATTTAAAAGCTGGACAGGAAACAACTTAAATTATAAATAAGTATTGTCTACCTACCTACAATAAGAACTATTTACTATCATTCTATTGTTAATCAAATACATGTTAAAACACGATTATGGTTACTTCATGTTTATTTGTAAAGAGTATAATAGAAGGTATTGTAAAGTATACTATGTCACATAGTTACTATGCATGGGGCATCTCTCCTATACATAAGACATAGTCTGTAGGATCCCACTACAGGGTAAAGACTTCCTCTCTCACGAATAAGAGTGAGATGATAGATGAAGTGAGCCATACTCTATCACATGAGCCCATTGCTGTGTGACATAATTACACTATGACCCCAACGGAGTGGCTAAACCCGCTGTAAAAAAACTAAAACAGTAAAAAATTATATTGCAATGCCGATGACTTTTTCGTAAGAACATTAATTTGTTTTATCGACGTCGCTGTCAAGCCGCTACGATTCGCGACAGGGCTTGCATTAGTTTTTTGGCTTGGCTTTACACCGACTCCAATTAAACTTTATTTTCATAAAGATGCGAACGAAAAAGTTACCTACTGCAATATTATTTTTTATAATTATATATAATACTAGCGGCCCGTCCCGGCTTCGCACGGGTGGACGTCTAATCTTTTCTAGCAATAAATATAGCCTATGTTACTCAGGGTGAATGCAGCTTTCTAATGGTGAAAGAATTTTTTAAATCGGCCCAGTACTTTTTGAGCCTATTCATTACAAACATACAAAAATAGGTACAAATCTTTCCTCTTTATAATATTAGTGTAGATTTTTTCAATCACCGATGATTTGCTGTCAACTTTTGAAGAGTTCTATTTAGTGTAAGCGAAAAATTCTTCGTCTATTAGTTCTATTGTGTAGCTCCGAAGCGCGTCATCAGATCTTCACCAAATTAAAATGGAACCATCTCTGGGGTACCTAAATCCTAAACAAGCTAATAAAAAAAGAATGTTCACAATCCGATTAATAGTTTCGGAGAAATGCGTGCACAAACATACATACCCCTATAAAATTTAGTATACTTGTTTGGAAACTCCAATAGATTATCAGGTGAATATTTTGCAATTCCAATAATATTACATACAATGATAACCTCCTTTTTATTTTTTTTGAAGACGGTTAAAAACATTGCTGAATCTACCAGCTGCCTTGCATGCACTTATAACAAGGCTTTACTTTAAGCATATCGAAGGTTTCAATATTAGATGATGAGAAGATTAAATGACACGTGTAAGTATAGTGGTCTTAAATAGAGAAGCTTTCGTCATCATCATCATCATCTCAGCCGATGGACGTCCACTGCTGGACATAGGCCTCCTCCAAGGATCGCCGTAACGAGCAATACATTTAATACTGTCCCTATTTACATTTTAGTCGAGTTGGGACTGCAAAACTGCATCTGAAGCTGGCTCTATAGTGAAAATTGTTCAGTTTGATGGGCTGAAGGCACCCCACATTTGGTTACTTCCTCTGTCGAACAACGCCACGAGTTTCGTTTACGATTTGACACTTCATTCCTTTTTGCCATCAATATAATGGTATCTTTTTACTAGATAGGTACAAAAATGATCCTTTCTGCACCGTCAAGTTGAAGGAATGTTTTTGATAACCCTAAAGGGAATTATGGATGAGGATACGTATGGATGGAAAAACCATTTTTATCTTCTCAGTTATCACTGCGCTGTCGTAAATTGCAATATCGTTGGCTTTCGGCGGATTTCAGAAAATTTCATCGATAATAATTTTATTCATAGATAATAATGTCCCCCCCCCCCCCACCCCCAGAAATCAATATAAGTTACTTCATTGGTGAATTTTATGTATCTGTCGAAATAAAGATAATATTATGTATTCACAAAAGATAACATTTGATTGGCATTAATATACGTTGATAAACATTTTACAACAATTTTATTAGGTACAATTACAGATATATCAATTCCATTGTACATAAACATTCAAATACAAAATACGTTTATTTTTTAGAAGGCTCTTCCATTTATTTATAAGTGTATACATTAAAAACAAACTAAAATTGAAAAGTTTATACTTCTAGCAACAATAATATAACAGAATATGAATCACATAGATGAAGACTGGAAGAAGACTATAAAAGTATTGAAAAGAGAAACTGAGATGATTGGACCACTCACTTTCAGCATCAATATCGTCTTATTGAAGAACCACTCTATAGTGTAAGATAGAGTATGGTCACAGTATAAGAAAGAGTATCTATTACTAGATAGTATGGTACTACATCAAAGACATTCAATATTAACTAGCTATATTATGTTATCTCTCTTTCTACTATATACAGAGGCTGCCCTGGTAAAAACATAGGCAAAATATTATATTCCTATGTCAATCGCTCATATGGCACATTTTTACCTGTCCTTATCAGTTCAGACTACGCTCTTGTCGGACTCGCCAATCCTGTCTTATCTCTGTCACACTGTCTGACAGAATTCTGCCACTGAGATTTAGATACTATTACCTACCTATAGTAGGTAGGTATGCTATGTTTAGAAAATCAGAATCTGTCTCGACGAGGGTGAGCATGTGTACAAAACAACATAAATTAAATTATGATTAGCCGGTCGGATCTCACTTCAGAGTGAAAGCGAATAAGGGGAAGAGAAATTGGGGCATACTCCATCAGGGCCTAGTGCGGATTGGTGAAGGAAAGTTTTAGAGTTGAACTTACTGCCAGATTATTTACAAACATAGGTACATCATCAGCCTATCATCGTCCACTGCTGAACGTAGGGCTCCCAGAAAGCGAGCGACTAATCTATATCGTCAGCCTTCCATGCCTTCCATGAGGAAGGCCGAAGATATACATTAATGACCAGTTACTGGATGATCAGTGGCTCCCAGCTACATGTTTCAGGACTTCGGTCCAACGGGCTGAAGGGGATCCTACACTGTGCCTGCTGATTCGTAGTCTCCACACAGACACTACAAATGATAGTTTCCCCCAGATGTCTGGTGCCAGAGTGCGAGTGCCCCGCCCCCACAGTGGCTCAGCCGCCGTGGTGGCCGGCGGACGTTGACCCTCGCTGCACCGCACCAAGTCTCCACAACGACACCGACCTTATCAACAACACCTGCACTAGTGTCGTGTTCTCCAACAACACGCATCTATGCCGCCAGTGGGTCTACGAACATAATGATACTATTGTTTCTGAGGTCGGTACTATTTTATTTTATTTTATTTTATTTTATTTTATTCATTTTAGGAAAACTTACGGACTAATTACATGATAGTAGGGTATCAACATTTTTTAAAACAACATTGCCAACTAAAAGTTTCTAAAAGTGTACATCAACTATTATTATTATTTGGTTGCTAGGGCTTGTTCACTGACCAATAGTTACCGCTACCTGGATAGATCTATTGTAGCTGATACCCTTGACCTAAACGTCATTTCCTAAGGTCCTCGGATTTCATGAAACGTGTTATGCCTTTGGAGGGGAGATCACTAATGTCAGGGTAGGTGTTACTACGTATCCACCTAGATACCGATCGACTCCTACTGTGAATGAGCACCTCGCATTCGCAGAGGTGTATGGGCGTTTCCTCTGCTTCACAGCAGAATCTGCAAGTGGGTGAATCTACAAGCCCCATTCTATGTATATAGATGTTTGTTTAGCTTGCAGTGATAAGGCTGCTTGTACCGAGAGGCTTAAGTCACTTACATGTCTGCATCAACTAATATGTAAATTAAAGCTGATGATGATGATGATATTAAGGATGGCTGATAGTTTTTGTTTTTCAATTTACATATTTACATATTTAAAATAGAAAAAGTTACATATTTGTTTTCCTACTTAAGCTTTCCTACTGCAAACCTTACAAGGTTTAATCGCCGGAAACAGATGTGCGAGGTAGGTAGGAGGTGGTTTGTGATCGTTGAAGCTATTCTGTTGGTATATTTTTTCTCACTCACTTTCTCGCTAAGTACTACGCATTGCTGGAGCCAGTCGTAAGGATCTAGACCGTAGACACACTCGTCGACAATTATTTTTCATTCAATAATAAAGAGGAACTAGGTGGAATGCTCCATCGAAAAAGGAATCTTTCACCAAGGTATCCCACCGAAAGATTCCTTTCCTGGTAGTTCGCCTAGGTTCTCTATATCGAATAGGCTCTATATTATCAACATTTCTGTAGGCGTTTACTCATATACTTCCGGTTGAATTCTACAAGCTCAAATTATTTTGGATTCAGTTCGACCTGGCGTGTCAAGAGTGGAAGAGGACGCTGATCGGCACCGTCCACAACGTGGGCGTCTTCATCTCCATGCCACTGCTGGGCTACGTGTCCGATCGGTGGGTATTACTCGTGCCCTCCTAACAGGGTTCACAATGTTGTACTATTATAAGATTACACCACCTGATGTATACAACGTGTTAATGAATTAACGCAAAACTAGAAAGTAGTTTGTTTAGAATCGAGAGCAGAGTCCAATTATCATGGTTTCAACATAGGTAATTTTTTTCAAAATATTAAATAATTTTTTTGCAAAATTTAAAATTTTCTGAATCCGATGACAACCCACCGCACGGGCACACTCACCCTACTTACTACCAAAACAAGATTATAAAAATGTATCCATGAGTACGTTAGCGCTTTCTTTCAGTGCTGAAAAGATAACAAATCATTTTTGCCTCAAAACTTAAAATGCGAATAACTTTAAATTTTAATTATCAAAATAATTAAATTATTGTTTCAATATAATTATTTTGTTATAAATCAGTTGGGGTGTATGAGGTTTTGCGCTAATTCATTAACACGTTGTATACCATTGTGAAACGCAATAAAGCATTGAGTATTGAGTATTATTGAAGGTATTTCTCTAGTTCTTTTGACTGATGAGAGTCTGAAGAATACATTTTTTATAATCATTGCTACGCTGTAATTACAGGCGTTAATGGAATCTAAATATACAGTGTATAAAAATTTATGTTGGTTTATCTGAGATTAATAGACTGCGACACTATTTTACCGATTGCGAAGAAACTTTGGTGGGTTGTTTTGCGCATGTCTTAAGCGGGGTCCGCTGCGCCATGTTATCGTGTTTGCAAACATTGTTTTCTAACTTTCCCCTCCCCCGCAGGCGAACGCGGGTGATGTTATCCATTTGCATCGGAAAACATCACCCGCGTTCGCCTGCGGGGGAGGGGAAAGTTTGAAAACGATGTTTGCAAACATTATAACATGGCGCAGCGGACCCGGCTTTAGGAAAAATTATAACAGAAATTTAACAAACAAACGTTAAACCGGATTGCTACGCTTGCCAGGCATAAGCCCTGCGTCTGTTTTCCCAAGCAAATACAATCAGGATATTTTTAAAGAAGAGTAAATAGGCTTTTTCTGGGCGAGCGCGCTACATCCTCGGCTTCATCTACACTTTCCATCAGGTGAGCTGAAGCCAAGCGCAAACCCATTACAAATAAAAAAATAAAAAAATCATATGCTTAGGACTATATTCACTGAGGGGGTAGTCAGTCAGTCATATTCTGATACCTGACGACATCCACGTTTGACTAGTAGTACCAAAACTCACCAATCACACACAACCGCCACCGCATGTCACACACACAGCTAGTAAAATGTAGACCAAAGTATTGAGTTGTAAAACCTTTTCCCAGATGGGGTCGTCGCGTAGCCGTCATAATCAGCAGCGTGGGAGTAGTGACAGGCGCGCTGAAGACTTTAGTCCACGGACCCTCGGACACGGGCTATCTGCTGTACTTGGCCGTCGAGATGTTGGAGGCTATCATCGTCACCGCCACCTACACCACATCTTTTGTTCTAAGTACCTATAATTTTATTATATCGCAGCTCAACGTTCATAGTGTTACCAAAATACATAAGAATATGGTTCGACATACATTACAGACTCTGCCCGGACTAACCTTAACTTCACCCCCTCGTGGAAGACGACAGTAGGCTCTCACTCGCACTACCAGTATCGTACTTACCTCTTCTTTGAGATGTGTCCAAGTTATTACTGTAGCTTTTGCTATGTGATTTCCAGCTTAAAATAGCATCAATCCTCACGGGTGTAGTAAAAGGTACCTCATGCCGACATCGTGTGGCTGCCATTTAGTACAGTCACTGATTCCGACAGAACTCTGATCATGGTGGTATGAGAGTTTCATGAGATCCAGGAGGACAGGGAAGTACAAGAGAGTGCATTTTATGCACTTAGATTAAACATTCCGTATATCTGCTTGATTTTGTAAGCAGTCTCTGCATTGTAGTCAAACTGAACTAGGCATGAACATCTCTTCTAGCAGTACTTACTTATAGCAGCACTTATAGCAGCTGATAACGAAGCTTACATGTCTAGACATAAATAAGATCGGACGTGGTTCAAAAAAAATATGGTAATGGTCACTGAGAGTTTATTGTAGCTAATAAGTCTGATATTAATATTGCAGTGTTGGAACTGATGGGTAACGACAAGCGGATCATCAGCTCCACGGCTCTAGGGCTGGCCATTACGCTTGGAGATCTGATGCTCGCGCTGGTAGTGTGGCGCGTGCCTTACTGGAGACACTTCCAGCTGATCATATACTGCCCTGGGCTGTTGTTCCTCTCATACGTATACCTATTGGATGAGAGTGTGCGCTGGCTCCTCACCAGGGGCGACAAGGAACGAGTCAAGGAACTTGAGACTAAGATAAGTGGTGAAAGAATTGAAAAGGTAGAGATGAAGAACAAAGTCTGCGGAGGAGAATACGGACGTACAGAAGATACAGAATTATTCAGTCTCAAGCTGTTGTTTTCATCCAGGATTTTGTTAAAGAGGTATAGTATAGTGTCCTAATCCTAATCAATCTGTTTTAGTATTACGTGTATTTATTTTTTATTTAACCTACCTCTTGTTATTATGGCTACCTGTATAGCCCGATGGATCAGCATGTTGTGGGTGGGACAAAATGAGTAAGGGGAAGTTTATTAAACTGCAGTGAGAGAAGTATGTCAGGATTATAGCTTGTGGCGGGTCGTAGTCTCTACCGTTGAATGGTCAAGCATGAGGAATATATAACATGTTAAAACCAAGCAAGTAGCACTAATCTAATATGGGATCAACCCGCAGGTTGTTGGTGTGCTCCTGGTGGTGGTTCTCAGCGGCGTTCGTTTACTACGGGCTGATGATAAACTCAGTGAGCCTGCCTGGCTCGCAGACGGGGAACTTTGCGCTGGTGGCGCTGGCGGCGGTGCCCGGTGACCTCGCCGCGCTGGTCGCGCTCGACCGCATCGGCCGCCGTCGGACCCTGCTCGCTGGGTTCTTGCTCTGTGGACTCTGCTGTGTCACCATCGCTTTTATACCTAAGCGTTAGTCTGAATTATGCTTTTACTTCTTCTTGTGATATAATTAATTAAGTTTAGTTTTCAGTTATTTTATCCTCTACTATTATGGTATCCTACTATCCTGAAAATTCTGAGCGATTTTAATTATACTAGGAGGATTACCAAGAGTGGGTCACGCACTTAAGATTTTAGAACTGTATCTATATCGGATTAAGAGTGGTTCTTTGGCGATCTAAGCTGCCTCTAAATGACCTATCCAACAAAAAGAATCTTGTGAAGGTCGCGGGAAGTTGAACATAGATGGAAGCTGAACAAAATCAAAGTGGAAATAATTGGGGCCTATGCAAAGCAGTGACTGTTGACCATTATTGGCCTGGCAGAAGGCAGTAGGTGAATGTAACTAACTCTAGTGGCTCAGCGACATTAAGCGAGTCTTGGCCTCCAAAACAAGAGAAAGCCACTTTTCCCGATCCTACCCAACTTCTCGCTAGTTGCTGACATGAAGGTCAGCCTCCATAACATCGTTCCAGCCATACAGACGTCGGCCCGTAGGTCCTGACATGCCCACCCTCACCCATTCTTTCTTTCTGGCCAAGCCAGCGATGTGGGTGAATATGTACAACGACATAAAAACTGTTGAAGACATTTTTTTCTGTGTCTGTGTAGACGCGAGCACGGCGCAGGTGTGCGTGTACGTGGTGGGCCGCGCGTCGATCTCGGCGTGTTTCAACACCGTGTACATGTACACGTCGGAGCTGATGCCGACGTCAGCGCGTGGCTGCCTCGTTGGCACGTGCTCCATGCTCGCTCGGCTCGGCTCCGTGCTTGCGCCACTCACCCCTCTGCTCGTGCGTATTGCCATCTTCAACTTAAACTTTCTCATTATTTTTTATGATCGTCTTATGGTACCAGCTAGATCAGCGAGGCCTATTAAGGCGTCTGGAAAATTATCTTCTTATTCATAGATGTTTGTTAAGCGCTTTAATATTTGATTGCAGAGCACTGTATGGGTACCGCTACCGACGGTGCTATTCGGCTGCGCAGCACTGAGCGCTGGGGCACTGACCATGCGCACTCCGGAGACACTGCGCAACCAGCTGCCTGACACCGTTGCCCAGGCAGAGGCTATGCGCTAACACGCGCCGCACTGAAGCTACTGCCGCGGCACTGACACTGCGCACTCCGGAGACCCTGAGCAACCAACTGCCTGACACTGTCGCCCAGGCAGAGGCTATGCGCTAACACGCGCCGCACTGAAGCTACTGCCGCGGCACTGACACTGCGCACTCCAGAGACGCTGCGCAACCAGCTGACTGACACTGTTGTCCAGGCAGAGGCTATGCGCTTACACGCGCCGCACTGAAGCTACTGCCGCAGCACTGACACTGCGCACTCCAGTGACGCTGCGCAACCAGCTGCCTGACACTGTTGCCCAGGCAGAGGCTATGCGCTAACACGCGCTGCACTGAATCTACTGCCGCGGCACTGACACTGCGCACTCCGGAGACCCTGAGCAACCAGCTAACTGACACCGTCGCTCAGGCAGAGGCTATGCGCTAACACTCGCCGCACTGAAGCCACCGGCGCGGCAACAGCTGCAGGGAGTTCGTCCAGCCACGGATACATAGGGTGCGAAGTTTGAAGCCTTTCTTGTAACAATGGAGAAAATATATTAAGTATGCAAGGATAATACAAAGGAAAGGAAAAGAATACTTAAGTATGTAACGTAATTTATTTCATTCATTTGGTAGAATTCATAAATAATAAACTGAAGTAAACATAAATTAGAATCAACGGCCTTATAATTTTTTATAAAAAGGATTGAATTGAATCAAGATGGACGACAACATTATTGTAAACAGAATCAGATACAATTCAAATAATATGAAATAGTGTTTTCCTATTGTCATACATAACTACTTAATAATTAAACCCTGTACAGGAACGTAACTTAAGCCTAAGTTAACAAAACTATATATTTATTCACAGATTATATGGGGAAGACTAACGAAAGATGTCGTTTTTGGAGAGCATGATGATCCTTTCCAAAAGAGACGTAGCACCCTCAATCGACGGAAGTGCATACTATGAAAAGATGTATGAATGTGAATGAGGCAAAAAAGTGGGGCGGATTTAAATTTTGGCATGTGGACCTTAAGTGCGCCTGTGCACTGCATCCGAGAGAGCATGGATCATCGAAAAAAGCGTGAATTTTGATTTTCCATTTCAATTAAGACGATTTGATATACCTTTCAAAATCGATACCTTCTTGGATTCATATCCGTAAAATCCCAAGCGGCTCAATATTGTATAATATTTGAAAAATATCGACATTATTTAGTCGCTGTTTCAAAGTCACGTCATCCGTCTGTCCGTTACCAACGATAATTGACGGTACATTCGATAAAGAAACTATTTCCCAAATTATGGGACATGATCACAAAACAAAATTTAAAATTACTTACATGCTAAGTTAAAGCGTTAAAATTAAAATACTAAATACTATACAAAATGAAGATCATATTATTAACTATTTTGATTTCTTCTAAATATACAGAGTGTAACGTCACGCCTCTTTCCTAGTGGGGTACGCAGAGACCAGGGCGCGCCACGCGCGCGTTATAGATAGATAGATAGAGATACAGAGTGTAAAATTAAATGCGTTACATACACTAGAGGGTGCTTCAGACCATCCAACTGAACAACTAAAAGTTTTTCTATAGGACCAACGTAAAAATCGAAAAAAAAATAGCTGCTTCATACTTTTCCGTCTAGTAACTATCGACGTTTTCTATGGAATAACTAATTTTTATTTTCACTGTTTAGATATTTTCTCCATAGTAAAAATTGTTCAGTCAGTTTGATGGTCTTAAGCACCCCCAAAAGTATGTAAAGCATTTGATTTTACATCCTATACATACTAAGTAAACTAAATCTAAACAAAAAACCGATTTGTATGGCCGTCCTAAAACAAACTAATACTAACCAGTATGGCACGTGTAACATGCTATCATTGATAGATTTTTTATTCTATTAATCGATTAGAGAACCTGCCCCTAGTGACGGTACCATAGGTATGTCCGGCGTGCCATGGTTAATCGGCAAGTCTCTAAAGCCGGTCGGCATATCTTTGCCGATGACAAGTCAAACTATCATTCACTAGACAGAAGATTTTTTATGATTATCGATGTTTTTATAATTATCTAACTGTTATAGAGCATTTAAGTGATGATGTCCTGATCATCTCGTATTTAATTGCTAACTAAATATTGAAGAACTTTTCGGCCCCACCGGCCATCGGTTCTGCGAGCAATGTGCCCACTGCCACTTAAGTTTTACAATTCTTTGGGCTATTTCAGCTACTCTGGTTCTTCTGCGGATCTCTCCATTTCTGATTCGATCTCGCAGGGAAACTCCGAGCATAGCTCGCAGAACCGATGGCTGGTGGGGCCGAAAAGTTCTCGAGTGGCGACCGCGTACCGGAAAGCGCAGCGTGGGTAGGCCCCTCACACCTCACACGACCTGGTAAAGGCGGCGGAAAAACGTTGGATGCGGGCAGCGCAGGACCAGTCGTTATGGCGATCCTTGGGGGAGGCCTATGTCCAGCAGTGGACGTCCATCGGCTGAGATGATGATGATGATGATGAAATATTTAAGAGTAGGAAACTACAGTAGTAAACTACAGTAATAAACTACGGTAGTAAACTACGATAGTAAACTACGTTAGTAAACTAAAGTGGTAAAGCAAACTACAGCAATAAACTGCAGTACTAAATTACAGGTGTCAACTCATGCCAGGCCTACAGATAGTGAGACGTGAAAGCATATACAAGTTATCACGTTACGTCACTATCATGATGTCACTGGTTGGCACCGCGCCGCTGTTCTCGTTTCTTGGCTTCTATGCTCTCCGCCTGCGCGACCGTGTCAGGTAGGCGCATGCGCAGTGTCTCCGGCGTCAAAGTCATCAGGGCCGCCGAGCACAGCGCCATCACACCGAATATCAGGTACGGCAGTGACTCCATGTACGCCATCTGCAACATTACAACAAATTGAAGAATAGTATGCTAGTTGTGGTAAAGAAACTGGAGAAATACTTAATCGTGCACAAGACAGATATATAGACTGCCAACCTTCATTAATGAAGGGAAACTCGAAGAAGAAGTTGATATTATATGAAGGTGTAATGTAATGCATGCAGTTGCGAATTCGCCATCTTCAGTTAAAATGCGATGGTATAGAAGAAGCATTATAATAACAACAGAATAAAAATGCATAAATTGCCTGATCTTCAGCCAAGTCAACATCAAATTTTTAACATAGGTCCAAGGCGAGCCCCAAATAGCTATATTACCCTTTCTTATCCAGGGACTACCTGTCTACCTGTCGTGTCGGTCCACTTAATGTTTTGGATGTGTTACTCCAGGAAGCTTGAGATTGGCATAACAAAGATTATTGTTGATATTACACCTTTACATGCAAGAGAGATAGAAGATAATTAGGTAGTATGTACTGACCAATAAAGGCGTCTGTGGCGCAACTATGTTTCCTATCCTGCCGATCATGGAGCAGAATGCGAGCAGCCGATGCCGCGCCTGCGTCGGGAACAGCTCCGATGTATAGATGTAGATACTACTGAACGACATACTGATGGCCAGCTTGCCCAACAAGTTCAGTGACGTCGCCAGCCACTGAATGTCTGAAAGAGATTAAATGTGTGATAAACTGATAAGCTGCGATAAGGTCCAAAGTAGATATATTAAAGTATAATTATACAAGAAGAAAAATTTCACTGGAAATTAGAATGATGAAATTAAGGCCACGGATATTCCAAACCAAAATCATCAACTGAAGCTATCAGAGATATCATGAATGAGCTCTTTAAACTGATTTCTACATTAATTATTTACGTCGGTGTAGACGAAATCAGCAATGAAGACGTAAAATATAAGAAACTAAAGACATTTTACAAGAAACAATACTTACGACTAGGAATAAAGGGTAACGCGATCAGCGCAACTCCACAGGTGAAATAAGCAGTCATGATGGAGTATTTGCGACCAAATCGATCTAGTGTGAGCATACTGATGATATAGCCGGGGATCTCTACCAGCGAGGTCAGGATGTAGTTGACGTACATATTGCCCGCCAACGACACGGAGTTGATGGATAGTCCGTAGTATATGAATGTCACAGTGATCCACCAGAACGAGCAGATAGCCAGCCGCGTCATAATGATGCGCGACCGTATCACCTCCCCGAATAAGGAACGCTTCTTGTCGACGGATTCTGAATTTGTTTGAGGTTCTTTATCTATTGGTTTTGATACTTCCACTTTCGGCAGCGGATCTTCTTCGAGCTTTTGTATAGTTTCTGGAGACAATTTCCTTTTATTGATAGCTGCAGCTTTGTATATAATCCTGACTGCTTCTTTCTTGTTACCCTTACTGAGGAGCCATCGAACACTCTCCTCTATAAAGAAGTAGTAGAATACGAAGAGGAATGAGGGTATGTAGAGGACTCTGGTCAAAGTTCTCCACTCAGGTATTCCCCACGCGACTAGTGCCACTAAGACTTGACCCAGAGCATAAGTGCAGGAAATTATGTTTCCTCCGATAACTCGAAGATCCAGGCCTACCATCTCAAGGGCTGGAACGAAAATAAGAATGTTATTTGTTGCAAATAACCAATCCAAGACGGGTTATTAAAGTCTTTTAATAGTTACCGAGAATGAATCCAGTGCTGTAGACCCCGGAGCCTACGGCGGCATCAAGGAACTCGAAGGTGAGGTACATGGCGTAGCCGGTGGAGAAGGAGCGGATTAGCCCCATCACCGCCGCTGACACTGCCGTTAGGATAAATGCCATCCGACGACCAAATCTGTGGAAAAGAAACGGGGGAAATTCTTATTCTCGTCGCCGAAATTGTAAAAGTTTGCAGTATACTTTCTGCCGTCTACACTTCATTCTTTATGGAGGCCCAAATATAGTTTTTCTAGTATTGGCTGCTCTGTAATAATCAAACTTAAATCAGAATCAACTTACTAGATTATAAATGCGATAGTTTCTCTGCCTGTCTGCTAAGAATTCACGGCTAAACTATTAAGCTGATTTTGATTAAAGGTACAGGAGATAGCCTAAACTCTGAGAAAGGAAAATTCAACGCAGTCGAATGTACGGGTGACAGCTAATAACAAAACTCACGTATCAGAAATGTATCCGGTGATAGGAAGCGCTGCGAACAGGCCAACGCTGTGAATGGTACCGACCATGGTGCGCTTCCACTCCTGACATGCCAGGTCGAACTGAAATTGATAATACTCTAATAATCATGTGTCGTGTTTTGGCCGAAGTTGCAAACTAAATTATTGTGACAATCCTGAACCTGAAAAAACCTAAGTGGATTATCTTCATGTAAATTAAAAATATCATGATACACACACAAACAGGACAGAGTTTCAGTACTAGTGAAACGTGGATGTTCTGAGGTTTCAGAATATCTCTAACTACCCCCTCGGGGAATATATTCGTGAGTATATGCTATGCTATGCTCTGGAGTGCGATTTTTGAAATTCATTCGCTGTGTTCAGCAGATGAAAATGTCAAAATTACTATGGAGATATCCATCTTTCTACTGCTGATTTGACTTTCAAAAATCATACTTCAGGAGTGCGATTTTTGAAAGTCAAATTAGCTGTAGAAAGATGCGTATCTCCATAGTAATTTTGATATTTTCAACGGCTGAGTTCAACGAATGAGTTTCAAAAATCGCACTCCTCATACACGTTTTTTAGTTAGATCACCAAAGTAGCTCAAGGAAAAACATCATAGAACACGATAACAATTAGAATTCAATTTTTAGAACATTATTGACAAACCGTTATCTCTTTGATTATGATATGATTTGATAATGACTAAGACTTGAATATTGACCAGGTATAAAATTCCAGAAGCACGCGCGATATCGTAAGAGCGTTATCGCAGATGAGGTGAGGATGGGCCTATACTAGTCCAAATCGTATGATATTATTTATCTAATTACGCCGGATACGTCGTATTTTTATTAAAGGTCTGTGTAATCAGCGATCTATAGATATCATGATGATCGGACAATTTGCATGTAATTGTATTGTATAATTCTTATGAGAAATAAAAATTCTTTAAACCTATTTGACAAACAATAGTATGATGAGTAGACAAATATTGGGGGGAAAAGAGGTAGAGGTATAAGATTGCTAGAGAGTGTTATTTAGCAAATGACAAGAAAATATTGTTGTAAATTCGTATCAGGAAGTCAAGGCACTTGCAGAAAAGAGTCATAATTGATTGGCGAATGAAAGACGAAGTGACTAAGTAAGGTAATTAGTTAATAAATATACCTGCTGCAACCTGCCCACTATAATTTTTTTATTTGCTTTGCAAAGTTTTCAACATCGTGAGTTTATTTACGTATTATTTACAGATTAGAAACGTATCATTATTCATTACATATAAAGTACCACAACCTTTACTACGGGACCAAATTAGAAATCACGATAAAATAATCAGCTCTTCCATAGAACATTTCAATGGCTATTCAACCAAAATGTATGAAGCAGCCGATTTTTTTTTCGCGATTACAAAGTTGATCTCATAGCAAAAGTTGTTCAGTTTGATGGTCTGAAGCATCCCTTCGGCGTGCAGTCGCGTTCCGTCTATCTTATTTGCTCTAGCAAATGACTTTCCTGAGTGACAATAAATATATAATGACAATAATTGATGCCAAATGAGGTTTAACCCTAAGTATACAGGGTCCTTCTTAATATCCTGACACTTTTTTAAGGGGATGATCAGACCATGAAACTAAACAACTTTCTCTATGGGACCAACATCAAAATCGCGAAAAAAAAATCAGCTGTCCCATACATTTGACACGAGTAGGTTTGCAGTTTTGTATGGGCGAGCTGTTTTTTTTTCGCGTTTTCGATGTTGGTGCCATAGAGAAAGTTGATTAGTTTGACGGTCTGATCATCCTCTTACATAAGTGTCAGCATATTAAGAAGGAGCCTATATTATATTATTAAGTATATATTTTTTTAGTTCGGCCGGTCGTAGATAAACGTGCGAAGCCGAGGCGGGTCGCTAGTTACATAATAATATACTTTTATGAGTGAACCATACCTACTTTTATGAGTGAACGTCCAAATTCCACTACGTAGGCTTCGCTCGCATTGTAATAAACACTAATCCAGTTTTAGTTTATTATCGACTATCTACCTATAGGTTTAACTCCAGCTCTGGGCGGTATTAAACTCTTATTTTTAGCACTGACGAGTCTATCGCATTATTATCATTTGTATTATCATCATCAGTTCACTGATAACGGATAATCTTTGTATTCAAATATCCACTTCTCCATTAATCCTGAAGATAATTACTTTTTTCGTGCATTCCCACACATTCCCACCGACCACTCTGTTGCGTAATGCCTGCCACATACATCTGGAGTTCCGATACCCAATACCACTTTATAGGTTTTGGTGTCGAAACTCTCGGTCTGTGGGGACTTATGCGCAGGCGCTTTTTAAAGATCTTCAAAGCGCCTGAAAGACTCGACACGGGACCCAAGGGCTGGCATTTTCCTCGCTCAACGGATCAGCATAGCCATTCAGCGAGAAAATACGGCCAGTGTTTTGGGTACCCTCTCACAAGGACCGAACCTGAACCGGGTTCCCTACGTTACTGCGAAAGTCAACACTTAGAATGTCGCTTCATCGAACACTGTTCATAGAATGTCTGTTAATAGATGGTACGCTACACCACATCCTAGGTTAGTTCAGTTTTAAGGCACTTTATTTGTAATTATTGTTTTAATGTCACTATTTTATGTATCTGTTGTAAATAAATCATTAAAAATCCGGAATTAGGATTTACTATGAATTTTTTGAATGGATTTTTTAAAACCATACGAAATCGTAATTCCAGCCGGCATAATTCCACATATATGTATACATGTGGCGGTCCTATATCGTTTTGATTAGGATCAACAGCGGCAATCAATCACAACACTACACAATGTAGTCGAGCGAGTCCTTGGGGGAAAGGCCTATAGAAAGGACTACAGGCCTTTACCTTGCAGTAATATACAGGGTGTCAACTTAGGGTTCTTACAGACCAGCGACAGTACTCTGCGACAGCTCGCGACCGTCGCGCGACCCTCTGCGACCGTCGCGCGACCGTCGCACGACAGTTGAAGACCGTGACGTAGTGTTGTATAGTCTGAGAGATAGACCTCCATATCCAATAGTTTGTAACATCCTATATACAGGGTCCTTCTTAATATGCTGACTGTTTTAAGGCGATGACCAGACTATGAAACTGAACAACTTTCTCTATGGAATCAACATCGAAATCACGAAAAAAATAACAGTTTCCCATACGTTTGGCTCCGAGTAGGTTTGCAGTTTTGTATGGAAGTGATGATTTTTCTTTCGCGATTTCGATGTTGGTCCCATAGAGGAAGTTGTTCAGTTTGACGGTCTGATCATCCCCTTAAAAAAGTGTCAGCATATTAAGAAGGACCCTATACAGGATGTAACAAAACACCCTAGTAATACTTAAGGGGGTGCTTCAGACCATCAATCTGAACAACTTTCACTATGGATCCAATGTCGAGAAAAAATAAAAAAAATCTGCCGTCCCATACATTTGAGTCGAGACGGTTCTGCAGTTTTGTATGAAAGAGCTGATTTTTTTTCGCGATTTCGATGTTGGCTCGATAGTGAAAGTTGTTCAATTTGATGGTCTGAAGCACCCCCTTAAGTATTACTAGGGTGTTTTGTTAAACCCTGTGTACGTATTTATAAATATTTATGTGTATAATATTATGTGTTACTACTACTATATAATGTATATTATAATTGCCCTATTTTCACCAGTCTGTAATATTTTATAGACTTGATGATAAAGATAATCAATTCTGGATTATCTATTATCTAAAGAAACCAAAATCTACGAAAAACTTATAAAAACTACCAGAAATATCAACCATGTTATTTTTTAGCCTCCGTTTTCTTCAAACTGAAATCTTTCAAGAACAAGACTTGTGCTCTCAGACTATGCCTACGTCACGGTCGCGCGACGGTCGCGCGACCGTCGCGCGACCCCGTCGCGAGCTGTCGCAGACAACTGTCGGTCGTCTGTTAGAGCCCTTAAATGCGTTACATTCTTGTCTTAAGGAGTGCTGTAGACCATCAAACTGAACAAACTTTCGCTATATTTTCTTGTATGAGAACCTTTTTAGCTTTTTGACATTTTTATTATTTCTTAGCAAATCTGACATAATAACGACATTCTGTGAAAATTTCAACTGTTTAGCTATTACGGTTTAAAAGTTAAAGTCCTAAATAGACAGGACAGACAGACAGTCGGACGAACGGACGGACAGCGTAGGCTTAAGAATATATAGTCTATATATATATAGTCTCGTTTTCTCCCTTTTGGTTGGGTACGAAGTCCTTAAAGTCCGCCACATACATACGGAATTCCGAATCAGAATTGTGATTTTGTATAGGATTTTCTGAATTCCAGACCGGAATTCCGCGTGTGTGTGTGGCAGGTGGCAGGTCTATCAAGTTAGTAACCCGTACCGTGGAGACGATAGTGTAATCATTCTCGTAGACGAACGCCTCGCAGCTCTTAGTCGCGTTGGGGTGGAAGGCGGCGGGATTGCACGCGTCGGCACCGGCGGCGGCGCCCGCGCCGATCGGCTGCCGGCGCTCGCAGCGCGAGCTCTCCTTCAGGGCCCACTCGCCCCACGCCCCTGGCACCCACTGTAGTGGTGGCGACTCACATTCTGGCACTTGGCATCTGCAAAAAACAAATTCTATTTTCAAATAGAGTTTTCCCCGAGTTCACACGGGTTGCCGTCATCGTAGCGAGACAAGTAATATACCTGATTTTAAATCTAATAGCAACCAAAAAGTTTCATCGGAATCGGTCCCGTAGTTCCAAGGTTGTAAAAGAAAACATTGAATGTGTAGAAGTGTTGATTACTATGTCTAAAGCGGTTAACAGCTAGTATAATATAATATTATAAGTAAAATAAATGTGAGTCACATAAAAATATATTTCTTATGACCTCGGTCACCGTTAACAAAACATGGCGAATGTAAGTGGACGAATTGAATGACAATGAAGCGCTCACAAACATCCTCAGACACAATAACCACTATTAATCTGGACTTTAACAATGACTAGAATGGGCTCAGGGCCTGCCTACCCCAAGACCTAAACAATAGTTTGTATTTGTGGAACAAGCTAAGACATCTTATCTTAACTATTATAAAACTGTAACAGAAGTGTTTCTGTACATTGAAGATATTTACATGAAAAAGATTATGATAGTTTTTAGGTATCCCGGACTCCAAATCAACCTTTTTTAGAATCTTTGTCTGTCTTTTTGTCTGTTTGTTTCTTTGTTTGTATGTTTGTAACAGCATCACGTAAATACTACTAATCCGATTTTGATGAAACTTTTTTTATTTGATAGCTTATGATCTGACTTAAAATCTGGTAAGTATATAATTTGTGCGGACGAAGTCGCGGGTTAAATCTTGTAGGTACTTTATATAGGCAAGATAATTAATCACTTAACAAACATTTTTAATTTAAATCACTATTTGTTTGTAAAATGTAAATCCATAACACAAATAAGGCTCGGAACATGCGGAATTATTCCGGTCGGAATTACGGGTGTATGTCTGTACTACATATCGTAATAATATTGTGGTACTACTCTAAGTAGTTTGTCAGCATAAGTTCAATTTCAATTCTCAAACGGGAACTACAGTCATTGATTTTGATATAAGTAGTATAAAGGTGGACTTCCGATGCTAGCGGCCGACGCGTCTGACGCGCGCGGCTCTCGGCCGACGGCCGATGCGGCCATACTAGTTACTATGAAAACGTATGGCGCCGCTTCCGATGCCAGCGACTGACGCGCGCGTCAGACGCGCGCGGCCGATATCTGTCGCATCGGCCGCGGCCGCGCGCGGCTATGCTCTGACGTTACGCAGAACAAGAATGTTTGCCAGAAATATTACGAAGTTTTTACCGAAAATTTGCTTAAATTTAACTATTTTATTTGTAATTTATTATCTGCAAGGTTGCTCATCCACGTTGCGATAACACCATCTATCGAGCCACTTGAAACTATTTTTTCTTTTATCGGAAAATCTCTCTTGCCTACATAATTATTAGCTAGACAGCGATCCATGTTCAGGTTAAAAAGCCAAGGGTCTAATTACTCCCAAAAATGTATTTTATCATAAACCCTGTAAAAAAAAATGCATTCATATTTTCTCTAAACCTATCAATCTGTCAATCAATCAAATATTCTTTATTAAAATATGTATTGGTTTTTTTGTTTGTGTTTTTATGTTTTTGTTTAAGCACCGAAACATAAAAACATACTCTAAATTTCGGGGAAAATACCATAAAGTGATAACACTCTGCACAATAGGCACGCGTCAGTCGCTGACCTCGGAAGTGAGGTCTGTCGTCGGCCGCGCGCGTCTGACGCGAGGTTCTGTCATATATGACAGAACCTCGCGTCAGACGCGCGCGTTAGTCGCATCGGCCGCTGGCATCGGAAGTCCACCTTTAGTATCTGACGCGATATCTATATATCTACAGTGTCAACTCATGGTACGTTTTCAGAATAATTATTTGGGTGATGCTTGCTAAAAAATGTCATCTTTTTTTCCAGTACCTGTAGATACTCGTATGCCTAATCTTTGATAGATATTATCTTGTTGAAGAGCATTAACTGATAAGCATAACACTATTTATTACACGTTTATTGCCTCGACGTGTCTAAGTTCCCACGAATCTATTTAGCAACAAAGTTATTTTTCCTACGTGATATTTTATCGAACCATTTTCATTTTATTTGAATGTTGTCGCTTTGTCTCTACCAATCTACAATAAATTGTGGGGTATGATAGGAATCCCTTTCACAAGTATTTCTGAAAACTCAATCCAAATCGGGTCAAAAAGCGTATACTATACCAACACAATAACAGTATAAAAAATTCAATTCAATTCTTTCAGTATCCTTTATCCCCCAAAATGATCTCCATTATTTTTGACATTTTCTACTGCTGCTGATTTGAACATGCTACTTTTAAAAATCTCGCTCCAGGCGTTAGCCGTGTTGCCTTAGAGGTACAGACAATAATAATAAACGTACTTTAAAAGCGTTCCGGGACATTCCGGGATTTGGATACAAAAAATTGATAACGTCATAACTCATGTTTCCTACTCAGGAAACTCTACTGAATGCAACGATACCACATGTCGATAAAGAAATACTCAGTCCTTCTTTATTTGACGACTTTATTTAAATTCGCATCTCTACTATAACAAAAGTCCGTAAAATAACTGGGCTACACATGATAGTAAAAAATTATTCATATTATCATAAATTGTAATGGCGACAAGAATCCGATTGTTCAATGCTTATAAAACTGCCGTAAGTTTATGTACTTATACAGGTTACAGGGTCAACTTTTTATATTACGCAAGTAAAAGTTCGATCTCGCTGACTGCATTTATTGCAAGTCCAAAATATAAATTTGCAAATCTTCTTCTATCTCCTCCTCTAAATCCTCTTCTTTCTTCCTCGGTGAAAGTTTTTCAGTATCATGAATACAGTAGGTAATTCAACCATCTACACTAGCATCCTGGAGCTGTATGTATTAGTAATATCAGTATCCGTTAAGGAAAATAAATGTTAAGTGCAGATTTCTTTATGCGAAACGGACCAATATGTCCTCTATTGAGGTCGCAAATACGTTGAGGTCGCAGAGTCGATATATTGCTATGGTAATGCGATGGCCTATCGTAAGGCCGCGTTCAGACGACCCGCACACGCCCCGCGCCCGCCACGCACTGAGCCCGCGCTCTCCCCGCGCCCACCCCGCGTCCTAAAATGCATTGCTTGCAATTTGAGCATTAAGACACGATGATATGCATACCTTTAAAATCAAGTGTAAGCAATGGCTACTATCTCGCCAAAAATTGGCATCTAATTGGTCAAAGATCAAGTCTTGACTTGAGGATACCGGTTGCACTTTTGTATTTGTTTTTGTAACTTTTAATAATTAATTATTCTTCGCCATCAATTAAATCCGCCAAATAACCAGGAAGTACTTTTAATTTTTATTTTATATCTTTGGGTAGTCCTAACTTCAAGCCTCTGTACCTATCTATCTATCTTATTAGTACTCTGACCTATAATTTAGCAATTTGGGCTCGCACACTGTAATATCCTAGTTAGTAATTTATATAATAAAAATAATAAATGTTATCCAGCGCAGCGATTGTAAAAAAAGGGAAAACCATAATTAACAGCAACTATGCTGAGGTTCTTTCCTTTTCATCTGCACACTCTTTATGTAAAAGATATTTATAATTAAATTATGTAAGCTACTAATATGTGTGGATGAATAAAGTTCTTTTTTTTTTTTATTTATGAATTTTTATTGTATTTTAGGGGAGCACCCGCCCCAAATACAATATAATATTTATTATGGTGTCATAAGACTCAAATTGCATGCAATGCATTATAGGCCGCGGGGCGAGCGCGGGGCGGGTGCTGGCCAGGTGCGCGGGGCGGGTGCGGGTCGTCTGAACGCGGCCTAAGGCAATGGTCACGGTCCCATGTCCATCCGCGGTGTGACCCTGGCCATGGCAGTGAGAACCACTGCACAATTATCCCACAGACACCATATAACAGAAACACAAGGTTTTCCTGTTAGCTATATCGGTTATGTAGTTCACGAAGAAGGTAAAGGAAAAATACAGGTATATTGTCATAAATAAGTGACCGGTATTTAAGTGTAGGTACAAGAAAATAAAGTGCTTTATGCTAATAATTAAATTTAATTAGAATGTTATAATTACGGCCCAATAGCCTAGTTGGTTGTGAACCTGTCTACTGATCCGAGTGTCGTGGGTTTGGATCCTGTAAGCGGCAAATATTTCTTTGATGAATATTTATATCCGAGATGTTTGTATCGTCTACACAGAGTGTGGAGCCTAGCAAATACTGAAACGGTGAATTGAGACCATTGATGGTTGATTGTTCAGAACTGAACAACTTTCATTCAATTTGATGGTCTGAAGTCACCGTTTCAGTATTTGCTAGGCTGTCACATACCCCCTGTATAAATGTATAATAGTTAGTATTATAAAAGTCCAGGTTAGATTCTGGTACTTTTAATTGGGACTAGATAATCTGTGTGACTATGTCCAGGTTATTTATTTAATAAATTAATAATATAAGCCAACACAACCACTCGACTTACATACCTACTCACTTATTATTCAATAATCAAGCTTTTTAAGAAAATTATTATTAACTAGCGACCCGCCCCGGCTTCGCACGAGTGCAATGCTGATATAAACCTTCACGAATCACTCTATCTATTTAGTTTTAAAGATCTAAGTATACATAGGGACAGACGGACAGCGGGAAGCGACTTTGTTTTATACTATGTAGTGATGATTTAGAGTCAAAGAGGCACTGTAAGCTTAGAACGATCTGCATGCAGACGATGCAGACAGACTCTGGTCCTCTCAGTTACTAATCATTTAATACCCCAATGATACCAGATCAGGGTTAAAAGCACGAAATTCCAATACTTAAACTGTGATGTCAGTCACACCACGAGGGTCTAAACTCTATTCACATTATTATGTTGGAGCCAGCCATCATTCAGTGTTAATAAGATATGACAACTAGGTCAGTAGTTGCACAAGCAGTGGAATGATCCAGGAACACTATAGTAAACAGATCATAGTGCCGTGGGAGGAGGACGTCGCTCGTTAACTCTAGACGCCGGGTCGGCAGAAACCACTGGGAAGTTACAAAAAAATAGTCCTGGTGATGGCGGGAACACCTCGCGAGACTGCGGACGAAGTCGGGCCACGGAGCGAGCTGGTGGATTGTAAGAGACCCGCCCGGCCGGGCAGGCACCTTCCTCGTGAACCAGTCTATCTATTAGTGAAAACCGTATTTAAAACCCTAAAGTAGTTTCTGAGCCCTACACTACAAAAGACATTACGAAATGATTACGAATGAAAAACGCGGCGGGAACTGTAAATTATACATACAAGGTGTGAATTTAAATCCGTTTTATGAGGCGCTTAATGGGGTCGATAGTTATTTGTTTTGATTGTTACAGCTAATTAAATACTGTACATTGTCCAGTAAAAATCAATAACAAAACTATGTTATTTTCAACGTTAAAACCAAATCAAAGTACTCCCTAACGCCTTTAATAATTGTGTATTTCTTCGCTATGTGCGATTAAAAACATAATTGTTAGCAAGCGATTATGGAAAACCACAAGTCAGCAGGAACAAATCTGTATAATAAATAGATGTTGTAGAGGTAAACTTAATTACAGATAAGCTACCTATCATTGCTTAATTACGTATGCAATAAAAAAATACGATATGCGTGTAATAAAGTAAAAGATGACCAAACCGACAAATTATGGCTTTTGAAAAATAAGTCGTCTCCTCACATTTATTACATAGTGCCCAGAACGGTACCTTTCTGAGGGGGTGGGTGAAGCGAGAACTTCTCGGCGAGATAAAACTTACTAGGAAAATTACTAAACGCACGACGCGAGAACAATGAAGGGCATCCACACTCTTCTCGGTGAGAATGTAGGCTCTACAACTACCAACTGTCGTATAAAGCATACCTATAGCAAGGCTCTCTTGTCTCCCATACAATACTGCTATAATCGCCTTGTTAGTGGCTCCATATGTGCACGACAGAAGAAAAGAATTAGTTGAAATAATTGCGCCCGTGTCAAGGACGTCTGATCAACAACCGACACAACTAGCAGTTCTACTATCTGTCTACTGATTACCATTAACCTGTTTGTTTTAGATTTATAAACTAGTTTATATGAGGAAAGTAGGAATTTCAAGCTCTCAATCTGACCCGCGATCACGTGGCGGTGCGATGTTCACATTGCGAAGCGTAGAGTTAATTAACCCAGTAAAATTAGATAAATCAGAAGAAATAATTTCCGGAGTTTTGGAAAAAATTTTAAACGTTCCTTTGGTACGTAATATTGAAGAAAAAAAATAGTCCTGGTGATGGGGGGGTGAGCTCGAGGAAGGGTGGGGTGGGGGGCTCTAAAGGTGACTTTTTTCAGTTTTTCGCTTATTTCTCGAAATCTGAAAGTTGTATCGAAATACTTTGTATAAATAAATTAAACCTGACAAAATTTCCTACAAAACAAGTAGTATGCATTTTTGTCATAGGACTTAACCTTTGAGGGCTACGGGGCCGAGAAAGTAACAGCATTTCAAAAATTATGAAATTTGTATGGCGATCCTCATGAAAGTCGAAGATAAAAACAAAATGATTTCATATTCTTAATCAGCAGCCCCGAAAACACCCAGATACAAATTTTCAGTTGGTTCGGGGAACCCTTAAAAGCTGCATTGGCGTTTGAAATTTCCATGGCAGCCATCTTGGATATCGCAATTTTCGATTTTTTTTCACCGCCAACCAAATTTGACCAGGGTCCTCTATGACAATTTTTCAAGGTCCATAACCCTATCTGTCATAGTTTCCGCGGGCCGTTGACCTCATCCATCAGGAGTCGACCTTCCGAGGAAGTCGAAATATTGCAAGGCACACGACACGGCATAACGTAGGGGACAAATGCTCCGGGCAAAACTTTTTTTACGGGCGGCAGATTTAGAAAAAAAATATAATATTTATCGAGCTCTATCTAGGTATAACCGATTCGTAGTTCGGAGAAAAACCGATCAGTGTGGCTTAGAATTTATTCAAATCACGTTTATATTTTATTTAGTGTTTCCCTGCTTTCCCCTCTCCACTTCCTCTCCCAAATTTTCTCTCTACTACTATTTTATAGAATACCTGTAGATTACTAATTAACTGACAAAACAAACAAAAAAAATACACGCAACGCGTTTCAGAGTCCGTTGATGTCTTTTGTATGAAACTAAATAAAATGGTTTAATAATTAATGTTACTTCACTATTAAAAAGAAATAAAGTTGTTATAAAATCTAATTTTGGTTACTAAAAAATTTTTACTAACAAATGTTCTAGTAGTCTGCTAAAATATGAAGTTGTAAAATAATAATACTAATAGATCTTTTTCTCCGTTCAACAAAATTAATAAAATCAACTTGCTTAACGTGCATTCCGAAAAAGGGAATCCATATAACGTTTGGGCATCTAATATCATCATCATCTAAAATCGGCGCATAATAAATGATCGGATTTTCTGTATTGTGCGATTTAACCGTTCAGAAAAAAATATCACGATAGCTTTTTTACTTCAGCTAAACCAAATCTAAACCAAAACTAAACCAAAACCAAAGCCAAACCAAAACCGTATAAAATTGCGCAATTGAGGCCCAGGCCACAGCCGATTCATATGTTTAGTTTTATTGTTGAGATCATAAACAGAATTCTGAAAGCTGGAAAAATTTTCATCCTACCATTATTACCGGGAACCCGTTGGACGAGGGCAGCGCAGCCCTCTTACCCGCACTTTCGATCTTCACTATATCGCCACTGTTTCGGTCCGCACTTCATTGTAATAGAGTTGAAATTGGAACGAAAACATTCCCACAAAAGTTCGAATCGAATGTGCGGGTAGACCCTCAGGAACGGTCGTTGTGGCGATCCTTGGGGGAGGCCTATGTTCAGCTATTTACGTCCATCGGCTGAGATGATGACGATGATGATTATGTGGGATGTGAAAAGGGCCTCGCAAAGCTAATGTCGACGCCCGCTCACGTTTGTTCTAGTGCCTCCACTATTTATGAGACCTTAAAAGGTTTATTGACTGTTTAGACTAGACTTATAAATAAGTTTAAACCGGCGGTAATTAATTACTCGTTATTTGAAAACCAGTCAAAATTACACGCTAATTGATGAAACGTAGAAGAAGTTTAAACCGGTAATTCATTTACTTTCGTTTCAAAAACATTACAATTTCATGGAACGACAAGAAAAGGCAAGATTCAGTCTGAATCTTTTCTTATAAATAATTATAATCATCATTACGTCGATAAATTAAATTGAAATAAAACGTAATTATATTTCGTCAAAAGATTATACAGAATTATTTATGTGGGTTTGAGAGATAGGTAGTGTGAATATGTGTGAGTAGGCACTTATACCAAAAATCGGAAAATATTTTAAGTTCTTGTAACACGAGAATTTTATTTTTAAAATACAAGAAAATAGGTCATCTTTGTGACGATTTTCTATAGAGTGAAGTAATTCCAATCGTGTATTCAATTGATGATTTCACTAGATAAACTATCCAAAAATACTGAGGTATTACTTTGGTTTCGGTAAGTTGTATAAATCTAGTCGAAACATGAAAAATAAGAGATGCCTCCAAGGTATTTCGTCCTTCCATAGGGTCTGTGGATCATTGAGAGCTCACTGACCGCAGACCGCATTGATTTAATTTTTTTCCTCATGGCAAGAAAGTCATACGCGCGCACAACTGGCTTGTCCTTTCGTCCTTTCTTCATCTTTTCTTTCTTCACAATCTGCGATATATAAGTACCCTAATTATTACCTACCTACTAGTACAATGATTAACTTTCTCTTACCCGGATTTAAGTAGCAACTACTTGCAAGAGATTTATTTATATACCACTAATCTACCCGTACTTTATTTGTTTATCTTTTTCGTAAATAATCAATAATTCGATTTTGACAGCTGTCTGACAAATAATTTATGAAATCGCCCGGTCGAGCCTCCCGCACAAACGTTTTAAGTATAGTCATGCAATGTCAACGTATAATTACATTTAATACCTTGTTATGAAACGCTAAGAACTAGCGTCTGTACGTCTGTTTTCTTCTATTATTACGAATTGTGAATTAGCATAATCTACCAATATAACAGTTTGAAAATAGGGTACCTAAACGAAAAAAGGCTCGCGTGGCTGTGCATAAAGGAGTATTGTCCCGACTTTGATGTATGGAAGTGAATCTTGGGTAAGGCAGAAGAAGCAAGAAAGTAGGAGAGATGTAAACGGAAGTGACTGACATGCTGATGCACAGCTTCCCCAGCAGTGTCAGCACCTTTGACATCTATGGGGCTTTTAGAATTGATGTAAGTATAATTTAATTTCTGTGCAATCGTAATCAGTAGACTGATAAACTGACAGATTAGACAATTTTTTAATTAATCTGGGATTGTTGTAATCATTCCTGCGAGATTAATGTGTCATCGCGTCATAATCTCTTGGTGAGTTTTGCTGAAATTAAACATAAATTACATCGAATTTCGTATAGAACTGAATTTTTTCGCGGGTCCGACTAACACGACATAAGATTAACTAGGTAACATTAGTTTAATATTATTATAGTAGCCGTACCTAACGGCCCCGTTGAGTAAAGAACGATCAAGTGCATGTCAGACCACGTTTATTACTAGATGTTCTATTGTATCATGATCAAGAAGCTTAGGTACCTATATGGTATTGATCTTGACGCTCCCCTCAAATGTCATCTTCACATTACGTATAGGTACGGGGATTAATCGATATTATGTATTCTTCTTCTTGTTGTGTCGAGTCGACACAAGAAGTACGAGGCATGGCATGTCACTCGCTCTTCGCGTACTCCAGGATCTATTTTGTATTACAGAAGTGGAAGAAAATGATACTCATCCTTAAGTCTCTGATATTTGAAGTACATTTCATTTGGAGTACTTCTGGAGGATTTAACGCATGTATAAAATGTGACGCAAGTGCGTGATAGGCGTCGCGTCGCATCGTGTCGTATCGTAAAGTAAATTTTACTTTCATCTAAGGTCGTACTCATGATTCCATCAGAACGTGCCGGGCTGTCATCGCTAGATAATAACAAGTCCTGCCACAGACGTAGTTATCTTATTTATTAGATTATGTACTTAAAATTATTTCGTACAAACTTTATGTGGCCTTATATTTTGTAACGCTGCGCTAGTGCCTATTGTAGCCGTCACTCTAGAGTAGTAAAATTGAGTCTGTGTCGAACTAAAAGTTTAGATTGTTCATACTTGCTTATGCGCTGACGAGTCGATGACATGTCTTCTAGTTTGACTTCATGGTCCAGAGATTTGCCAGTATAATTTGCATCATCCAGCAGGAGAGAGGAGATTGTCTAGCTAAGCACTGAACTTATCAGGGCGTACGTCACTCGAGGAGGTTATTTTCGGGCACCTGTCTCATACTGGCTAAGACCGTACCTTCTCAATCCCGCTGGCTCCTACCGGGAGTTGGTAACGTTATGAATATTAAGCCTATAGAATATTTCAAGCTGCTCAATAGTCTGCCTTAAATTCGGAAAACTTTCCAATGCTCGGAAGTCAATTTAATGAAAAATTACTATAGCGGTTACCTACTCAACCAAAGACGGGTTCGTTTAGGTAGTTGATACAATAATAAAGATAATTTATTTTATCGTACACAATAGTTTCAAGGAAGTCGTATCTCGTAAACAATTAGACGGATAATCGATGCGTTGCAAAAAATTATCCAGTTTAGAGTGATTGTTGGAGATAATGGACTATTAGACCGCGTTGCGCGTTGCCGCGTTGATAGAGTCTAAAGCAATGTTACAAACCTATGTTTGTATTGACCATTCGGGTGGAACATTCATTTCTTTGTCTTTATCCAAAGTATTTGTTGGTTTTGTGTTGTTTTAGTGTTAAATAAAGTAAAATTGAATTGAACATTATAAATAATTTTTATTTGTCTCCATAGTGAAAGTTGTTCAGTTTGATGGTCTAAACCACACATTTTAAATATTAATAGGGTGTTTTGGAATGGAATGGAAAATACAGGGGATGAAAGAGAACGACATAGACAGAGTTATCTATTACAGATGAAAGAAAGGTTGATGTCGTATCGTATCAAGAACTCAAGCACTAGCGAAAAAGAAACTGGATTGGCGAATACTCCACCAAGAATAGCGTACAATAAGTTGATGATAATTAGAAATAATCCATTAAAATGTCGTATTTATCGAAGAAAAATTCTTTCTTTCTTCTCGTGTGGGCAGAACCCTGGTGTCAGATCAGAGTTTTTTCAGACCGCCTTCACGGCCTCTGACGTGGTTTTTATGTAACGACCACTATCACTAGAGATAGTAGCCGGGAGCAACGGCTGAACGTGCCATCCGAAGCACGGAATCATACACGAAGAAAAATAATACTCAGTATTAGTAAATAGTTATATTTGTATGAATTAATAGATCTTCATGTCAGGCGTTTTATAAAAACGTTTTTGACAAAAAGAAAAACTAAATAGCATGAAGACCAAAACACCAAAGTTTTATTATAACCCATTGACCTACCATACAAGTAACATGTGCTTGTTACCTATATACATATACATATATACCTCAATATTATCACATCGATCGCATGAATCTTAGTTTTGGTGTTCCTAAAAAAAAATCATTTATTAGTTTTATACAATAGGTCGTAAAACCCGGACCCGGACCGGACTGTAATGTAAATAATATAATAATAAGTAGTTAAGGAGTTCATTTGACTTGGG
The DNA here is from genome assembly GCA_922987775.1 of Agonopterix subpropinquella. Classification (NCBI taxonomy): domain Eukaryota; kingdom Metazoa; phylum Arthropoda; class Insecta; order Lepidoptera; family Depressariidae; genus Agonopterix; species Agonopterix subpropinquella. Next base: position 23,846,572 of record OV277705.1, read on the forward strand.
CCACAACGAAAAGCCATGTCCGAACTGTACAAACAGCCCAAATGAAGATGCTGAGGTGGATGTGCGGTGTCACGAGGCGCGATAGAATCCGCAACGAGTATGTGCGAGGTAGCCTGGGTGTTCGTGACATTGCAGATAAGCTTCAGGAGCATAGGCTTAGGTGGTTTGGACACGTGAAAAAAAAGCCACCCGAATATGTAGGAAATATGGCACTGCAACTGTCGATTCCAGGACAGAGACCAAGAGGACGTCCGAAAACTAGATGGATGAACACAGTTCGTTGTGATATAAATATGACCGAGTGCAATGTCTCCGAAGACGACGTCAGAAATAGGGCAAGGTGGAGAGAAAAGACACGGAAGTCTGACCCCACCACCATATGGGATTAAAAGCCAGGAAGAGAGAGAGAGTTAAGGAGTGCATTTGACATGTAAATTATTTTAAGAAATAAATGAATATGAATATGAACCGTGTTGGTTAGGATTCACTAAAAATATGTTTGTGGCAAAGTCACTGTCAACTTCGACGGAGGCCAGGTTGTATGTGCACAAAACTATACAGTACAGCCAGCGTAGCTTTGTACAGATATTTCGATTGAAATACTTAATTATAGTCAATTGTTGTTTATATACCTACGCAATAATAAACATTATACAACTGCAGACTTTGAGTGGGAGCTAATATAAAATATATAAAAAAATATGTTGTGCAGATAATTGCATGAAGACGTTTCATCGAAATCATACTCCAGGGGTGCAATTTTTGAAAGTCAAATCAGCAATAGAAAGATGCGTATCTCCATACATTTTCAACTGCTGAGTTCAAAAAAATGTTCATACAAAATTTTCAAAGTTTATATATCTTCGTAAAAATTACATTATAAATTGCAAATGTTATTTGATACGCGACATCGAGATTTTCTAAACAATTTTTCCATGTATAAAATATTACTTTTATTAATTCCGTCTACGCGTATTGTGCGTCAAACGTTTGTATGGACTGAAACCACCTTAAGTGCGAGACTGACTCACACTTGGCCGTTTTTTATTAATTGTTGATAGTGTTTGTTTATATTGTAGAGTTTGTTCACACCAAGTTTGACGCTTGTATGTTTTACCGTTTTTACGATAAAGCGAAAAGAAAAAATGTTTAGATTCTTGTATGAGGACTTTAACTTTTTGACGTTATTATGAGGTATTTCCTAGCTTAGAGAATTCACTAAGTTTTATAGCATAAGCATAGCATAAAACATATGCTCACGACTATATTCCCCGAATTTTATAGCAAATCCGCTTTATTACGGTTCAAAAGTTACAGCCTTAAATAGTTATGACAGACAGACAGACAGACGGACGACTTAGGCTTAGGGCTTAGTAATAGGGTGTGGGATCCTAAAAATCCATGTACCTACCTAAATGTTTTAAAAACTTGTATTAAATGTTTTAAGCACATCTGGCAACCGGTTATTTATGTATTAAGTATTTTGACATAACATTTATTTATTTTTCCTGTTGCGTGAGCATGATTGCAAGAACAAAGTTTTCGTTACAAATATCTGAAGTAAGCAATATTCTCAAGCAAACGTAAGGTACGTTGTCACATACAAAAGGTGATATATTGTTAATCAAGTCTTTAACAGGATTGAGAATGTTTAATTTTCCATACAAAAAGAAACTACCTAGTTTCAATAAGAAACGGACAACATTTTTACACTCCTAAACAACAAAGATCCAATAGCGTAGAGACTAGAGAATTCAGAACGTTAGTTAGTAGCAATAAGACCTATTCTTCTTCTTATCGTGTAGGCAGCCCTGGTGTCAGAGTTTTTCCAGACCGCCTTACGGCCTCTGACTTATAATATAATACTTATGAAACTATTTTTTTTTTTTCTTAGTAACTATGGGTTTGCTCTTGACCTCAATCCAGTCCTCAGGACGAAGATGGGGTCGTAGATGTAGCGAGCTTACCCAGAAGATGCCTATTCACTCGTACTTTAAAGGAATTCGGGTTGTAAGTACTCGGAAATACTGACACAGGTAAGGTATTCCACTCCTTGATTAGTAAACAATTACATAAAAAGCGGAACTTGTAATTTGGGATATGTACCATATACATAAACTTATTATATTACGGTAGTATAATAAGTTTATGGCCATATATCAGTGGACACTAGTTACTTTCAGCAATGGCTAAACCTTGATATTTCAATTACCTATGTCTTCGATATTTCGGATTTCATTATAGGTTATGCCAAAACCATTTGTTCCAAAGTCAATCTTTTCTGCCAAAAAAAAACCCTCATAGCATAGTGCACTGAATCAAATGATACCAAAACAATAGGTTTCTGTCATACTTTTTGTATTGTAACTGCTAGCTTCATCTGCAGCTCTGAACAAAGTACCTAAACAAGAACATACCTACTGGTAAATATAGTTCCATCGTCACGAAAAACCTTCCCTCACCACCTTCTCACCTGTGATCGATAGCTCCGGCAGCAAAGATGTACTGGCTGTTGTAGACAGCGCTGAACACGATGGGCAGTAGTATGAAGCAGTAGGTCTGAATCTGGTATCTGCCGAACTGTCCGATCTCCAGCAGGATGGCGTCCAGGTTAATGCCGTCGTCCGGCTTGGTCATGTTGGCGGCGCGCGCGGGCAGCAGTTCATCACTTGATAGAGGCGCGTGCGGCGGTCACGGCTTGCGGGCGCGTTATGGCGAGCAGTGAGCGGCTACCGTGTTATCATTATCAATAGTGCCGCTGCACCGGCCGTCGTGGACAATGATAGCCGCACGCTGTTCTCACCTCAAGGCTAGGACTCATTTATAAGTTGTTTGGCTGGTGTTGTGTTGGAAGGGTAGGTGGTAAAGGCACCCATGTTTGGTGGATTTTCCCTAAATGTTCCAAAGCGCTTAATTAACGTTTGTGTTGTTTCAATATGATATTACTTTCTTTTGAAGTATGTTAAAAAAGGACCCATATATAAAATATACCCAGAACTTACTAGGATCATGTATGAAGCGACTTTATGTCCGTTGAAGAGGCAAGAAAAGTGTTACATGACCGTAGCTGGTAGTGGTTTATTGTGTTTATCAATATAAAGAGTAGCCTGCGGTATCCATTGATTAAATTATTTAAAATGGAAACGATTCGACATTGACATGGATTCGCTGAGATCGCTATCTGATATGATAACTGTTACAAAATTGGGTCCATGTGGAGGACTCTCCGGTCCAACTTCATTCTTATCTCCTACTTGAGAAACTAACCCAGTAGGTCATCATCATCATCATCGCCTTCCACGGTTCCCCGAACATTATAGCGTGTACAGTAGTAACAATACCAGGTTTAAATAAATCTTACCGATATACCTACGCAGTCGACAAATTGTAATAGAGTGTGAAGTTATATTGACCAATCAGGATGTGCCACCTTCAATCCCTTGCCACGATAGGCTTATTGTTTCTTTCATCCGACTTTGCACCCTTTGATTACTAAACTAGTTCGGGTTTTTTCGGGAGACTCTTACGAATAATGACGAGGGGAATTATTTTCTTGGTCGTAATGTACGTTCCTGCTTGCTGCATAAAAAACAAAATCATCATCAGCCTTTGCAAGGTGTAACAAAATACCCTAGTAATATTTAAAGGACCACACCTGTTTAAATACACCATCAAACAGAAACAACTTTCAGTATGGAGACGTACTTTGAAACGATTCTTAAAAAATCTACATACATATAAACTCACGACCGTTATCTCTTTCAGGTGGTGGCTAGAAATATTGCTTCAAACTGCCAACTGTGTAGTTGTAGCAATTCTCACATTTAGCAATTAAGGCTGGAATTACTGACGTGTCAAGTGGTGAAAGCTAGCCTTTCGCCCACATAAACACTCCATAAGAAACCTTTAAGTAATCCCATAGTCGTCTCGTATCACCCACTGGAAAAATTATGGTGGTCCATTTTAAGCCGGACCACACGGCAAAAATCTTTAAAAATAGTTCCCATATTTCAGTTTTGAAACAGCAGATTTTTTTATTTTTTCTCGATGTTGACTCTATATTAGTGAAAGTTGTTCAGTCGTCGTCGGCATCACCCCTTTGAATATTACTAGGATGTTTTGATACACCCTGTATGCATCCCACTGCAAGGCACAGGCCTACTTGGGTGTTAGAGGGAGGTTACAAATACACACTCAGTCTCGCGTCAGTCTGGTCCATCAGTCTGGTCATGTATATTTGATTTGAAGGGAAACTGACTCGAGACTGACCCGACTAACATGGTGCTTCAGTATATCAGTTTCCCTTCAAATCAAATAAACATGACCAGACTGATGGACCAGAATGTCGAAGTACTGAGCGTGTAACCTCCCTCATAGACCACCCCGCTACCCCCTCCGGCGAACAACTTGGCACAAATCTTGATTGCGCAGAACAAAATTTTAAGGCGATAGCGCACACCCTACACCCTCTACCCATAGGTCATGTTGTTTGCTGCGTAGTGTACCGAATGAGTTTGTGTCGCGAGTCACTGACAATAACTTCAACAAGCTTTTTAGTAGTATTGATATTTATATTCCCACCCCAAGCCAGATTTTTTATATCTCAAACCCTAAAAAAATGGACCAGAATGTGGTACATACCAACTGTGTTAATTAATGCCTAAGTAAGTAGGTTCGTATAATAAAACTACTCTGTATCTAGACTACAACTCAGATACTGTTCACTCATTCTTCACTATGTTGTGTTATCACGGCAGTGTTGCCAGACCTACGTATTTATCCGTAGATCTACGGATTTTTGGCCTGGTCTACGGATCTACGGATTTCTATGGCATAACTACGGATTTTTAGAAATTTTCTGAATTCCTGTCAATTTGCTGCATAAAATGATACCCAGTCGCAAATAAATCAATTCAATCAAGTTCACTTTTTTTTCATGTATTTATTGGACTGTGTTTCCTAAAATATGGCTCGTCCCTCCCTACTCTTTTCCATCTATCTCCTTCCTTCTACTTTCAGTCCATACACGACAGAAATATTTAACTGAAACATGTATGACAAAAGTACTGACACAGACGGTGATCAAGAAAATAATTAAACAGAAAATTAAATTAGAACAGAAAAGAAAGAGTAAAGAACTTTGGCGGAAGGCCATATAATTTGAGACCCAGTCTTAGAGGCCCCATAGATGAATGAAACTTAGTAATACCTGTAGAGTGAAACAAAACTAACAAAAAAGTAAATTGGTTGTAAACTGTAGAAGTTGGGGGAAAGGTATTTCTCCTTATGATTCCTTTTGTATCAAGTGTGTGAAACTCATAATATTTCTTATTAGATAGTCCACTCAATCTTCTACGCATTCATCGTGTTTATTTTAATGAAAATTCACGATAACCATACCATATTATGATAATGGAAGAAAACGAAATCACACACACTATCAGTTCAACCAAGCCAAATACGTTCCGTAACGATCAGAAATACCTCAGTAATAATATTCGATGGTAATAGCTGTCGTGGTTGCGTTTTGCTACTGCTTTTTGGACGATTTGTCTATTTTACTAGTAATTTCTACTTCTTCTGGAGATGTAAAAGTTTTTAAAAAAAATGCCTTAATTTTTTCTGTTTATAATAATTAGGTATGACGCCTTCCTGAATGGCTTTTAGTTTTCGTAAAAAATGGCTGGGTCCAAATCTGCCAATCTTCTTTTATTGATTTTCATCTTGTCTGCACTTCAAATTGTCAAAGTTTATAATTTCCCTAAATGCTATTTTTTGAATCAGTTCACTCCAAAATAGTCAGGATAAAGCATTTTAAAAAAGTCTGTAGATCTACGGATTTTTCAAGAGGTAATCTACGAATTTCTACGGATTTTTCAACCCTGACCTACGGAATTCTAAAAATGTGATCTGGCAACACTGCATCACAGTCATATCCCCACTGAACGACCTTGAACCTTACAGAACCGCCTCACCTCTACTAAACTACGTAATTTTAGTAGGTCAGTGCAGGCAGATTCAGTTAAGATGATTGTGATCAGGTGTCGGTTCAGATGTACGGAATTTGGTATCGCACTAGACTTATTTACTAGCTATACAGGGTGTAACAAAACACCCTAGTAATACTTAAGGGGGTGCTTCAGACCATCAAACTGAACAACTTTCACTATGGGGCCAAAATCGAGAAAAAATAAAAAAAATCTGCTGTCCCATACAAAACTGCAGTACCGACTCGACTAAAATGTATGGGACAGCAGATTTTTTTTATTTTTTCTTGATGTTGGCCCCATAGTGAAAGTTGTTCAGTTTGATGGTCTGAAGCACCCCCTTAAGTATTACTAGGGTGTTTTGTTACACCCTGTATAGGTGATTGACAGCGCGGTAACTAGTCGATAACGAGATGGATTTACGACTCAAATTGCTGTCAAATGATTAGCGCGATACGCGATATAATGGGCAAAAAGGTGACATTTATGTACCACCGATATCTCAGCCGAAAGACGTTCTCTGCTCGACAATGTAAGTAGGTACCTATGATCATTTAATCAATGCGGCTATTGCAAGTAAAGTAAAGGTACATAAATTCACGACATGAATGATATTCGGCGTGGTCATAAACTTTGCTATAACCATCAACATTTTGTATCAAGGCTTTTTCAGATTTAAGGTTTTGGGATGTAAATTATAAGTCAAAAATACATTTGAGTCGGATAGGGACGGCAGTTTTGTATGGGACAGCTGATTTTTTTTCGCGTTTCCTGAGGTAGGCTTCATAGTGAAAGTTTTTCAGTTTGATGCTCTGAGTTCACCGTTTCAGTTTGCGGAGGGCTGGGACACCCTGTATATTTTATTTTTATCACGCTACGATGACGGGGACCAGGTGTGCGATTTTTGAACGTCATACGAGCGACTCGGCAGTAGAAAGTGTCAAAATTACTATGGAGATTATGCATCTTTCTACTGCCGATTCGCTCGTACGATGTTCGAAAATCGCACTTCAGTGTGAACGAAGTCGCGCGGGCAAACTCTAGTCTATTAGTATACAGGGTGTTAGGGTAAACAGTTGCATTACTTTAAGGGGTAATTATTATTGTACCCATGATACTGAACAATTAACTTTCCCAAAGAAACCTAGGTATAGGAAATTCACAAAATAAAATTGACTTTTCATACAAAACTTCCATCAGCTGATTGCATTTAGTATGGGAAGTCGAATTTTTTTTTTCGAATTTCCTATTTATTTCTTTGGGAAAGTTGTTCAGTATGTTTGTTACAAAAGGAAAGATTTCTTCAGTCTTTTAGATATTGTAATTTCTTTTTATTACATAGGGTTTTAGCACTGGTTAAAGTTAAAAAAAGGTATGCGTTGCGGTGCGCGGGAGCGAGTCGAATGGGGTAGGTGATTTGTCACAGCTGTCCGTCCGGGGGGAGTCATTGTGACAGTTCCGTTTCCGTTCAGATAAAGTGTTTTGTGTTTGGATACAAGTCGCGTCGTAGACATACTCCCGGCCGTTGAAAGCTTCATGGAGTTTTCAACCTTCAATGGCATTTGATGAGGGCAGTAAACATAGTCGGTTGATGGCTCTTCGTATTGTTCCCTTGGCTGTAGCGATATCGGCAACGCGAGGTGTACCGTCTGGACCGGGGAACATCTTGCAGACTCTTCCGAGGCGCCAGCAGAGCGGAGGAGAGTCTTCCTTGATAAGGACTAAGTCATCTAACCGTAAGTTTTCCTTTGTGGTGCGCCACTTCGTGCGTTGCTGAAGTTCGGCCACATATTCAGTGCTCCATCGCTTCCAAAAGTGCTGGCGATACTGCTCTAGGCGTTGGTAGCGCTGGAGCCGATTGGTATTGCAGTCGAGTAGACACGGCGAATGTAGAGCCGTGAGCGGTCTGCCAATTATAAAGTGTCCCGGGGTGAGCGGAGTGAAATCGTTAGGAGAGGGACTGAGAGGACATAGGGGGCGGCTATTTAGGATTGCTTCAATTTGCGCAAATAATGAAGATAGTTCCTCGAAAGTAAGGTGAACATTTTTAAGAACCCTATACAAGTGAAACTTGGCCGATTTGACCCCAGCCTCCCATAGACCACCAAAGTGAGGAGCGTATGCGGGACTGAAGCGGAATTCAATGCCACGCTGAGAGGCAAAATTAATTATAGAGTCGTTTTCAGACTTTAAAAACTTATTCACTTCCTTAGAAGCGGCAACAAAATTTCTACCATTGTCACAATAAATTATAGAAGGTGCGCCTCTTCGCGCTATAAATCTTTTTAACGTTAGAATAAATGCATCTTTAGTGAGGTCACTTACTGCCTCCAAATGTATACACTTGTAACGAAAGCATATGAAAATACACAAATAGCATTTAGTAATTTTGGCTCCCCGCCCTTTCCTGTCCGTTATTAAAAACGGCCCGGCAAAATCTGTCCCTACGGTACTGTAGGCAAAATTTGGTTCGACTCTTTCTGATGGTAACTGGCCCATTATATTAGTCATAGTTTTTCCCTTGAAACGGCGACATACATAACATTCCCTACATGTACGTCTAGCTAGGTTCCGCCCTCCTATAGGCCAATATCGTTCTCTGACAGATGAGAGGAGTAGTTGGGGACCGGCATGCAGTAGACGGATGTGTTCTGCTTCAAAGAGAAGTTTGGTTAGGCAGTGGTCTGACTTAATAACGAATGGGTGTCTTTTATTATATGGATAAGATGAAGTGTCGATGCGCCCTCCAACGCGAAGAATTCCGTTTAGGGATTTAGAGAGGATAAACTGGCTTCGGCTTTGAGAGCCTTGCCTTGGTTAAGCAGAGTTAATTGTTTAGAGAATGAGTGTTTTTGTGACATTTTAATGAAATATTGAAGAGCGTTATCTAGCTCATTAGCTTGCAGTGGACCGTCAGATTTATTCTCAGGCTTGCGACAATTATGAATGAACCGTAAAACTGTAGCGAATACTCTCTTAGCTTTTTCTAGCTTGGAGTATTTAGATAAGTTGAAAATTTGATCATCTTCTACCGAAGGTGGAGCTCCCACCACCAGAAGAGAACTAGACTTTAACTCTGGTAAGACTGCTACCTCTACCGGGTCAGACGATGGCCAACAGGACTCCGGTTGTGATAGGAATGGGGGTCCTAACCACCACAAAGACGACTCTCCTACATGTTGAGGATCCACTCCACGGGAGACGAGATCTGCAGGATTAGACGAGGTAGGTACATGGCGCCATGAGCTAGTGTCAGTGAGTTCACTTATTGCTGCTACTCTATTGGCAACAAATGTTTTAGTTTTGTTTAGTGTTCGTAGCCAGCCCAGAACAACGGTAGAGTCTGTCCAAAAGATACGACGTGTTATAGGTGTACGAAGAGCCTCAGTGACAGTAGCACTTAGTTCTGCTCCTAGTAGCGACGCACACAGCTCTAAGCGTGGAATAGTGGTAGCCTTTAGGGGAGCGACACGAGACTTAGCACACAACAAGCTAACCTGCACTTTATCATTTTTGTCTACTGACCTTAAATAAATACAGGCGCCGTAGGCTCGTTGCGATGCATCGCAAAAACAATGCAGCTCTGTAGAGACTGACTCATCTATTAAAACACGTCTGGGTTTTTTAAGACACGAAAGAACATTTAAATGCTCTGTAAACTTAAGCCAAGCTGACTTAATTTCTTTGGGGACTGGTTCGTCCCAGTCAAGTTTTTGAGCCCATAGCTCTTGTAAAATGATTTTAGGTTTAATTGTACATAAGGAAAGTAGACCCAGTGGATCAAAAATTTTGAATGTAGAGGATAGAATTGAACGCTTTGTTAAGACTTCAGTATTTGGATGTTCAATATGAAAATGAAGTTCGTCTGATGATGGGAACCAGCCAATGCCCAGCGTACTGGTAGCATTGCTGATCATAAGGTTGTCGTCCTCAAGACTGATCGTTCCCTCAAATAGTTCTGGTAAATTAGACCTATACTTTCTTAAATTGAAACCCCCCCCGGCAAGCACTCTCGACACACTTTGCTGAATATGCTGTAGTTCGGGTCCTGAATCAGATCCTGTAAGCAGATCATCACAGTAGAAATCTCTTTTAATGATTTCTTTTACAGTAGTATCATCAAGTTCATCGCCCAGCTGAAAAATGCATCGTGTGCTGAGAAAGCTTGCACTAGAGAACCCGTAGGTAACGGTATTAAGACGTAGAGTTCGTAGAGGTTCATATTCGTGGTCCCTCCAGAGGATTAGCTGCAGGTCACGATCAGAGTCTCGGACTACCACCTGGCGGAATAACTTCTCTATATCACCAGATAGCACGTATTTGTATTGACGAAAACGAATTAGTATATTGAACAAGGGGTCCTGAATAGTGGGCCCGACAAATTGTAAATCATTTATAGACATACCCGATGTTGTCCGAGCCGAAGCATCGAAAACAACACGGAGTTTGGTCGACTCACTTTGTTCCCTTATGACGGGATGGTGAGGAAGAAAATATGAATTGGTAGGTTTCCTTGTGGGACTCTCAGACAGATGACCGAGTGACTCATACTCATTCACTGTAGGCGGCCTTTAGTTCAGGCTGCTTTCTGAAACGAGATTCTAAATTTAGAAATCGCTTTTTGGCCAGATTGTACGAATCACCTAAACATTCCCTGTCGTCACGTAGAGGAATGCCGACACAAAAACGACCATCATCCGAGCGAGTAGTGTTAGTAAGGAAATGTTGTTCACATAATTTCTCTTCCCTAGTCAGAGGTTGTTTTTGAGGAAAACTTTCAAGTTCCCAGAATTTAGTTAGGTTGTTATTTAGGTTGGATAGGTGGTCTTCATTTAGAATGAAATTACATACTGTAGAAGAACCTTGAGGCTTGCTTTTGTGTTGTGGTATAGTAAGCATAGGACCTGCGATAAGCCACCCTAACTTAGAGCTTCTTAGGATAGGATTTTTCTTACCTAGCGAGTGCTGCTGAGAACCGATCAGGTCCCAGAATAGGTCAGCACCTATAAGCATGTCGACGGGAGATGGCTTATTAAAGCTGGGGTCTGCTAGTTTGAAACCGTTCAAATTTAGATGCCTAATATCAAAGGCAACCTTTGGAATGTCACTCGAGATTGTAGGAAGAATTAGACATGACATTATAACGTTGAATTCACCGTCCTTAGATTGAAGTTTAAGTGTGCTTCGTTCAGTATTGACCTTTAGTGGATTTCCACCGATGCCTACTACATTGATGTCTGACGGCTGAGGAGACAAGTTCAATTCTTGTTTGACCCTTTCCGTTATAAAGGACGATTGACTTCCACTGTCAAGTATAGCTCGTACCGATATAGACTTGTTGGTAGCAGGGTTTGATACCTGTACGATAGCACTACAGAGTAGAATTTCTTGAGAAGAGATCACTGACATCGAAAGAGCTTCAGGAGTGGGTGGAGCCTCTATCGCTTTAGGCTGGTGCAATAGGGAGTTGTGTCTGTCCTTGCATTCGCGACACGACGTATCATGGGTACAATCACCCCTTAAAGTAATGCAACTGTTTACACTAACTTGTATACTATACAGGGTGTAAATTAAAATAGGACAGCTACTTAAAGAGGTGCTTCAGACCATCAAACTGAACAACTTTCTCTATGGGACCAATATCGAAATCGCGAAAAAAAAATCTGCTGTCCCATACATTTCAGTCGAGTTATGTTTGCAGTTTTGTATGGGAGAGCGGAATTTTTTTTCGCGATTTCGATATTGGTCCCATAGAGAAAGTTGATCAGTTTGATGGTCTGAAGCACCCCTTTAAGTAGCTGTCCCATTTTATTGTACACCCTGTATATGGTTCTTCTTAATATGCTGATACTTTTTTAAGGGGATGATCAGACCGTCAACCTGAACAACTTTCTCTACGGCACCAACATCGAAATCGAGAAAAAAATCTGCAGTCCCTTACATTTGGCTCGAGTAGGATTGCAATTTTGTACGGAACAGCTGATTTTTATTTCGCGATTTCGATGTTGGTGCCAAAGAGAAAGTTGTTCAGTTTAAGGGGCTGATCATGCTCTTAATAAAGTGTCAGCATATTAAGAAGGACCCTGTAGACTATAGTCGGAATAATTCTTTGAAACCGACATACCTATGCCAGCTTCCTGTTTGAAAATTACCTACCTTACTACCTAAGCTTACTACCTACTTTTCTTTCATTTTCTTTTTGCTTTCTGACTTTCACTTTGAAAGCTCCTGAAATACCGTGCTTGAACACTTGCTATTGTGTGAAAACAAGGCGCTAATATCGATGCGATGTTAGTTTACATAATCAATTGTTATGTCATCCTCATACATTATAATATAAAGGCTTCGACGGAAACCCGTTTCGTCAAGCAGGTACGTCCTAACGGACCACAGTGCGCCGTGCGTGCTCCAACGTACTTAACGATCATTGTGCTATTTACAGACACCGCAGTGACCGAATTAAAAAGTGTTTCCTAAAAGTGCATTATAGTTATCATTTTGTACATTATTTTAAACAAACAGCTTTAGTAATTAGCTACTGAGACGGTAAGAATAATGTTCTTACAATTTTTACATAATATTTGTAAGTGAAGCGAGATTTACACGGGTCGTTTTTCGTCATGCACTTATTCCGTGCCATGCGGCTAAGAGCGATTTGACGTACATAGACTGGTTAGTTTGACATAAACATAACACGCTCACGCAGCAATCTGCTTTAAATCGCATTTAGCCGCACGGCGAAAATCGACCCATGTAAATGCCGCTTTATCTACAGGGCGAAATTGATATCATTAGCATCCTTTTAAACTAAGTTATACCCACCAAACTGAACAACTTTTACTATAGGAGTAAATCTGTCGTAGAAAAAATAATCTGCTGTTTCGTACTAAACTGCAACGCAGTTGATTTTCTTTTTTGCTACGATCGAAGTGGTTGGAAGAAATCACTAGCGTTTTACTAAATCCTACTAATATTATAAACGCGAAAGTTTGTAAGTATGGATGGATGGATGGATGGATGTATGTTTGTTCCGCTTTCACGCAAAAACTGCTGAACGGATTTTGATGAAATTTGGCATACAGATAGACCACGGCCTGGATTAATACATACGGTACTTTTTATCCGGGTAACGCAGACGAAGTCGCGGGCAACAGCTAGTTAATAATAAAACAAAATCAACAACAATATTGTTTTGTAACATCTGTATAACATGACATGTGAAAGCAATAAATGATTATGATTATGAAACTGTAAAAGTTTGTTTTTGTTTGTATTTAACAGCATCACGCAAAAACTACTTAGATGGGGTCACAAAAGCATAGGGCTAGATACCTTTGTGATTTTGACAGGCGGTTTTAAAGATTTCATTTTACTTTTTAAAGCTGTTTGAGCAAGTTAGTAGATGTTTAATTCAAGTCAGTGGTCTGCGCGTACAAAATCGTGGGCAAGGTCCGCCACATATACACATACATGGTGTAAGTGACAGCCTAGCAAATACCGAAACGGTGAATTCCATCAAACTGAACAACTTTCATTATGGAGCCAACGCAACCTCAGGAAGTGCGAAACAAAATCAGATGTCCCATACATTTGAGTAAGGTAAGGTACACACACAGCAGTTTTGCTGCAGATTTTGTTTCGCGTTTCCTGAGGTTGATGGTGAAAGTTGAGGGTTGAACCGTTGAACCATGGTTGAACCAGACTTGTTGAACCATAAAGAAGATCATTCCTCTGAGGTTGAACCTCATCTGGCAGCAACGTATCGCCTTTTTCTGTCGCTCCATCCTTTTCTGTCACTCAGGAACATCATTTGCTAGAGCAAATAAGATAGACGGAACGCGATCGCACTCTAGTGTAACAGCCGACAGCGTAAGCGAAAAATTCTTCGTCTATGGTGACAGCCTTGAGAAAAGTTTTAAATCTAATGTGACAGCAATGTGACAGAAGAATGTTTTGACAAGTTAATCAAGCACACGACGCGCGCCTCGTCCTTTAATTGTCCTTTATACAATACACATGAATAGCGCATCCATGCCTGCTCATGTATTACAACTAGTGCAATGATAATATCGGATAAACATGCACGTATACAGAGCACTTTAATATTTTATCATCAGATAGTGTGGGGATGCAGTGCGCGGGGAGCAGACGACAGCGACACTGAGTCTCTGACGCGATGGCTAAGCCGAAGGAGGAGCTCGACCTGGACGTCATCCTCGGCGAGCTGGGCAGCTTCGGCCGCTACCAGGTCCGCACGTACCTCCTGATCCTCTTGCCGATCGTATGCAGCGGCGCTTTTAATGGAAATTTTATATTTAATGCTGCAGATACGCCCCACAGGTGAGTTGATTGATAACTTAGATTTACGCGGCTACTAATTATACTCTGTACAAATAAGTTACAAGTATAAGTACAGGGTGGTCCAAATGGAGACGTCCAAAAATTATTTTTAGATTCCTCGCACCTAGTTGTAGGTATCTGAAAATAACCCATGTATTTTCCACGATTTTTTGTAGTTTAGAAGTTACGATTTTTTTAAGGTGTATTTGAGAATTTTCTACTGGAGTGATTTAAAAATGTCATTTCTTTATTTATAGTAAGAAAAATAGGAAATCAAACCTATGACTAATATTAGTTAATAGTGTCAACAGAATCTCATTAATTAACATTTCCGAACTTACTAATAACATTATTGTTTTATTTGTTCAATTTACATAATAATTTATTTTTATATTAATCTCAATTAAATGTAATTAAGTAATTTATATCTCTAGGAACTCTTTTAAAGTATAAAATAAATTGCAAATCAAATAAGCTTTTAGTTTTCGTGTAAACATGGATTCTTTCTCTTCGTTCTGTATAGGTTGTGGTAGGTACCTTATTCTAAATTTTAGTTAACATTGGGCGTGGTCCCTTTCTATGCATTTCTAATGTAGATATCGGTAGAGCTAATCTATTAATTTAACGCAATTTGTGTGGTCGAGAGAGTTTGGGGAAATATTTCGTATGTTTCCGCATTTTTTCACCTAACCTTACTTTGGAAGCCGATTCCAGCTTAACATGGCATATTAAGAAGAACTTTTTTTTTCGTATTTGGTAAGTTGAATACGAGTATGATGCAATTAATGAATAGCTGAATGACGAATTGAATTAAACTAATATTATTATTTTATGTTATGTTATTATTAAGACCGCCATTTGTACCCTTTTTATGTTTGCTTTTATTATTGTTATTTTATGTTTTTGGTGTGCAAATAAAGAGTATTGTATTGTATTGTATTAAGTATAATCAAATTATAAGTAGGGAAAATTGTATTATACAACGTGTTAATGAATTAACGCAAAACTAGAAATTAGTTTGTTTAGAATCGAGAGCAGAATCGAATTATCATGGTTTTAACATTGGTAATATTTTTCAAAATATTAAATAATTTGTTTGTAAAATTTAAAATTTACTGAACCCGATGTCAACCCACCGCACGGGTATACTCACCCTACTTACTACCAAAACAAGATTATTATGAGTATCGTAAATGTATCCATGAGTACGTTTGCGCTTTCATTCATTGCTGAAATGATAACAAATCATTTTTGCCTCAAAACAAAAATTTGAAGATTATTTTAATTCCACTGAAACAGATTTGAAACACTTTGTCCCATCTATTGTTACAACGGCTTTACTTAATTGCACAGAACAGGTGTAAAATTAAATGCGTTACCTACACATCGAACAGGGTGCTTCCGACAATCAAACTGAACAACTTTAACTATGGAGCCAACTTTGAAATCACGACAAGAACTGTTGTTCCATAGAAAATATCAATAGCCAACCAAAATGTATAAAAAAGCCGACAAAACAGCAGATTTTTTCATTTGCGATTTCAAAGTTGGACACATAGTAAATAAAGCACCTCATAATAGTAGATTGTTAACCAAGGGATGAAAGTGACCCATTTCACACGAGATGTTTGGCGCCCCGAACCAAAGGTGAGGGGCGCCCATAGTTCGAGTGTGAAATGGGTACTTTCACCCGAGTTAAACACTCTGCTTTTCATCACGATTACGAGGAAATTAACCAAAAACCAGATAATGAAAAATCAATTTCTGAATCGCTATTAGCTCGAAGAATTCATTTTAGGCTGCGTTTCAAAACGTTTGAAAATCACTCGGGTACCAATACGAAGTAGAAAAAAACATAGGAAGATAGTGGATGCTAGAGTGAGACAAATATATACTTCCCTAGCGTTCCCTAGTGATTTTTACACGTTTTGAAACGGATCCGCAAAATTAGCAACATGTGCTTTCCGTCCCTTTTTTTCTTTTTCGCGCAAGGCTGCGTTCCGAACCTATGCCCCAGGTGCACCCCGAGTGAAACTTTTCGCACTAACGCCGTTCAGGAGTGCGATTTTTGAACATCGTACGAGCGACTCGGCAGTAGAAAATGTCATAATTACTATGGAGATTATGTATCTTTTTACTGCCGATTCAAAAATCGCACTTCAGAGCCTCTGTGAAAAACGTTCTACCATAGAGCAAGTTGAAAAAACAACCGCACCCAAAGTTCGTGAACGCAGCCTAACTTAATGACTTTTTTTTATACATTTTTTTTAAATTAGGTACTTTTTCTTCACGCAGAAAACAAAATGCGTATAATTTATACAAAAGTATTGAAATGTAGCTAATTATTGTTATTATTACTAAATTCCAATATTTTTGTTCATAATAATTATTAAAGTTAAGAATTTTAATTTAATGTTATCGAAGTGTGGCTGTATAGGTTTCTGCCTTTGCTCAGTATAGAGTGGTAATAGACCTGTGGTATTGACGTAGATTTTTTTTTAAATTACTTTTCCGCCCTAGGGAAGAAATGTATCACTTTCAACCCGCTTCTTAGATAAACAATGACCTACTTTCAGAGTATGAGTGATGAAAAGTAGATTTGATTAGATTAGATTCATTTATTTCATATCACAACATGTCACATTCTTACATAAATATTTTACATAAAATGTCCATTCATAACATGATCGTCAAATTGTATAAGTAAGTAGTAAGTAGGTACTGTAGATATAATAATCGTTATGTCCATGGTCTCATGGTAGAGCCGCATTCAACGGATCAAAGAGCCGCTTACGGCTTGAAAGCCACTGTTTGCCGAACACTGTGCAGTCATCACAAGTCTAAAGACCCAAGAAATACAAGAAAGTTATTTATTAATATCTTAGATGTATGGTGCCGGAGTGTGAGAAGGCCCCGCTGCAATGGAAGCCGGACTCTTGGGGCAAGTGGGCCCTGCAGGAGGGCTCCAAGTGCGAGCGGTCGAAACCTGTCGGCGACACCTGCAGCGCCGAGGCCTTCGACCGAAACAGTACCACCGAGTGCAACGCCTTCGTCTACGAGCATAATAACACCATCGTGTCAACGGTAAGGAAGTCGTGTTTTTTTTAAAAGCATTGATCGTAGTGTTACTTTCGCCGAGCACAGACAAGAAAGGTATTAGAAAACGAGAGTGTCGACACGCTTGATTGTTCTAGCGGCGTCTCCGTGGGTGCAGTTATTTCATTGTTATAAAAAAAAGTTTTTGTTTTTTATTTGCACGAGTGATTGTCATACGATACAGCTCATGCAGACACGAAAGAAGAAGAAGAATTATTTGTTACCTATCTTAAATTAGCTATGCATTATGCAATATCTTTATTGACTACAATTTTTCCTTATATGGAGGAATGTGGAACTGAGGGGTATAAAAGCAAAGGCGTCTCAGCCTCAGACCAATCCAAGTTATTCAATTTGTGGAAAAACCAAAAAATAGTTCGTCTTGATTTTGTTTCCTCTGGTGCCTTTGCTTTTATACCCCCTAACGTACGAAAATCTTCGCGTTACCGCGATTTAGGATGCATTGGGTCTCATTCGGAGCGGAGGAGAGAAAGAAGTTCCTTCACGTGGATCGCACATACATTACGAGAAATTTCTAATAGAAAAATAATTTTAAGCACTAACAAGAATACTTTTCAAAGAAAAATTCAGAAGAATAAAAAGAGTAGCTTAACAGAATTTACCCCACTTTGAGTTAGGTATGCCAGCTGGTGATAAGATGAGTTCATGAGCTGGCGGCGGACGGCTTCCCATACTAAATAAAATTTTTGTCATGGGCCGGCCATCAGTCACCGTCGGTAGATGAGTCTCAACCCTAAAGTGATCAAAAATTATTTAAAAAAAGTCAATAAAATGCTTTGAAAAGATCGCAACATACGCCTCTTGCGTTTTGGCGCACCTCCCGCGGAAGACGTGCACAATGCTTTGTTGCAGTTCAACCTGGCGTGCCAAGACTGGAAGCGCACCATGGTGGGCACCATTCGTAGCTTCGGCACCTTCACCGCACTCTTCGTCGTCGGTTTCTTCTCTGACACGTGAGTCTTTTCCACAATATTTATTATTGGTATGAACTACCTTAAACATAGGCATTGGTACCGATACGGACTGTTCCATGACTTAACTTAACTTAAAATAAGATTAAGAAAAGAGACAGAAAACTAACAGCTGACTTTAGTGCTGTCAAAGTGACGTTACACGCCCAAAATAAGATGCCATCATAATGTACGCCATCTTATTTAAAGCGTTTTTGGGCGTGTAACGTCACTTTGACAGCACTAAAGTCAGCTGTTGGTTTTCTGTCTCTTTTCTTAATGTTATTTTAGAAAGTGACAGGAATAAATTTAGTTAAGTTAAGTCGTGGCACAGTCCGAATCGAGGCCACTATACGGCTAGGCAAACCCCTGTTTATGCCTGTTTCTGTTTATTATAAGGCCTTCGATCTAGTCCATTATAACATGTTATAGGATAATCTAGAAGAATGTAAATTCCCCAGATAAATGTAGTGTCAGAATTATTTGGTTTGGAATGCGGTGTAAGAGAAGGTGGGCCTACGTCTCCCACCCTTATCTCAATGTAAATGAGCATCAGCAGCATGCATGTCGGCTGTCACATCGATGCGATGGTACCTTTGTTAATAATATATGTTACTAGCTGTTGCCCGCGACTTCGTCTGCGTTACCCGCATAAAAAGTACCTATGTGTTAATCCAGGCCATGGTCTATCTGTATGCCAAATTTCATCAAAATCCGTTAAGCAGTTTTCGCGTGAAAGCGGAACAAACATCCATCCATACTTACAAACTTTCGCGTTTATAATATTAGTAGGATGCAGATTGCAGACGACATGGTGCTGCTGAGCCCGTCGATTGGTGGCTTCAGAAAACTAATAAGTGTTTGTGAGGCGTATGCATCTAGACATGGATTGAAATATAATACAACCAAAAGTGAATTCATGCTATTTAAGGCTGGTAAAAAGTGTCCTTCAGACATACAGCTTGGCCAGAAAGAGTAGAAATTAATTGCGGGCGGCACTTTCGCTGTACATGGCAACACTATACTAGGACCTAAACTATTTTGATACTTGCTGTATTTTCTCCAAAAGTTTATGCAAAAAGTCGCTAGAAATACTAAATTCCGACACATTTTCGAAATTTTTGATTTATCCGCTCTTACTACCGATCCGAGTAAGCTTACAGTTAAAAAAAGCCCTATGCTCAATTTAAAAAAAGTCCAGATAGTGACCCGTTTTGGTGACGCAGGTACGGCCGCAAAATAACGTTCATCTTGGCGGCGTCGACGCGGTCGCTGTTCGGCGTGGTGCGCGCGTTCTCCCCCAACTACGTCATGTACATGATCTTGGAGTATATAGAAGCCGCCATCAGCTCCGGCGTCTACAGCACCGGCTTCATACTTGGTCAGCCCAATGTTATGTTTCTCCTTCGTTTAGAACCCTCGCCTCGTAAAACCGTACCGAGCGTGTCTATACCTCTCTGCAACGCGCCGCGACGTAGGCTACAGGGGTAGGTATCCACCACTTAATCTTGAGGACTAGGTACTAATACACTCTGAAGACATGCCCATCATCATCATCAGCCTGGTAAACCCCACTGCTGGGTACAGGACTCTTCATTTTCACGCCAACCAGAACGGTCCCACGCTAGTCTCATCCACTTTTTGCCGGCTACTCTACAAATGTCATCCGACCACCTGGCCGCTGGTCTGCCCACTGACCGTCCCCGCTTTATGGCTTTAAGGCCCGCTTGCGCTAAATTGGGTAATTGAGTTATCGTGATTAAATCTTAAAGTTCTAGTTAAACGCTACTTTGGAGTTAACTACGAATAATGTCTAGCACCACGTTAAGGGACAATCTTGAATTACACTTTTAAATTTTTAACTCCCGATGAAGTAGGGTTAAGTCACAAAATCCGGGTTAGTAATATAAAAATGGAGGGAACAGCAGTTTTTATAGTTTTGTTGGAAGCTTTCCACACTTTGCTGACAATCGTTGGTTGCGAAATTGCATAGCTGAACCTCCTCCAGCCAAGCCAGCCAGTTCTTATTAAACTTGGTGACTATAATTATCACACAATTAATAGGTTTTCACTCTTTGCGAAAATAGGACCATGTAAACTTACGTGTCCTCTGTTCTATTTTAAATTGCGAAAATAATTGGAGCTTTGGATGTAGAACTATATACTATTACCTATTCTGTGCCTTTGGTAACTAAAACAACGAAGCATAGGTCCAATTCTTGTCCACAACAATATTAATAGGTAAACGATCTTCATCTACACTCCAGTTAAAAGCATTACTTTTTTAACATTTTAATAAATTTGGTTGCAGCTCTTGAAATGATTAGCCTCGAACGTAGAGTTCTCGGCGCCAGCATGATGTCATCATCCTTTGCTACTGGTCAGATGGTACTGGCCTTAGCCTCGTGGAATTTCCCCAACTGGCGGACCCTCACACTGGTTCTCTACGCGCCCTCGATCATCTTCGTCTCCTACTTCTTCCTCGTCGAGGAAAGTATTCGCTGGCTGCTCAGCAAGGGAGAAAAGAATGAAGCCGTTAGGATCATATTCAAAGCTGCGGATATGAACGACGCGCAATTGTCTGCTCACACTATCAAACTGTTGCTGGAGAAGCCACAACCAATGGAAACGTCATCAAAAGCGGGTACATCTGCGCCGCAAAAATCCCTGGGTAGTCAAGTGTTGGGTTCCCGCATTATGATATCGCGGCTGGCTATCTGCTCGTTCTGGTGGATCACGGTGACGTTCATATACTACGGACTGTCCATCAACTCGGTCTCCCTGGGTGGCAATAAGCACGTGAACTACATCCTCTCATCACTCGTGGAGCTCCCCGGCTACTGCTCGAGTATATTGACGCTCGATCGCTTCGGCCGCAAGACTTCCATCATGACTTCCCTCTTCATCTGCGGGGTTTCGCTCATCGCTTTACCTTTCGTTTCTGAAAGTAAGTTCCTACTGCATAAATTATCTTGTAGAATACGATGATAGTTAAAACATTAAATTATCATTTATTTCGGACAAGATCCATAATAAACCTACCTAAAAAAATGTTTGTTAGTGTTTGCACAGCGGATAGTGGGGGGCGCACCCTGCCCGCGAGTATGTGACGTAATTCGCCGAGATAGTAAACGCCCGTAGTCCGAATTAAATTAACTATTATCAAAGAACAGTTCGAACATGTTCACATTAAGACTTGGAAAATCTTAGGATTCACCGTAGTGAGAGCTGTTAGAGTAGGTAACATCTACATTTCAATAACCATTCTAACCATATTACGATATAGATACCAATATTTTAGACCCATTTTAAGTGGCATTAACTCATTAGATTAGAATTAGAATAAGTTGTAGGTAAACCGAGTAGACTAGTTGGTTTCTTGCAGCGTTGGCATGGGGGCAGCTGAGTCTCAGCCTGGTGGGCAAGATGTTTGCGAGCGCGGTGATCAGCAGCATCTACGTGTACACGACGGAGTTGTTCCCGACGGTGGTGCGGAACCGCGTGCTCGCCTTCTGCTGCATGTGCGGCCGCGTCGGCGAGATGCTCGCGCCTCAGACACCCTTACTGGTCTGTATTAAGCACCGCTAGTAATCAGTCATAGCTAGTGTAGTGTTCACAAAACATTTAGTGTAACCTTCAGCGCAGGAATGACTTAGAGCTCAGTAAGCAGGGAAACATTTCTGTCTCTACTCTCGGCCAGAACCGCGACATGTCTTGTCTATTAGAGATATTGTTACGGACTGAATCAATTCCTTGCTTACTTTTGTCACTAGATGAAGTGACGTTAAGTAACTACCGTATCCATTGTCCAGCGGTGTCAAAGGTGCTGACACTGCTGGGGAAGATGTGCATCAGCATGGTGTTCACCTCCATCTACATCTACACGTCGGAGCTGTTCCCCACGCAGGCGCGCCACTCCCTCATGGGTTTCTGCTCCACGGCCGGCAGGATCGGAACCATGTGCGCGCCACAGACTCCATTTTTGGTTGGTCAGTCCCCATCCCCTTCGTAGATCACTTCACGTACCTAAAGGAAAAGACTTCACGTCTAAGGAGCAATCCACCCCGGTCCTAGGGGAACTCCGAATCTCGAGGAGAGAAGTCCATTTTAATAAAATCCAAAATAATTATGTTTAGTAAGTAAGAGGCAGTTTGTAATTGGAGGCCCGGACCTCTGGTTCTGGGACTGCAGTTTGGAGTTGGAGGCCCCGTACGTAGTCATAGAAAGTCAGAAATAAAATCAAAAATATCCCGAATTTGCTCGCTCAATTTTGGTTCTGTGCTCTGAAGGTTTTGGCCCGGGGCGGCAAAACTAATGGCTGGGGGGCCTCATTTAGGTTTGCCGCCCCGGGCCTCGGAAGGGCTTAGTCCGTCTCTGTGTAGCCATACAATATAAATCTGCATAAAAGCTGTACCAGTTTAAGAGGATAGGCGGGTACCGTTTTTTTCCATTCAACCGTATACCCGTTTCCTCCCTGGATAATGTTACTAGAGCAAAAAAAAATTTACCATACAATCTATGGTACCTCTGCTATGTTCCTATGTTTTGCTTTTTACATTAATTTGTGGCGACTCGCGATCTCTTTAGATCTCTGTTTTTTACTTTTCACGTTTGACGTGTCGCGTTGACGTTTTCTATCTTCGACCGACAGGGCATCACGATTTACGTTACTTAAATAAATTGTTCGTAACAATCCAAGGTTTTGTTCTTGCGTGCCCCACAATTGGTGACCGTCGACGAAAGTATTGAACAATGAAGAAAACAAGCGTGTGTCCCGTCACAGTAAAAGTCCCACCATTTTGGCCGGACGAACCGGCGCTCTGGTTTGCGCAGTTGGAAGCGCAACAGGGGAATACAGGGAAACAGGGAAATGGGACAGAGCTGCAGTTGACTCTTTCGTACTCTAGTCTGCGGGATGTATGGGTGGGGCGGATCGGACAAATACGTATACAGTCGGAAAAGTAACCTATTTTCCAAATTGGCATTTCAGGCCGCCTATCCTCTTAACACAAATCTTTAATTAAGCTTTTGTTTTATGTAGATACCTATGAGATACCTAACAAAATAATAAATGTTTCTTTATTTCTTCTCACACAAAATGACGAGAAGATCGTGAGTAAGAAGATGTAAAGCCTGATTAGAAAACTATGGAGATACATTGCAACAAATGTAAAATTAAGATCTTTTATAAACCTGTATACTTATGGAAAAAATCGTAGCTATATCAATTTCTGGAAAAACCGGGGGGATTCTCTCCAAAAATTGATATCTACGATTTTTTTGAGCCGTGGCAAAAACTTGACATCGGAGCCCTTTCCCTTCCATGGGCGTAGGTAGCTTAGCAATTGAAGATGCAGGTCCTAAAAGCGAGCGAAGCGAGCTCGAGATTTGTACAACCTAAACTCTAGAGCGAGCAAAGCTCGAGATTTTACTGCAATATGGTTAGGTCGACGCAATAATATGATTTAAAACCTGGAGCGCCTTGTGCAATACGTCAGTTAGCTATAACATTTGGTCATTGCAAACCTGAAATACGATCTACATCTCTAGTCAGTCTATTTTTTGCGATACAATCATATCCATGAGAGCGACCGAAGCGAGCTCGAGGTTTTACTGCAATACGATTAAGTCGGAAATCCGGAGCATTGCATTGTTACATTGTATCTCCATAGCTTTCTGGTCGGACTTTACTTAATCCGATCAAAAGAAAACATGGTACAGGGTGGGCAATAACTAAGCTTTTTTTTATTTGATTTGTATAGCACACACTACCTACCTATACACTATACAGAGTGTTAGGGTAAACAAAACTGAACAACTTTCCCTAAGAAACCTACAGGAAATTCGCAAAAAAAAAAATCGACTTTTCATACAAATATTCGATCAGCTGATTGTAGTCCGATAGATTTCTTTGGGCAAGTTGTTCAGTATCATGGGTACAGTCACAACTGTTTACCCTAACACCTATCGTTATAATTGTTTTATAATAATAATGTTCGTGTCGGCAGATGGCGTACATGAAGTCACTACCGTATCTGATATTCGGTGGTATGGCGGGGACCGCGTGCGCACTCATGCTGCTGACGCCGGAGACACTGCGCATGCGGCTGCCCGACACGGTAGCTGACGCCGAGAACATGGCGGCGGCCGGCGCGCCCCAAGTCAGACACACCGGCCCCGACATTATTGACGACAAATTCAGGCCTACAAAATGAACATTGCGTCGTGTACTTATAAGTTTATGAAAATGTTTTTGTACTCATTTTTAATTAGTATTTATATTTTCGTGTAAATAGATTCGGGAACGTCTACTACCGCCTCTTTCTTTCCCTCATCCCCTACTCGCCACGATGCAGATCGGACCCGTGTCTGAAATCTTCTCTCCAGGAAAGAAAAGAAAACGATGGTGATTTTATTTTATTTTATTTTATAATATTCGGGATGCTAACAGCCTCTTTTACAAAATAATGTATTCAATAACATGTCATTTGCCATTTACAAGCATCCACATATAGATTTTATACATTTAACAATCATTTACGTTTCTATAAGTGGTCTTCTGAGTAGAAACTATTAAGTATTAATAGTCTTATCAGTTAACAACTTTTTGGTAAGTCGAGCACTACAGCTAAATAGATCAAATCGAGCGTCCTCATTCAAAATATTAAGCCGTTTACAAGTTCTAGGAAAGAAACTGTTTTCCCTAAAGTTCGTACGATGAGATGGAATGTGCAGCAAAGTACTCTTGCGTAGCTTTCTAGCAGGGGTTTTAAAAACTATGTTACTAAGGAGCTTCGGACAATCAACAGCGGACTGAGCAATGTTGACGAGGAAACATGCATCGGCTATACTTCTTCGCGTAAATAAAGGCACTAGGTGAAGATCAGAGCAAGCGTCTTCATAATCTTGGCGGTTGAGGTGAAATTTATATTGAAGAAATTTAATGAACTTTTTTTGGATACCTTCTAATCTGTTCAAGTAGATAGCATAACACGGATTCCATATTTGGGAGGCGTATTCCAAGTGACTTCGAACATAATTATGCACAATAAATAATTTTAATTGTCTTCATTCGCCTGAAGTCTTTAGAGATACGTTTCACAAAACCAAGTGCTTTATAAGCTTTGTCTATTATGTGGTCAATGTGTTGGTCGAAAATAAGTTTTTGGTCATGTACTACACCTAGATCCTTAGTCACTTTGTTTTTAGTAAGGGTTTGGTTTTTTAATTTATAATAATAAGTATATATGTTACGTTTCCGAGTAAAATTGACAAAAAAACATTTCGAGACATTTAAGTCTAATTTGTTTGCCAAGCAGTAACTATCTAATCTTAACAGGTCTTCATGGAGCAGGAACACAGCATCGGATTCGTCATTGACCACTCTGTATATTTTCATGTCATCTGCGTATAACAAGAAAGTACTATTTAGAAAACATAAGCCAATATCATTAACAAAGATGTTGAAGAGCAGTGGACCTAATAGAGAGCCCTGTGATACTGAGTTCTATTAGCCTAACTACCCTCAAAATAACTAAAGGTTGGAGCGAGCGAAGCAAAATTTCACACTCTAAAGCTGAGATTCAGAGACGATTTTTAAGTCTTAGTTCTAACTCCCGTATGTCAAAATCCATACCTTTTGACCCTACTTAGTTCGAACTATGACTCAAAAAATCGTCTCTGAATCTCAGCCTAAGACTCAAAATGGTGCTGGTAGGTCTAGGTGGTAGGTAGTCAGTTTTATGGTCTGAAGCACCCCCTAGGGTGTTTTGTTACACCCTGTATAATAATGGTAATTTTTAAGGTAGGGCATTGCCCCACGATACCCCCCCCCCTCCCCCCCTAGCTACGGCCCTGGACCCTAGGTACCTACCTACCTAGGTGACTGACTAAAACATTTTTGTGCGACCATTAGAGTTGGCGATTGATATAGGCCACAATTGATAGTATAGGTAAGTATAATTATGAAGAAAACTTGATATTTAATATTGTAGACTGACTGTGAGGCAGCCGATGGTTGTGGGGTGGGCTTCATAGAAAAACAATGAAAAAATTATAGCTGTGATCAATATTCCATACAAATATTCCGATTTCGGGGGAGGGGCAATAATTCCACCTATGCCCCCCCCCCCCCCCCCCCCCCCTCTGGATACGAGCTTGGCGATTGCTCTCCACGTCGTACTGTAGGTAGATACTAAGAAAACGCAGGGAGTTTCCATACCGTACCTATGTAACCAATACCACTAATTAGGTACTAAGTAATGCTCATTCTTAATACTATCGTGACTAAAAGTAGTATAATTTCTTGGCAGAATTTATAGCAATAAATCTTGGCCGTCTTCATCTAAAACGTGACCGAGATATAGGTACAAGGTACGACAGCAACACAATACCTAATCTGAGACAAAACAAAACTAAGTACCTACTTGTTTAGGTATTATCTTTTGATAACACGAGATATTCAAAGATATTGTCATATCATAATGATTGCGTCCTTTATCACGGTGATAAGTACCATTTAAGAATATTGTACTTGACCTATACTACTGGGGCTGGGTGTTTTTAAGCACTTTCTAAAGGACACTGGGCAAAAATGTATGGCCACTGGTCCAAGAGCCCCCCGCTATGGCACAGGTAGGGACAGTTAGAGGATACCCTAACGTACATGATGTGCAAAGGACATCAAAATATTTTCACGAAAAAGATACTTACAGGCGTTTTATTATTACGTGGTCGTTTTATGAAGAAATAATTTTGACATTGTTTACGATAATGCTAAGGGCTAAAGATTCTTTTGCATTAATAATAATACATACACATACATACATAAGCTCACGCCAGTGACTCTTCGGGGTACAGACCGCCACACGCTACGACGCTAAAACAATAAAGCTATCCATATGAAACAAGGAATGCCTTACCGCCTTATGCCTTAACTGCGTCAGTATTTTCGAGTACTTACAACCCGAATTCCTTTAAAGTACGAGTGATCTTCTGGGTAAGCTCGCTACATCTACGACCCCATCTTCGTCCTGAGGACTGGATTGAGGTCACGAGCAAACCCATAGTTATTAAAAAAAAAAAAAAGAATTCAAGCAGCAGATAAAAATAACGTTGTAATGCAAAACATTAGTATGAAAATCTACTAAACAATACCCCCCCGTATCTTTTTCTCTCTCGAAAAGATATTGGTGCCGCATAAAAAAAATTATCTATACTAAACTCCCTTTCAAACGTAGTATGCCACTTATGGGCTCTTGGACCACTCCTGCCCACTGTCCTTTTCACTTACCTAATGTCACAGCTAATGTTCAGTACAGACAATCAAATTGAACAACTTTTACTATGGTAGCAAACCCGATATCGTGAAAAAAAATCAGCTATTTCATACATTTGAGTCGAGTAGGCCAAATAGTAGCTTATCTATGAGTAGGCCTTTGCTACCAAAGTAAAAGATGTTCAGTTTGATGCAGAAACCACCCTTGAAAATTTGGGAAGTGATTACAAAATCACCCAATATTACAGAGCTGCGTTCTGAACCTTTTTGTGCGGTTGTTTTTTCAACTCGCTCTATAGTAAAACGTCTTTCTCCGAGGCTCTGAACGGCGTTTAGTGTGAAAAGTTGCGCTCGGGGTGCACTCTGGGTGCACATAGGGTGTAGGCTCTGAACGCAGCTCAGGGTTTAAACTTACATGCACAATCATTCGACACCTACTAATCATGAAGTTGAATAGTAAGTTATATTGCCAACCTACGTACGGCTCATATTCCTAGTACTCAAGACAAAAGGAAAAAATAAAACTACTCGGTTATGTAACATAATAATAGTTATAATTTATTAATATCCTTAAATGTATGTTTTGTTTTGGTGTGCAATAAAGTATAATTGAATTGAATTGAATTGTTTTATGTACAGTCAACACCGAAGTTAAGAACAACGTCTACGTCATTGTTAAAGTTTACACAAGAGCACAACAGGTTTCATAAACGTATTTATACAATATATTACTTTAAATTGTTTGACAATCTGCGACAAAAACACTTGAACATCGAAGCGATGCAGGATTGATACAGTCGTGTGTTACAAATGAGACTAGCGCGCTTCCGTAGCGACGCGATGCACAATGTAAACTCTTGTACAACGTGTTAATGAATTAACGCAAAACTAGAAAGTAGTTTGTTTAGAATCGAGAGCAGCTAATCTAATTATCATAGTTTCAACATAGGTAATTTCTTTCAAAATATTAAATAATTTTGATTCTAAAATTTAAAATTTGCTCAGCCCGCTGTCAACCCACCGCATGGGAACACTCACCTTACTTACTACCAAAACAAGATTCTTAAAATGTATCCATGAGTACGTTAGCGCTTTCATTCATTGCTGAAATGATAACAAATCATTTTTGCCTCAAAACTTAAAATAATGAAATTATTGTGTCAATCTAATTATTTTGTAATAAATCAGTTGGGGTGTATGAGGTTTTGCGTTAATTCATTAACACGTTGTATATTCCGTGACAAAAGCCGGCAAACATTGGCAAAAACCTTCGACTGCCCAGAACAACATTTGTAGGCGAAACCTTTTGATCAAGTTGTTTGCCGGGTAGTGTATCCGGTAGGTACAGCGTCTTCACTGTGAACGCGCAGAAGTGAGATTTATAATAAATAGTTAGGTTTGAAGTTGACATATGCCTCGATTCGGTGTGTACCACGACTAAACTAAACTAAATGTATTCCTGTCACTTTCTAAAATAAGATTAAGAAAAGAGACAGAAAACCAACAGCTGACTTTAATGCTGTCAAAGTGACGTTAAATGCGCAAAATAAGATGCCATCATAATGTACGCCATCTTATTTAAGTCGTTTTTGCGCGTTTAACGTCACTTTGACAGCACTAAAGTCAGCTGTTGGTTTTCTGTCTCTTTTCTTAATCTTAATTTAGAAAGTGACAGGAATACATTTAGTTTAGTTTAGTCGTGGTACACTCCGAATCGAGGCCATAATTTGTGTAAACTACACAAAAACAAAAGCATTCGCTCGATGTTATTTAAAGTCGAATTGTCGCAGATTGTGATCATCGCACTAATAAACAATGGAATTAGATGAAAACAAGAACAGAATAGCTACAACTTGCTCAAAATTACGCTGTTTAAAGTGTAAACAAAGCACCTGAGTATTGTCCAATTTGACTGATCCCATTTTTCATTAGTGCGAATCAGGGCGAAGACATACATTCAGGTTTGATCAGATCTAAATTAGATCCAGGCCACAGGATGCGTTGCGGCGAGACGCAACGGCGAATTTATGTTATGTATTCTGGCTTGGTGAAAAGGATTGTTGCTAAGAGCGCTTTCGCACTGCATCCGAAAAATCACGGACCGTCAAGAAATGTATTAATTTTGACAGTAACATCCGAGACAGAATTAATACACAAAATCTATACGTTATGATACAAAAGCGCTTGGAGTCTTTCTGTATTTACGAACACCGAAAACACTTAATCCAGACAGAATCAAATCTAAACCTATATATCCACCCCTATACTATAAATATCTCACATTGAAAGAGCTCTGCCCCAACAGGTCGGGAACAGAGTAGTAACAAGTCGATTACATTTGCAATAGATACATCACCTAACATTATACTACAGGAACTACGCGACGAATCAAATACTGTTACATATTGGTCATCTCCTCACCTTCTTTCTAATTTACATTGTTTATACATTATACATGAGGACTAGCAGAGTTTACTGCGCTGTAGGTAGTTCAATCCATACAAGGTCCAACAAAATTAGTTGAAAATATTCATCAAATTGAACAACTTAGATGTATGAGGATGGGGTGGGGTGGGGATAGCTTTTTTTTCGAAGTTGGTCCGATAGAAAAGGATGTTCAGTTTGATGGTCTGATCATCCCCTTAAAATAATTTCAGCAAATTTTATTTGGACTTTATATAATCATATTGTCTCTTTCTTTTATAGTGAACACCGAAAGGGACAGATTGATAACACGAATCTCAATAATATCTAACTGGATAACTAAACTGATTCAAAATTTCAGGGCAATCTACAAAGACATGGTTGGATTTTCGAAATATTTTTGAAAACGTTTTTTATTTGCGAAAATATTAGTCAATTTACGCTTTCGAAAAAAAAACTGAACAAATTGGAAACTTGACTAGAAATACAATCCTTTATTTCTAGATTTTGTCGCTATTTTGAGTTAAGATATCCAGTTAGAATGCAGATTTATGACTAAGACACGATCCACGAGCTACTCGTGACTTGTATTTAAGTTTGTCTTAATCATTGAATATTTACATTAATAGCAAAAAGAGAAAGTCGTATTTTTTTATAAAACCAACTCGTGGAGTCGCTTAACATTGCAAACTGCGTCGAACAATCCATCAATTACAAATATAAATGGTAAATTAGACAATATCATACAATAAAGTGCAAGTAATCAACTAATCACCAAACATCGTTATCACGGGAATATAACCATATAAAGGTCACAACAGTAAAGCATATTTTCACCTACAATTTCGTTGATACAATATTTTTGCATCATGCTAAAACAAAATTAGAATGTTCACCCTAAAATCTTCACTGATAAAAAACTATATCAGGTAAAATCTTACCAATCGTTTGAATTGACATGTTAACGAGATGGCGTGATACTTGGCCGACATTTCGCGTACCTAGTGTATATTTTCTTTGCCGACATTCAGAAACGTTTTTAAACGTTAGCTGTCTACAGGGGCGTCTTTACTCGGGGGCCAAGGGGGCGCAAGCCGATTGACATATGGGCGCCAATATTGTTTACAAATACGGCAATACGTTTGGCTTGCTCAGTTGCGAATGCGATTAAGATGTGCAAGCCAATTTAGATCTTATGGCAAATTCAGAGAGCGTGGAACATAAAAAATTATATGCAATTTTTTTTTTGTTGGCCCAGGGAGCGTAGACTTATTTTCGCACCCCGGCGCGCCCTGGCTGTCTAAGTAGGGTCGAAAATGTATGAATTTTAATATACGTCAGTTCGAACTTAAAGAACGTTTCTGAATCTCCCTGAGACCACTCTTCTTTGGAGCTATGATTAGGTATTATTTAATTATTTTATTGTTAATACAACAAAGATAAACTCAGTGAGCTGTCAACCCTAATATGTCAATGTTATCGCTCCTTCGCTAACGATGTTTGATACGTACAATTATTACAGTACCCTGTGGTACACTATAGGAATAAGATATACAATACAATAGGATCTCAACAGTTTGGCCGTCGCGTCCGACAGCCGACCAATAAAACGTTGAACATGAAATAGAAAAATATAGTGTATCGATACTACATAACACATAATCGATTCAAAACTCACGGTACACACACAGGGATAACAATCACAAACACTTCTTAATAATATTCGACACCGTTTTATTTGAGGAATTTCAATTACTCCACGAAACTAAATGGAAACCATTAGATTTAAGGAAATAATGTCTACATGAAATAATGAACTACCCATATTTATAATGGTCAGATTATAGATTGTATCGTGTTGACGATGACAATTTTGTTATCAGCACGCCACGCGACTAGATTGCTATGCGTCTTTTATCTCGCTCAGATGCACACAAATGCAAAATATAGATAACGCAAGTCAGCGTTTTGTCACGCGACCATGCTAGAGTCCCCGAATAATTAATGATAACACCTACACATTTACCAGATCTGACCAAAAGGATGATGATGATGATGACACAAATTATTGCTAATTATTATTTCCGACCACCTACCACCCCCCGCGATATACCCCGCCTCCACCCACACCTCTATAATAATTACTAGATTTAAACAGAATATCTTACACCGTGGAATTATCAATAAAATTACTTTTGACTTTGATCTTAAAGAACAACCAAGAGCGCAAGAAAATGTGAAACGCAATTCAAATCATGCATTACAATACAACGTCACTGTTCGCTGTAAAGTGCACAACTAAGGTGCGATTAAACAATAATAGGTCCATTGGACTCAGTTGTACACAACCGCGCGTCTTTTTCCTTTAGTAATGTTAGTAACTAAGGGTAGGAACACTCCCTGCCGCAATGACGCAAATCCGGCCGGCGGTTAATTAACATAATTGAAACTAAAACATTACCAACCATAGAGTTAAGGAAAGAATACAGTAAAGAACAAGTATTGTGACCGTTGTGGAGCACCTACGTTTTAATTCTTAACTAAGACTAAGGGTTGAGCCTCATCTGGCAGCACGGAATCGCATTTTTTCACGCTCTATCCTTTTCTGTCGCTCAGAAACTGCTGCCGTGCTGCTGCGTGCTATCGTATTCCCGCTATCTTTCTCGCTCTAGCCAATGACGTTCCCGAAAGACAGAAAAGGGTGGAGCGTGAAAAAAATGCGATTCCGTGTTGCCAGATGAGGATCACCCTAATGTTGTCTACTTATTGAAAAGTATCACTTACGTAGTATCTAGTGGTATACTTCATGCCGAAACGGCTGAACAAATTGAAGACCGTTAACTAATATTACGCATCGCAATCCATACAAATTGAAAGGAACCGAAGCGAATCAAAGAATTTTACAATGAATGCCACTTGACTAAACTCGTGAATAATGAATTATTCATGACCGAGTGTTGCGAAAAATGCATTATCCATAAAGAATAATGCTCAAAATGTACGAACGTAAAACCCAAAATTGATCAGCATCGATAACAGCAACACGTAGCAAATACATTGTAAATTACAACTGTTACGTTTATGAAAAAGGTCTATGTTTTCTCTTACGGCATGAGACATGTTCAGTCAAGAAATATTTAAAAACATATACTTTCCACCTTAAAATGTATTTTAAAGGAAAACTAAACGATTAACCTTAAATAATATTCAAAAAAGTATTTTATAATACATTATTGACAAGGACATCCTATTTGGCGGGTCCACTATAATCCACTTCACATAGGAAGGTGTATGAAACAAGCCATTTTCGCACTTATTACGTTAGCATAAGAATCCTGGCTGGACCCTTTCTGTGTGAAATAGAGTATAGAGTGACAACTAAGCTATGTAGATCAATTCCAAGGCTCAGTATCTAAGAACACATTTTAACACTAGCTGACACACAAAATTAAATAGTGTTCTCTATTAGACCGGTCCAGATATTTATAGTTATGACTTATGAATAAAAGCATTAGTTTGTTGCCGCTTAAATCATGATTGTAGAAGGTAAGGGGTACATCGTATAGTCGGGTGCTGCGGGGAGGACTGCTGTTTCTACAAGATTTGTCGCCCATTAGAGATTTCATTAAATATTTTTTTCAACACACTCTTAAAGTGGCTCTTATCGCACCGCTTTAAGGTTTATAATGCAGTCTATAAAACACACGTTACTTGTGCGCGCATAATTTGAACGCAGACGCACAGCGCGGGATGAAAGAAATCTGGGCGCCATTTTTTACAAATATTTATCTAATCCTTTTTGTGAAAATTTATTTATATTTTCCACACAGATGTGTTGAAACATTTTGTATGTTAAACGTGTAAGCTTTGGTCATTAAAGTCTCGGTTCATTGACAGCCCTCGCCTGCGGCTCGTGCGGCAATCAGCCTCGACTATAGAGCCCAACTCGTATCAATATGTACTAATGTAGAGCGGAAATAAAATATAATTTCTAGCGGTCGGTATGGTGGTGTCGCGAGTGCAAAAGTCGACACGATGACTAGCGCGCGGCGCCCTCTTGGCCCGGCGAGCCGAGCTGGAGCACGAGCACGAGCACGAGCACGAGCACGAGCGCGAGGCGGCGCCGCGTGTCGGTGTAAGTGCTCGTGACAGGCACAGACACAGGCACAGGCACTAGCGCGCGGCGCCCTCGTGGCGTCATAGCGGCGGGGGCGGCGGCAGCGCCGGCGCGTGCGGCTGCAGCTGGAGCGCGGCGGCGGCGCAGTCGGCGGCGGCGGCGGGCTCGCCCAGCGCGCCGAGCACGAGCGCGAGGCGGCGCCACGTGTCGGCGCGCGCGGGCGCCAGCGCCGCCGCCGTGCGCAGCGCCGCCTCCGAAAGCCGCAGCCAGCCCAGCTGGTAGTACGCCGCGCCTGCATACATTCATTATATTGGTATCACGACAACTCGACCCTGAGACAACTCAACCCGGACTACTCGACCCGGACAACTCGACCCCGACAACTCTACCCCTGACAACTCAACCTCGAGCGTACTCGACCCCGACAACTCAACTTAACAACTCGACCCCTGACAACTCAACCCCGAGTCAACTCGACCCCGAAAACTCAACCCCGACAACTCGACCCCGGACTACTCGACCCCGGACTACTCGACCCGGACAACTCAACCCCGACAACTCAACCCCGGACAACTCAACCCCAACAACTCAACCCCGAGCCAACTCGACCCCGAAAACTCAACCCTGACAACTCCACCCCGGACTACTCGACCCCGGACTACTCGACCCCGACAAATCGACCCCGACTACTCAACCCCAGACAACTTGACCCCAGATTTATTAAAACTTACTTCGTACGAGCGGCCGCTTTTGGTGCACTCACACGTAGGGCGCGTTGTAGGATTAACGAACAGGTGCACACGGTTGTTCTTACGTCCCGCAACGTGTACAAGTAAAGTTACATAGGTACTACCTTCGCTCTCACTATACCTAACACTAACACCCACACGCGACCCCTGGCTTGTCCCTAGTGTCGATCCCGGCGAGTGTAAAGGTCATTGGGCGAAATCTGACCCAACTAACTAAATTTTTCCTACAAAAACCAAATTGGTTTTAAAATGTTTAGTATTAACCCACATTCAATTTTATGTAGTTATTTATTTTTTAAACCATGGGAAAATGTACTAAGGCCCGCTTGCGCCAGGCAGGATTATCGTCATTAACTCAGAACTAGACGCTACTTAGGAATTAAATTATAATTATGTCTTGCACCATCCTGTTTTAGGGGGTTAAACTTGTGTTATATTTAAATTTTAAACCGCCGATGTGGTAGGTTTAAGTCACTAAACTACGTGCTAAATATGGCTAAATGTCAAAATTGAGGCAACAGCTGTTTTTGTTGACATGATTGAAAACTGAATGATTTTAAAACAAAACGATGAAAACGAAATGTCATTGCCAAAATAAAACAAATGAGACAGATAAATACAAAGAGATGCAGTGTGAAAGAGACGTGCATATAATGTTCATTCATCATTCAATTTTCATATTTTGTAGGATTACATAAACTCTATGGTCATTTAGGATGTTGCCAGCGAAAAATAGAGAACTGTCAGGTTAGTTAACTATGAACTAGTTTTCATTGGCGCAAGACAATCTTCGATAACACTTTAGGTCGGTGCTACTAAACACGGGGCTACGCAATTTAACACAGCATTTGGCGCAAGTGGGCCTAAATGTACTATAATACTAAAATGTACTAAATGTCCAAAATTGTACAAATGTACGAAAATGTTCAAAATGAAGAAAATGTACTAAAATGTACTAATTCTACTAATTGTACTAAAATGTATGTACTAATTATACTAAAATATACTAATTGTACTAAAATGTAAGAAAATGTATTAAATGTACGAAACAGTAAAAAAATTTACCAAAATATTACATTTTTCTTTATTAGTTTTAGGCCTGAATCCCATGGTCTACATTAATGCGACATATAAATATTCATGAACTAGAGACATTTATCTAAACATCCTATACTTTTTTTTCTGTAGGTCGTGGGTATAGGTTTCATACTAAGGTGCCCAGTGACCTTTTGACATTCGTGATTTTCAAATTCGGAAAAGAGATTTCTCGAGATTATAATAGGGAATTCAGTCAATATGGGATTCAGTCGATATTGGGATTAAGCCAATTTGAGATTCAATCGATTTTGGATGCAGTCAATTTAGGATTCAGTTATATTGACATGTCAGACAATTAGGGATTAGGTAGAAATGTCCCGGAAGCACTCACCCAGCTGCACGATGCTGTCGAGGTGTGTGGGGTGTATGGCGAGCGCGTTCTGGAAGCATTGCCTGGCTTCCTCCCACTCGTCGCTAGCCGCGTGCACTAGCCCGCGCTGTCGATACACACAACATTTTGTATACAGGGTGTAACATAGAAGAAGGAAGTATAGAGTGAACATCGCGCTTCATGACGTTGTCCCATTCAACTGCGGCGATATAGTACTCTAGCATTTAGTCGCTCTCTCACTGCGGTCACATGTAGCATTTATATTGAAAAATAATTAATCTGCATAAAAAATGCCGTGATGTGTACTGAGATACTGCACAAACAATACAAGAAATGTAAGCAAATGTAAAGGAATAACTTTTCATAGGTAAGCAAGATGAATTAATGATTAAAAAGAATTTATAATATTATTTTAAACAATATTTTTTTCACGCCCTTGAAAACATATTAAGCAAAAGCAAATAAGGACAAACCTATACGCCAAAAAGAGAAGGCAATAGATATTGCCAGTCATATAAATGATAGTGAAGGACAAACCTATAGGCGAAAAAGAGAAGACAATAGTATGCACGAAGCAATGTATATTTTTTGTCTTTCTCGCGCGTATAGTTTTTACTATCTATTCTTATCGCTCTCTCTCTCTCGCTGCAATCTTCTTGCACACGCCTCCCTCCCCTTGCCTCCCCGGCTGCCGCACATAGCGCATGAAATTTGTTTGTCGCACTATCTCTATACTTCCTCCCTATGGGGTGTAATGAACGCGTCACATATTTTAGGAAGTGCTTCAGACTATCAAACTAAGAGCTTTAAAAGCGATAACAACAGCATATACAAGGTGTAACAAAACACCCTAGTAATACTTAAGGGGATGCTTCAGACCATCAAACTGAACAACTTACACTATGGGGCCAACATAGAGAAAAATAAAAAAAATCTGGTGTCCCATACAAAACTGTTGTACCGACTCGACTAAAATGTATGGGACAGCAGATTTCTTTTTTTTTTTCTCGATGTTGGCCCCATAGTTAAAGTTGTTCAGTTTGATGGTCTGAAGCACCCCCTTAAGTATTACTAGGGTGTTTTGTCACATCCTGTATTAGTGTATCGAATACTCACAGTGTAGAGCACAAGGTGGCTGAAGGGCGTCAACGCGGCCGCCTCCGACACGCAGCCCGCCGCCGCGCTCACACGACCCAGCCTGCACACACAGTGCACGGTGCACACACACCGCGTTACAGTTACTATAAGTACATAACATAACACACGTACGCACGGGTACGCGCACGACAGAACATTTATACACCACTAGTTTTTAATTACTAACATACAACAAGGGTGTATTCAGACCATGAAACTTAACAACTTTCCCAAAGAAACATGGGTCGAAAAACGAGAATTTTTTGGACCTCCCATAGAAAATCGAT
This sequence comes from Agonopterix subpropinquella, assembly GCA_922987775.1. Taxonomy (NCBI): domain Eukaryota; kingdom Metazoa; phylum Arthropoda; class Insecta; order Lepidoptera; family Depressariidae; genus Agonopterix; species Agonopterix subpropinquella. The sequence continues at coordinate 23,884,386 of OV277705.1, forward strand.
CGGCTGATCCGCAATTTTGTATGGAAGGTCCAAAAAAATTTCTCGTTTTTCGACCCATGTTTCTTAGGGAAAGTTGTTTAGTTTCATGGTCTAAATAAACCCTTGAAGTTATATTAGTAATTAAAAACTAATGGTGTATAGCGTACCGAAGGCACAAGTCGGTGACGACACCATATGAATAGATACGACTAGAAGTCAAAGTTCTTGAAGCGCGGGCAAAGGCGCTAGACTCGCGAGAAAAGTTGTAGATTGCTTTATGGATCAAAATGGCGTACATGTCGCAGCCATCTGCTTATATCAGACATTTGATTGAAAGGCTAGCCCTTTCATTGAATGGTGAGTCAATTGAATGAGTAAGCTGAACGTTGATTGAACAAGCGTCACTCAACGTTCAACTAGTTGGCTGATTGTAAGCTGGCCTTTTGAACATGACGGACGTAAAATCTGCCAGGTGATTCAAAGGCGTTGGCCAAACAAAAACCAGAATCGCCAGAAATGTCATATGTGCAGTTTTTATAGGAATAATAATATGTACATCAAAAATATATAATAATTTACTGCAAAAATGATGTGGTATAGGTAGGTACTAGTTTTTTTTGATTAACGAAAAAAAAAATTTTTTAGGTTCTGAAAAATCTATTGTAGCCGTGATCAATGAACTCTTTGGGGTCGATAAATATAAAAAAATGTTGTCATATAATTGGTATAGTATGAATTCTGTAATATAGTATACATCAAATATCGTGATCAACTCAAAACTCAAAAAAATATTTACTAGGTACTGGTTTACACACCACGAATAATAATGACTAACAGTATTGCACCAGAATTGCACCGATATTGTACCGATACCTATTGCACCTATATTGCACCAATATTGACACAACATTGCCCCAATATTGCACTAGCATTGCACCGATATTACATCAATATTTTACCAGTATTACACCAGAATTGCACTAGTATTGCACGGATATTGCACCAACATTACACCAACATTGCACCAATATTACTCCAATACTGCACCAGTATTGCACGAGTATTGCACCGATATTGCACCAATAGTGCACCAGTATTGCACTAGTACTGCACCGATATTGCATCTATATTAAACCAATATTGCACCAGTATTGCACCAGAATTGCACCGATATTGCACCAATATTACACCGATATTACTGCAACATATTAGATAATGGGCAATGTATCAAGGAGTACTTTTGTAGCTGCATTCATGGTCGCCGAACGTTAGGCAGTTGTGCCCATATCATTAGCATTATTGTATATTATCTTGCTTGAGCCAGATATGAAGAGGATTTGCTCCAGCTTGTAGGTTTTTTAGATGCTGTATGTTTACACACACATACACAGACGCACACAGTACCTGAGGCACAGGTCGGCCAGGGTGAGCCACGCGTGTGCGCGGTGGTGCGCGAGGGGAGCCCGCGCGCGCGCGCCGGACAGCGAGGACACGCCCTCGGACTGCGCGCGCGCTCGCGCCGCACTCGTGCCCGCCGTCCACTCCACGCGGCTCGACGCTGCAACACGAGTACAACCGGACATGTACTACGAGTCTAGTGTAGCACAAAGCGAGTGAAGCTACTCACCCATTGACTTACCGAGTACTGGACGTCAGGTCCGGTTTGAACGGACGACTTTTGACGGCCATTAACCATCAACCAACCATTGTTCCTTATTTTGGTTTTTTTCAATGTCGTAATTGACAACATTAATTTTTTTTAACCACCTGCTTTTTAATGTAAAATATTAAAAACGGTTAAAAAATAAGTTATAAGTATTTTTCAGATTTATTTTTTGACCGATATTTTTATTTTACTTTTGAATTTTCTGAAAAACGTTAGATGAATGGCTATACTACCTTGGCCGCATTAAAATTAAAAACAAAACTGTCAAATACAATAGAAAAGCCAAGCAGGCAAAGGAATATAATCTCATTGAACCTCTTTCAATTTTTCATACATACATACATACATACATACATATACTCACGCCTGTGTCCCATTGGGGTAGGCAGATTCAAATAACTCGAGAAATAATGGATAGAAAAATCGGATAATTTTGATATAAGCTTTGAATCACATAATCTCCAAATGATTTTCTAATTATGGTACCTTTCTTAAAATGAAATGTTGATAATTTATAGTTACAATTGGGATTGAGACACATTTACCGACGGCGACCAGCGGCCGGCCCACACAAAAATGACATTTAGCGCAAAACCAACGGCGGCGGCGGAGGACGTATCGTGGAAGCCGTCTGCCATCGACGCGGCAACGATGACAGACAGCTTCTCATACTAAATGTCATTTTTATATGGGCCCGCCCTCGGTCGCTGTCGGCAAATGTATTTCAACCAACCCTAAAGAGTTAAAATTACGCGATAATCTTCGTTTGATCGACCGACTACGCGGACGCACGGGCGCATAGCGCGCGCGGTGAAGTAAAAACTACGCAAGCAAAATGAAAAATAATAATTTCAGCATTTTCTGTTTTTAGTTGGTTTGTATTACTAAACAAGTAAGTACTTAAGTTTGTGCAGATTAGTTTCGGACACTTCTTTCGATAATTTTTTATGAGACCCGGGGCGTCCATTATTTTGTAGGTCAATGTACACAGCGACGAGACTATAACGTACCGGCATCCCTGTTGCTGTGCGTGTCGTGCAGCGAGTCCGACAGCGCGTCCAGTTCTAGGTACCCGTTGTGTTCCGCTTCCGCTTCCGCCTCCGCGCTATTCAGCAACGAGAGCAGCTCCTTGCCTGTAGCTAGCGCCGCCTGCCGGGAACATGCCGGGTTAGTACATGTGTGTGTAGTGTGTAGTGTATAGTGTGCACGTGTAGTGTCTTGTACCTCGCCGCTCTCCCAGGTGAGCTGCAGAGTGGCGAGGGCCCACAGCGGCCACTCGGCGCGCGGGTAGTGTGTAGTGTGTAGTGTGTAGTGTGTACGTGTAGTGTCTTGTACCTCGCCGCTCTCCCAGGTGAGCTGCAGAGTGGCGAGGGCCCACAGCGGCCACTCGGCGCGCGGGTAGTGTGTAGTGTGTAGTGTGTAGTGTGTACGTGTAGTGTCTTGTACCTCGCCGCTCTCCCAGGTGAGCTGCAGAGTGGCGAGGGCCCACAGCGGCCACTCGGCGCGCGGGTAGTGTGTAGTGTGTAGTGTGTAGTGTGTACGTGTAGTGTCTTGTACCTCGCCGCTCTCCCAGGTGAGCTGCAGAGTGGCGAGGGCCCACAGCGGCCACTCGGCGCGCGGGTAGTGTGTAGTGTGTAGTGTGTAGTGTGTACGTGTAGTGTCTTGTACCTCGCCGCTCTCCCAGGTGAGCTGCAGAGTGGCGAGGGCCCACAGCGGCCACTCGGCGCGCGGGTAGTGTGTAGTGTGTAGTGTGTAGTGTGTACGTGTAGTGTCTTGTACCTCGCCGCTCTCCCAGGTGAGCTGCAGAGTGGCGAGGGCCCACAGCGGCCACTCGGCGCGCGGGTAGTGTGTAGTGTGTAGTGTGTAGTGTGTACGTGTAGTGTCTTGTACCTCGCCGCTCTCCCAGGTGAGCTGCAGAGTGGCGAGGGCCCACAGCGGCCACTCGGCGCGCGGGTAGTGTGTAGTGTGTAGTGTGTAGTGTGTACGTGTAGTGTCTTGTACCTCGCCGCTCTCCCAGGTGAGCTGCAGAGTGGCGAGGGCCCACAGCGGCCACTCGGCGCGCGGGTAGTGTGTAGTGTGTAGTGTGTAGTGTGTACGTGTAGTGTCTTGTACCTCGCCGCTCTCCCAGGTGAGCTGCAGAGTGGCGAGGGCCCACAGCGGCCACTCGGCGCGCGGGTAGTGTGTAGTGTGTAGTGTGTAGTGTGTACGTGTAGTGTCTTGTACCTCGCCGCTCTCCCAGGTGAGCTGCAGAGTGGCGAGGGCCCACAGCGGCCACTCGGCGCGCGGGTAGTGTGTAGTGTGTAGTGTGTAGTGTGTACGTGTAGTGTCTTGTACCTCGCCGCTCTCCCAGGTGAGCTGCAGAGTGGCGAGGGCCCACAGCGGCCACTCGGCGCGCGGGTAGTGTGTAGTGTGTAGTGTGTAGTGTGTACGTGTAGTGTCTTGTACCTCGCCGCTCTCCCAGGTGAGCTGCAGAGTGGCGAGGGCCCACAGCGGCCACTCGGCGCGCGGGTAGTGTGTAGTGTGTAGTGTGTAGTGTGTACGTGTAGTGTCTTGTACCTCGCCGCTCTCCCAGGTGAGCTGCAGAGTGGCGAGGGCCCACAGCGGCCACTCGGCGCGCGGGTAGTGTGTAGTGTGTAGTGTGTAGTGTGTACGTGTAGTGTCTTGTACCTCGCCGCTCTCCCAGGTGAGCTGCAGAGTGGCGAGGGCCCACAGCGGCCACTCGGCGCGGGGGTAGTGTGTAGTGTGTAGTGTGTAGTGTGTACGTGTAGTGTCTTGTACCTCGCCGCTCTCCCAGGTGAGCTGCAGAGTGGCGAGGGCCCACAGCGGCCACTCGGCGCGCGGGTAGTGTGTAGTGTGTAGTGTGTACGTGTAGTGTCTTGTACCTCGCCGCTCTCCCAGGTGAGCTGCAGAGTGGCGAGGGCCCACAGCGGCCACTCGGCGCGCGGGTAGTGTGTAGTGTGTAGTGTGTACGTGTAGTGTCTTGTACCTCGCCGCTCTCCCAGGTGAGCTGCAGAGTGGCGAGGGCCCACAGCGGCCACTCGGCGCGCGGGTAGTGTGTAGTGTGTAGTGTGTACGTGTAGTGTCTTGTACCTCGCCGCTCTCCCAGGTGAGCTGCAGTGTGGCGAGGGCCCACAGCGGCCACTCGGCGCGCGGGTAGTGTGTAGTGTGTAGTGTGTACGTGTAGTGTCTTGTACCTCGCCGCTCTCCCAGGTGAGCTGCAGAGTGGCGAGGGCCCACAGCGGCCACTCGGCGCGCGGGTAGTGTGTAGTGTGTAGTGTGTACGTGTAGTGTCTTGTACCTCGCCGCTCTCCCAGGTGAGCTGCAGAGTGGCGAGGGCCCACAGCGGCCACTCGGCGCGCGGGTAGTGTGTAGTGTGTAGTGTGTACGTGTAGTGTCTTGTACCTCGCCGCTCTCCCAGGTGAGCTGCAGAGTGGCGAGGGCCCACAGCGGCCACTCGGCGCGCGGGTAGTGGTGTCTCGCGAGGCGCGCGGCGGCGAGGGCGCGGGGGCCGCGTGGCCCGGCGCAGGCGCAGGACCACAGCGCGGTCGCGAGGCGCAGTCCCCCGCCGCACTGCCCGTGCGCCTGCAGGCACGCCCGCGTCGCGTCCTAAGGGCGTCACCTCACCGTTAATTTACTAACGACCAGGAAAATAATTACCCTCCTCAATCTTCGTTTGCGCAGACTCCCCGCAAAACCTAAACTTATTTAGTAATCAAAGAGTTAAGTACAAAGTTGGATAACAGCGAAAAGGGCGCAAAAACATTCATGGCAAGTATTGGCAAGGTATTGAAGCATCCTGATCGGTCAATATAATTTCGCGCGCTATTATAATTCGGCAACTGAGCAGATACATCGGGATAAATCTGTTACTACTGTAGTTTAATAGTTTTGTACTCTGAAGGGAGTTTATCTTCAGAGGGGACAAAATATCAATCTCTCTTTATTTATTATTATGTTTGCCAACAGGCTAACATCATACAATATACGACGCTGTCAAGAAAGTACCGGGAAAACATCAATAATACACAAAAGAAGAAGGGTCACGGCCCATACAAAATTTACCCTTTTTTTTATCCCAGTTTTTTTGTTATATTTAGTATGACTAAAATATATAATTTTTATTTTCAATTTGTATGGCCAATACCTAATTATTGCCTTGTGAATTTCTCCAGGCGCAATACTAAACCAATACTTTTCACATACTTCTAGCGATTCTATCTATCAAGGACTTTGCAAATGGATGTGATTTTGATGACAATACGATAATATGATATTATCCAGCTGATCTGATGATGGAGCTGGAAGGTGGCTAGTGGAACTCTTGGGTGGCTACTGGCATAACCATCGAGTTTGGGCTCATTGGAATCGTCTTGATGAGTCCTATGCATCGCAGTTGGTATCGAGGGTCTAATGATGGAGCTAGAAGATGGCTAGTGGAACTCTTGGGTGGCTACTAGCATACTAATCGAGTTTCGGCTCATTAAAGTCGTCTTGATGAGTCCTGTTCTCTGCATTTTGTAACAAGTAGATATCTAATGATAGTGCTGGAACGTTTCTTGTAGGCATATAATTAATGCTGCAACTTATCAAGACCAGCAAGCTCCTGGCTGCTGCCCCTGCCCCTGCCCCTGTTACCATTCCAAAATGTCCAAGATGTTAGGCGAGCAGCTAATACGGCCCGGCGGTGTTTCTTTGATAATTGCAACAGCACTCAACTTTGACAAGTGCCTAATTTGATAAACGTGAATCTTCGCAGCTACTACCAGTTTTTTGTATCCAATCTTGCCTGCATTTATTTATTTATTTTTATTTTATTGGAAAACCAACAGCAATATAATACAGTAGTTACATGAGTATAAATCAGAAAGCCAATAACAGGTTTTCGCTGGTAGATACAGTATAGTTGAGAAAAAACAAACAACAACAACAACGGCAACAACATTTGCCAAGATCATTTGCTGCACAAGCCGTTACAAGATATTCCTCAGCACATAACGAACCATCTAACTGGTTTGAATGGAGGTCATGTAGGTGACATTATTAGTATGCAGTATACACTGGCTAGTCAGAGAACTAAAGTGGTTGATATAGCTCAGAGTATTAGCAAGCTGAAGTGGCAATGGGCTGGTCATATCTGCCGAAGAACTGACAACCGGTGGGGTGTCAGAGTTCTAGAGTGGACAACGCGAACTGGCAGGCGTAGTGTGGGACGCCCTGCTGCCCGCTGGACAAACGACCTAAAAAAAGTAGCGGGGAGCGACTGGATGAGGAAGGCCGAGGACAGAGTCTTGTGGCGCGCCTTGGGAGAGTCCCATGTTCAGCAGTGGACGATGATAGGCTGATGATGATGATGATACACTTGCTTTCGAACAAAGGTCATCCTTGAACGAAAACAGATGAAATAAATGACGAAGATTGTACTCGTGTATTTAATACAGGGTGGCCGGGGAGTTGACGTTCAAACGTTAAATTTAGGTCCGGTATGTCGTGAGGTATCCGAATCACCCCCATGTATGTTCCGCGATTTTTTATAGTTTTCGAGTTATGATGATTTTTCCGATTTTTGAGGAAACTCGACGTGACCGACTTAAACAACTTCTAAAAAAAAGTGTAAGACTTTTTAGAGATTGTTTTTTTGCAACTTAATCTTCATGAATTGTGCCTTTATTAACATCATCAGCATCGTAACATTGATAAAAGTTATAAAAATATTAGTCTAAAGTTAAAAATTTGCGAACCGTGAATTATTATAACTTAATTTTCAACTTTAAATTAAAACTCTAAACAGGTGACCTTATGATTTTTTAGCCAATCCCAAAAATGCGCCCAACTCTCAGCTTTCATAATCATAAATAAAAAGTAGTACCTACTTAAAATATTTTTTTTTTTTGCCATAATTATCACGCCTAAGGCTAAATAATGATTAAAGAATGCTGGAAACCTATCGTGTTGGTGGTATAAGGAAAGTTTTAAGTAAGAAGTAGATAACCTAACCTAACATGAAATAACTTTTTTTTTTTTTGACCCTGGGAAAAAATGCATTACGCGTCCCGTCCCGTTGGGGGACGGGAGGGGAAGGGGGAATCCCCGGTGCCTGTCACCTAGTTAGTTCATGTTAGGTTAGGTTATCTACTTCAACTATAACTTAAAACTTTCCTTATTCCACCAACACGATAGGTTTCCAGCATTCTTTAACCATTATTTAGCCTTAGGCGTGGAAATTATGACAAAAAAAAATATTTTTTAATTTTAAGAATTTTCCGCCTTTTTGTCTTTGAAGATCAATTCTAGCCAAATTAGCCCTCTTAAGTACCTACTACTTTTTATTTATGATTATGAAAGCTGAAAGTAGGACGCATTTCTGGGATTGGCTAAAAAATCATAAGGTCACCTGTTTAGAGTTTTAATTTAAAGTTGAAAATTAAGTCATAATTCACGGATCGCAAATTTTTAACTTTAGACCAATATTTTCATAACTTTTATCAAAGTTACGATGCTGATGATGTTATAAATCAGGGTTTCCCAACCTTTTTTGCGTCACGCCTCCCCTGGTATAATAAGTAATATTTGCATGCCCCCCACTATCGAAATTTTAACGACAAGCGCGGCTGGAAAGGTGCTATCTGAGACCTACTGAGCCTGAACATATCAGTAACAACATACTTATAGGTGAATTAGTAACTGAATGAATGAGTTAATTAATACAATGAATTATTAAGTGGAATTTACGTCGTTAACTGGATTTTTATTTTCAAAATGTAAACGCATTGTGCCCCCCCTAAGATATCACTACGCCCCCCAAGGGGGGCGCGCCCCACTGGTTGGGAAGTCCTGTTATAAATAAAGGCACAATTCATGAAGCAATTCATGTTGCAAAAAAAGAATATCTAGAAAGTCTTACACTTTTTTTTATGAAGTTGTTTAAGCCGGTCATGTCGAGTTTCTTCGAAAAATCGGAAAAATCATCATAACTAGAAAACTATAAAAAATCGCGGAACATACATGGGGGTGATTCGGATACCCCACGACATACCGGACCTAAATTTTACGTTTGAACGTCAACTCCCCGGCTACCCTGTATAATGTTTTACCTGGGGTGGGCGTGGACTGGCGTGGAGATATTAAAATTATTTTGATCATCCCACACTAGGTATGTATTATGTATAAAAGGACATTGAGAATTAGGTTATTAAGAATTTTCTACTTGTAGTCCAAACTTAAAAATTTTAATGAAAATATGGTAGGTATCCAATAAAATCAACATGTGTAAAAACAACTGCAATGCATAGAACTCATCAAGATGATTCCAATGAGACGAAAGTCGATGGGTTCCACTCGCCACCTTCCAGCTCCATCATCAGATCAGCCGAATAATACCATATTATTGTATTGTCATCAGAATCACATGCATCTGCAGAGTCTTTAATAGATATAATCGCTAGAAGTGTGTGAAAAGTATTGTTTTTTAGTATTGCGCCTGGAGAAATTCACCAGGCAATATTTAGGTGTGCCACACAAATTGAAAAATAAAATAATAATTATATTTTAGTTATACTTAATGTAACAAAAAAACTGGGATAGGTCACTTTGTTGTCGGGCCTGGGTCACGGACGACCATTCTCCTTTCAGTTATTCATCCAAATTTATTTTATCCCTTTTGAGCGAAGTACCTAAAATGCACCATGCCTATGAAGCAAAATGCCTAAAGTCAATGTCTAAAACTCAGGATGCTTATGAAGTTTTAATGTCTATAAAGTTTTAATGTCTAAGATGCAAAATGCCTATGTTGTTTAATGTCTACAAAGTATAATGCCGGTGCTAGTTAAATGCCTACAAAGCATGATGCCACTTTTTTACATCATGGCCTAACTTTGCTCAACTTTGCCCCAACTTGGCCCAAACTGCCCCAACTTTGCCCCATCATTGCTCCAATTTGCCTCAACTTTCCCAATGTTGGCCTAACATTGCCCCAAAAAGCTCCAAATTTGGCCAATATTGGCCTAACATAGCTCGAAATTTGCCCAACGTTGGCCGAACTTTGCCCAGCTTTACCATAACTTTGCACCAACATGCCCCAACTTTTGCCTAACTTTTCACCAACATTATCACCTTCAAAGTATGCTCCTTTCGAAACGATACACTTACGCAACGAATAATCCAATAGTCAAAACATTTTTAAACGCTTTTTCCGGAATTGAGTTCAGTTCTCGCCGCGAAATCCCCTTTATATCTTCTACCGAATGAGAACGGGTGCCACGAAGTGGTAATTTGAGTTTAAGAAAAAGCTAGAAGTCGGCTGCAGCCATATCTGGTGAACAAGGTGGTTGCTCGATGGTATTTGTTGAGTTTTTGGCTAAACCATTGTTATAAAATAAAAGTATTGTATAACAATGGCTTGAAGGCTTTTGTAATTTGTCAATTGAGCACTTTTTTAATTTAGGCTTTCTTTATTGAGAAATCTTTATTAATGTGATGAGGGCGCCACTGTACTCCGATAGCCCTCTTAAGGAGTTAGGTTATAAACCTAGAACCTAGGCCCATAACCTCTCAAATTCTGGGCCCATAACCGTATAATTTCTGGGTCCGTAACCTAAAACTAATTTATAAGTTACGAGCTTTTACCCGCGACTTCGTCCGTATAAATTATATACCAAATTTTAAGTCAGATGATAAGCTATCAAACAAAAAAAGTTTCATCAAAATCGGTTTAGTAGTTTTCGCGTGATACTCGAACAAACAAACACCCAAACAAACAAACGAACAAACAAACAAACAGACAGACAAAAAATCCAAAAATTGGTGTATTGGAATCTGGGACATCTAAAAATCATATCGAAATCTTTTTTTTGTTTTTTTTTTTTTCATCTTCAATGTACAAACATACTTCTGTTACAGTTTTATAATAGTTTAGTTTAGACTTGTAATGAGTACCATGGCCTCGTTGAGCATGCCGGTGTGCATGTACTGCAGCGCGAGGTGGTAGAAGGCGAGGTGGTCGTTGTCGTCCAGGCGCACGGCTCGCACCAGCTGTTGCAGGCATGCGTCGTTGGCGGCTTCCTTCTCTACGCGCGATAGAGTTTTCTGTTCACAAAACTATTAATTAGGTATTGAATTTTCACAAAATAAATAAAAACCGGTCAAGTGCGAGTCGGGCTGCTCACGCACCGAGGGTTCAGTACCACACCACTACACAACACAATATTATTAACTTAGAAAAAAAACTTTTTCTGTCCGGGACCTTTAGTGCGAGACCGACTCACACTTAGTTTTTAGTATTTGTTGTTATTCTGTAGAGTTTGCTCTATAATCACATTAAGTTTGACGCTTGTATGTATTACCGTTTTTACGATAGATAGTAAAGAAAAATCGTTGATAAAAACTAGTTTCTTGTTGAGAACCCCCCTTAATTTTTAACTTTTTGACATTTTTATTATTTGTTAACAAATCCGCCGCAATAACGCATAATCTGAGAAATTTCAACTATCTAGTTATTACGGTTCAAAAGTACGAGCCCCAAATTTCAAGTTTCTATCTTCAGCAGTTTAGGCTGCATTGTCTATCAGTCAGTCAGTCACGGAACTTTTTTTATGGTTCCGTACCCAAAGGGTGAAAACGGGACCCTATTACTAAACCTACGTTGTCCGTCAGTCCGTCCATCCGTCCGTCCGTCCTACCTATTTACGACTGTAACTTTTGAACCATAATAGTTGAAATTTTCTCAGATTATGCGTTATTACGGCGGATTTGTTAACAAATAATAATAAAATCGGTCAAGTGCGAGTCGGGCTACTAGCGCACCGAGGGTTCCGTACCACCCCACCACAGAAAACAACATTATTAACTTAGAAAAAAAAATTTTTTCGTCCGGGACCTTTAGCGCGAGACCGACTCACACTTGCCCGATTTTTAGTATTTGTTGTTATTCTGTGTAGTTTTCTCTATAATCACACTAAGTTTGACGCTTGTATGTATTACCGTTTTTACGATAGAGCGTGAAAAAAAAACGTTGATAAAAACTAGTTTCTTGCGCGCAATAACGCATAATCGGAGAAAATTTCAACTATCTAGCTATTACGATTCTAAAAGTTACAGCCCTAAATAGGTAGGACAGACGGACGGACGGACGGACAGACGGACGGACGGACGGACGGACAACGACGTAGGCTTAGTAATAGGGTCCCGTTTTCACCCTTTGGGTACGGAACCCTAAAAATTTCAAAAAGTTTAAAATTAAGGGAGGTTCTCAACAAGAAACTAGTTTTTGTCAACGTTTTTTCTTCACATTCTATTGTAAAAACGGTAATACATACAAGCGTCAAACTTAGTGTGATTATAAAGCAAACTCTACAGAATAATAACAAATACTAATAACCGGTCAAGTGTGAGTCGTTCTCGCGCTAAAGGTCCCGGACAAAAAAAGGTTTTTTTTCTAAGTTAATAATGTTGTGTTCTGTAGTGGTGTGGTACGGAACCCTAGGTACGCGAGCAGCCCGACTCGCACATGACCGGTTTTATATTATTATAAGTATAGATAACACGACAATGAATATCACCTGCGCCTTCATCTGCTGGCCGATGCCGACGAACAGGCAGCAGCGCGCCAGCATGTACACCTCCCCTCCACCCTCCCCCTCATCCTCCCCCTCATCCTCCCCCTCATCTTCCCTCTCCTCCTCCCGCTCCCGCTCCCGCTCCTCCTCTATCTGCAGCGCCTGCTGCGCCAGCTCTATACCCTCCTCTATCTGCAAACAATATACAACATTCCTCTAAGATAGGTGACTAGCCTTAAGAGGGCTATCGCAGTCCAGTGGTCCCTCATCACATTAAAAAAGATTTCTCAATAAAGAAAGCCTAAATTTAAAAAGTACTCCACAGAAAAACTACATAAGTCTTCAAGTCATTGTTATACAATACTTACCTATATAGGCAATGACATTAGTAAACAAGAATGGACCAGAGATTTTGTATCAAGAATAGATTCCTTTTTTTAAGACGAAACAATTGCATCGGTTTTCTCTTTTTTACGTTATAAAATGCCATATAAATAAATGGTTGGATATACTTTTATCTATGCCACCTTTTGTGCCAATGAGACCGATTATCTATAGATACTTGTTTTAATTGTATATACGATACTAGTGTTGTTTCTGTGATATATATCGACAGGCTATCGATAGCAGTATACCAAAATGAAAGTGAAGAAAAGGGAAATTAATAATATAAAAACTCTACGGGGCTACTCGTGCATCGAGGGTTCCGTACCACACCACCACACAAAATGTTAACTTACAAAAAAGCGTTGTTTTCGCCGGGACTTTTAGCGTGATACAGACTCACATCTGGCCGGTTTTTATTATTTTTTATTATACTGTAGAGTGTGCTCTATAATCACACCAAGTTTGACGTTTGTATATATTACCGTTTTTACGATAGAGCGAGAAGAAAAAACGTTAAAAAATAGTTTCCTGTATGAGCACCCTAATTTTTTACTTTTTGTTAGCAAATCCCATAGAAAAAAATAAGACTATACAGAATGTCCCAAAAGTGGTGGTCTAACATGGACAAGGTCGAGGTAGTGGAGATCATTTCCAACAATTTTGGTCCCATACACATAAAAAAAAAAAAAAAAAATTTAATAAAAAGTTGGAAATGTTTCACAGTTTTTTTGAAATTTGCATTTTTGTAGTATTGAAAAAAAAAGTTGAAAATTCAGTGTAACTTCTGAACCGTTCATTTTCGGACCTATGTGTATGGGACCAAAATTGTTGGAAATGATCTCCACTACCCCCTCGTTCATTTTTAGACCACCACTTCTGGGACACCCTGTATAATGTTCTGTGGCAAATCCGCTGTAATACAGGGTGTACAATAAAATGGGACAGCTACTTAAAGGGGTGCTTCAGACCATCAAACTGAACAACTTTCTCTATGGGACCAATATCGAAATCGCGAAAAAAAAATCCGCTCTCCCATACAAAACTGCAAACATAACTCGACTGAAATGTATGGGACAGCAGATTTTTTTTTCACGATTTCGATATTGGTCCCATAGAGAAAGTTGTTCAGTTTGATGGTCTGAAGCACCTCTTTAAGTAGCTGTCCTATTTTAATTTACACCCTGTATAATAACGCACATTCTGTGTAAATTTCAACTGTCTAGATATTACCGTTTCAAAGTTACAGCCCGTAATAGGTAGGATGGACGGACGGACAACGTGGGCTTATAGGAATAGGGTCCCGTTTTCACCCTATGGGTACGGAACCCTAATTACGAAAAATTTTCATAAAAAAATTGTCACCATTCTCAAGTAATTTACGCCAAAAATGTGACAGTTACGAAGAAACTAGCACTCTCGTTTAAGTGTTTCTGTAGCGCGTCAGGCATGTTCGCGGAGGCGCGCACCGACGGCTTCCACGCCATCATGAGGAAACGTTGCGCGTCCGTGCTGACCCGCCTGCGAGCCAGCTCCAACAGTGTCCTGAGTGTGTTGGCAGAGCGATGGGACTCCCCTATGCTGAAGCGTTGGATACAGCTGCATGCTGTTAAAATGTAACTGTACCTATTAAAATATTCTGTACCTACTAACATTAGTTTTCTAAGTTTTTATTATGTATACTAACAAATTTTATGGACTCCATGTCTGAAATAAACTATTTTATTATTATTATTATTATTAAGGTTGGGCCACACAGAGTGCAGCTGCGGAACGGCTGCGGAACAGCTGCGGAACGGTAGCCGCAGTGCGACACCTCGCATATAATTCCATAGTTTACAACTACTGCCGGCCTGCAGTAGGCTCGCAGCCTTTCTGCAGCTGCACTCTGTATGGCCCAGCCTTTCATCTCTATTCTTTATGGGCAGACTTTATGTAGGTATAAGTAAATAAAAAAAGAAACATTTATCTTTTATTTTATTAACTGATGAAACCAACAGCTTACGTTGAAATTTTTACATCAAATTAGTTTGATGATGAAACCTGGATGACGTTCTTTTTACACCTCCAAGGGACCGTAGGTAGACCTTAGTATTGATTTGTTTCTGAAAACTTCTTGATGGATGTTGACGGCTCAACTAATTCCAGTCTGGAAGGTCTGGGATGCCTAGGCACAGTCTGCAAAATAATAGAAATAAATTAACATAATTTTACGTAAAAATAAATTTGTATAAGTCTACCAGAATCTCATGGCATAAAAAATTGAGATTTTCGCATGGTAATGTCAAACTTTCATCTGTCTAGTCAAAGTAGGTACCCTTTACAAACTGCGACTTTTTGAAGCGGTAAGTATAAACGCGCGTTTATCAATCGCGTTACTGCATCGCTACTAAACTAGCAAATTAACAGGCGTTTGTATGCATACGCAACCATCGATACAGACGCGTGTGTGCATTGCGACAAAGACTGTTGATGTGACTGATCAAACGACGACAAATGTATTCCGTTGAGGCTGTATCACGTTTGCATCGGTGCTGCACCGCGACTGAAGTGCAGACGCGTTGCAAAAAGTCGCAGTGCGTAAAGGGCCCTAATCCAATTACCTAACCCAGTATGGCTATTCGTTCGTATTTCTATCAGATTAGTCATTACAATGCGTGTATAAAAGCTTACATGCATAACACAATTTTGCCAAACTCCCGTACGTCTTGCATGATGTCATTTGATTTCCTTATTTGCCATCAGATTCTGGTACTTACACCGTGTGCAATTGTCGATAAGTCGGGTCAACACTAATGGCATAAATTAGAGTACATAAACTGTCAGTACAAATAACGTACGATTTTAGTTAATAATTTCCGAAAACAGAACAAGCTAAAATGAAATTCCACATTATGTACCACATTCATATTCAAAAAAGCTTTACTCGGAATGAATTATTTTATTCATTACCCGGGTCAAAACCTTAAAAACAGTAGTCGATTACTTACCGATGGAAAGATATCCTAGGATTATTTTCTGTTAAAACCCCCATTCTACTCCAGCAACCAGTAGCCACACAAGCCGTGGTGTATGAGATACGCACTAGATAATTTGTTTCGTAATAAAAACCAAACTCGCGTAATAACACACAATGTAACTCCAAAGACTTTGGTGCCCATGTGGGAACCACGGTAGCTCGAAAGCGGACTCTTTGACGTTCAAGACGGTGACATTTGTCTGTGTTTGTCTTTTTTTTTTTCAAATGAAGCGATACCATAACTAAGAATGAGAGACCTGGCCATTTCTCAACTCGTTTTGAAAAAAAAGGTGTCTATCTTGATACATAGTCTCTGGAATGGACAGGCCTTACGCGAACATTTCAAACCAGAAAAATGAGGCAAAACAATTGACAGTTTTACTTCGAAAATGTACCGAGATGACAGACCAAGTACCCTAATTTGTATTGAAATGCCCTAGTTTTGCGTGCTTCAACTTTGGGCCTATCTATTCATTTTACTTTGATCTCTAAGTATATAGGTTCTAAACATTCCACTTTTAGACAATTTCGAATAAAAACAAAAGCGGCCGATTTTTTTCTTTTTTCAAAATTTGTATGTTCAGACCTTTAAAAAACTTATAAAAGTATTCTATGAAAATAGCTTGAAGGCTTTTGTAGTTGATCTATTGAGCACTTTTTTTATTGAGAAATCTTTTTTAATGTGATGAGGGCGTCACTGGACTGCGATAGCCGTCTTAAATTGAGCCCCCGTCGCCTAATTTACGCAGTCTCAATACGAGCAGCATTGAGTGATTGAGATAACTTTTTGATTTTCTTCGTATTCAAATAGAAAAAAAACAAATGACACGGAATTTCTTTTCACTCGTAAGATACATGAAAAGCAGGTAAATTTTTCGAGTAGGTAATACAAGAAAGTCAACAATTTTCCGCTATTTTAATTTAATCAAAGCAACATTCACACAAAGTGATGTGAGGTGAAGTGAAGCCTGACTAGAAAAATATACCTCGCCATGTTGCGGAAAATCATTGGAACTAACTGAAACATTGTCATTAAAGGTTATGGTTGATTTTAGCACCTCCAAAGCAGGTTTTTTATTTTTCTGGTCAGGTTTTGGATTGAGTCGAGAGGTAAACAATCAAATCGAGATTTTACAACGACAGATTACGCGGGCACGTATGGGTACTGTGGAGGAACTAGGTGGAAGGTTCCTCCATCGAAAAGGGAAGATCTTCTGTCAGGCTATGTGTGAAGCTTGGACCGGCAGTGGTCCAGCAGTCAAGGGACTGTGACGTCGACAGTTACCGATCGAGCGACACCTGCAGATAGGTTCAGAGCCGCCCCTCAGCGTTCGGGACAGTATCAACATGAACATGAACAGTGACTCACCCATCCCATGTGGTAGCAGGTGTTGGCGGCGAGGAGGCGCAGCGGCGCGTCGCGCGGGGAGAGCGCGGGGCGCTCGGGACAGTATCGACATGAACATGAACATGAACATGAACATGAACAGTGACTCACCCATCCCATGTGGTAGCAGGTGTTGGCGGCGAGGAGGCGCAGCGGCGCGTCGCGCGGGGAGAGCGCGGGGCGCTCGGGACAGTATCGACATGAACATGAACATGAACATGAACAGTGACTCACCCATCCCATGTGGTAGCAGGTGTTGGCGGCGAGGAGGCGCAGCGGCGCGTCGCGCGGGGAGAGCGCGGGGCGCTCGGGACAGTATCGACATGAACATGAACATGAACATGAACAGTGACTCACCCATCCCATGTGGTAGCAGGTGTTGGCGGCGAGGAGGCGCAGCGGCGCGTCGCGCGGGGAGAGCGCGGGGCGCTCGGGACAGTATCGACATGAACATGAACATGAACATGAACATGAACAGTGACTCACCCATCCCATGTGGTAGCAGGTGTTGGCGGCGAGGAGGCGCAGCGGCGCGTCGCGCGGGGAGAGCGCGGGGCGCTCGGGACAGTATCGACATGAACATGAACATGAACATGAACAGTGACTCACCCATCCCATGTGGTAGCAGGTGTTGGCGGCGAGGAGGCGCAGCGGCGCGTCGCGCGGGGAGAGCGCGGGGCGCTCGGGACAGTATCGACATGAACATGAACATGAACATGAACAGTGACTCACCCATCCCATGTGGTAGCAGGTGTTGGCGGCGAGGAGGCGCAGCGGCGCGTCGCGCGGGGAGAGCGCGGGGCGCTCGGGACAGTATCGACATGAACATGAACATGAACATGAACAGTGACTCACCCATCCCATGTGGTAGCAGGTGTTGGCGGCGAGGAGGCGCAGCGGCGCGTCGCGCGGGGAGAGCGCGGGGCGCTCGGGACAGTATCGACATGAACATGAACATGAACATGAACAGTGACTCACCCATCCCATGTGGTAGCAGGTGTTGGCGGCGAGGAGGCGCAGCGGCGCGTCGCGCGGGGAGAGCGCGGGGCGCTCGGGACAGTATCGACATGAACATGAACATGAACATGAACAGTGACTCACCCATCCCATGTGGTAGCAGGTGTTGGCGGCGAGGAGGCGCAGCGGCGCGTCGCGCGGGGAGAGCGCGGGGCGCTCGGGACAGTATCGACATGAACATGAACATGAACATGAACAGTGACTCACCCATCCCATGTGGTAGCAGGTGTTGGCGGCGAGGAGGCGCAGCGGCGCGTCGCGCGGGGAGAGCGCGGGGCGCTCGGGACAGTATCGACATGAACATGAACATGAACATGAACAGTGACTCACCCATCCCATGTGGTAGCAGGTGTTGGCGGCGAGGAGGCGCAGCGGCGCGTCGCGCGGGGAGAGCGCGGGGCGCTCGGGACAGTATCGACATGAACATGAACATGAACATGAACAGTGACTCACCCATCCCATGTGGTAGCAGGTGTTGGCGGCGAGGAGGCGCAGCGGCGCGTCGCGCGGGGAGAGCGCGGGGCGCTCGGGACAGTATCGACATGAACATGAACATGAACATGAACAGTGACTCACCCATCCCATGTGGTAGCAGGTGTTGGCGGCGAGGAGGCGCAGCGGCGCGTCGCGCGGGGAGAGCGCGGGGCGCTCGGGACAGTATCGACATGAACATGAACATGAACATGAACAGTGACTCACCCATCCCATGTGGTAGCAGGTGTTGGCGGCGAGGAGGCGCAGCGGCGCGTCGCGCGGGGAGAGCGCGGGGCGCTCGGGACAGTATCGACATGAACATGAACATGAACATGAACAGTGACTCACCCATCCCATGTGGTAGCAGGTGTTGGCGGCGAGGAGGCGCAGCGGCGCGTCGCGCGGGGAGAGCGCGGGGCGCTCGGGACAGTATCGACATGAACATGAACATGAACATGAACAGTGACTCACCCATCCCATGTGGTAGCAGGTGTTGGCGGCGAGGAGGCGCAGCGGCGCGTCGCGCGGGGAGAGCGCGGGGCGCTCGGGACAGTATCGACATGAACATGAACATGAACATGAACAGTGACTCACCCATCCCATGTGGTAGCAGGTGTTGGCGGCGAGGAGGCGCAGCGGCGCGTCGCGCGGGGAGAGCGCGGGGCGCTCGGGACAGTATCGACATGAACATGAACATGAACATGAACAGTGACTCACCCATCCCATGTGGTAGCAGGTGTTGGCGGCGAGGAGGCGCAGCGGCGCGTCGCGCGGGGAGAGCGCGGGGCGCTCGGGACAGTATCGACATGAACATGAACATGAACATGAACAGTGACTCACCCATCCCATGTGGTAGCAGGTGTTGGCGGCGAGGAGGCGCAGCGGCGCGTCGCGCGGGGAGAGCGCGGGGCGCTCGGGACAGTATCGACATGAACATGAACATGAACATGAACAGTGACTCACCCATCCCATGTGGTAGCAGGTGTTGGCGGCGAGGAGGCGCAGCGGCGCGTCGCGCGGGGAGAGCGCGGGGCGCTCGGGACAGTATCGACATGAACATGAACATGAACATGAACAGTGACTCACCCATCCCATGTGGTAGCAGGTGTTGGCGGCGAGGAGGCGCAGCGGCGCGTCGCGCGGGGAGAGCGCGGGGCGCTCGGGACAGTATCGACATGAACATGAACATGAACATGAACAGTGACTCACCCATCCCATGTGGTAGCAGGTGTTGGCGGCGAGGAGGCGCAGCGGCGCGTCGCGCGGGGAGAGCGCGGGGCGCTCGGGACAGTATCGACATGAACATGAACATGAACATGAACAGTGACTCACCCATCCCATGTGGTAGCAGGTGTTGGCGGCGAGGAGGCGCAGCGGCGCGTCGCGCGGGGAGAGCGCGGGGCGCTCGGGACAGTATCGACATGAACATGAACATGAACATGAACAGTGACTCACCCATCCCATGTGGTAGCAGGTGTTGGCGGCGAGGAGGCGCAGCGGCGCGTCGCGCGGGGAGAGCGCGGGGCGCTCGGGACAGTATCGACATGAACATGAACATGAACATGAACAGTGACTCACCCATCCCATGTGGTAGCAGGTGTTGGCGGCGAGGAGGCGCAGCGGCGCGTCGCGCGGGGAGAGCGCGGGGCGCTCGGGACAGTATCGACATGAACATGAACATGAACATGAACAGTGACTCACCCATCCCATGTGGTAGCAGGTGTTGGCGGCGAGGAGGCGCAGCGGCGCGTCGCGCGGGGAGAGCGCGGGGCGCTCGGGACAGTATCGACATGAACATGAACATGAACATGAACAGTGACTCACCCATCCCATGTGGTAGCAGGTGTTGGCGGCGAGGAGGCGCAGCGGCGCGTCGCGCGGGGAGAGCGCGGGGCGCTCGGGACAGTATCGACATGAACATGAACATGAACAGTGACTCACCCATCCCATGTGGTAGCAGGTGTTGGCGGCGAGGAGGCGCAGCGGCGCGTCGCGCGGGGAGAGCGCGGGGCGCTCGGGACAGTATCGACATGAACATGAACATGAACAGTGACTCACCCATCCCATGTGGTAGCAGGTGTTGGCGGCGAGGAGGCGCAGCGGCGCGTCGCGCGGGGAGAGCGCGGCGGCGCGCCTCGCCACGCCCAGCGCGCGCACGCCGGCGCCCCACGCGCCGCCCCCCGGCGCCGCGCCCCCGAGGCCGCCCGTGGGCGCCAGCGAGGAGGCGGGGGGCGCCGGGGCCGCCGCCGCCGTGCACAGCGCGCGCTGCCGCCACACGTGCGCGCACCCGAACGAGAACTTCATCGCGCGCTCCAGCGACTGCGAACATACACCGACAGGTCAGCTATGGACCGGTGCGGAGTGTGAACCTCCAACTCATACGGTGTGTAGCTCACCTCCAGCACGAGGCAAAGCTGCCCCCAGCGCGTGGCCACGAGCGCCAGCAGGTCGATGACCGCGACGGCGTTGAGCACGGAGTGTGAGCGCGCGGCCTCGAACTCCGCGCTCTGCGAGAGCACCGCGTCGCGCACCGCCATCGCCTCCCCCACCAGCAGCAGCAGCACCACCTCCTCGTACTCGTTGCTCGGCACGAACTAGAACACGACAAAACACCACACACTACCATATTAATGTGCACGATAATTGGCAGGGTCCGAAAGGACAATTAACACTTATTTTGATAAATGTACATTAAAGAGCTGTCCGCGCGCCTGGTCGAGTGCACAGGCGACAGAATAGCTGGCGGCTTCCTAAGCAGCGGATAAGCCTAGCGATCCAGAGGGGGAATGCTGCCAGCGTCCTGGGTACGGCGCACCGAGGCAAGGCTTTAAATGAGATGTTTTGTTTATAGGGTTTTTACTTACTTTATTCATTGTTTTTATACCTATGTTAATATTTTATATACCCCGAATATGATTTTTTCAATGTATTCTTTATTGCACACATTGATAATTATCTTAAAATTATAAAACTAATTGTAAAACCAAAAGATTGTGTTAGCAATGTCACATCATGTGAATCCGACCACGATTTGCGAAAAAAAAATTAAAACCGCCTTCAAAAAAACTAAAAAGTTAAAAAATAATATTGCAGCCTATGACTTTTTCGTTCGCATCATAAGAACATTAATTTGTTTTATTGAAGTCGCTGTCAAGCCGGTACGATTCGCGACATGGCTTGCATTTTTTGGCTTGGCTTGACACCGACTTCTATAAAACAAATTAATGTTCTTATGATGCGAACGAAAAAGTCATAGGCTGCAATATTATTTTTTAACTTTTTAGTTTTTTTGAAGGCGGTTTTAATTTTTTGTTAAAATTTTGTTTATTTCACAATTTTCAGTGGTGAATTCATTAGTTCGATTTAATAGGAGTGTTTTAAATTAAGAAACGCACTAGTCGGCAGTACGATTTTCGAAGGTTCCCCTCGATTTCTCTGGGATGCCATCATCAGATCCTGGTTTCCTTATCATGGGACCACCCTTGGGATATCTCCTTTCCAACAAAAAAAGAATCATTACAATCGGTTCATAAACGAAGAAGTTATCCGCGAACACACATTAAAAAAAAAAAAAAAAAAGTATACTGTCGAACTGAGAACCTACTCCTTTTTTTGAAGTCGGTTAAAAACTCATAAACACGAAATGACTTTTCTCTGTGTTTTTTGTAGTTTTTCTCAATTAAGTATTTGTTACTCATTGTAAAAAAAAAAACAAAATCGCAAAGACTATGTGCTAATTGGTTCAGATACGAGCGTATTTTTTCACACTCCATCCTTTTTTTGTCGTATACGAAGCACGTACATCAATTATCGGGGTCAATCAGTAGATGTTATTTCACAGCACAGCATTGAACATTGAACGCGGACATCAAGCGACCTCGATAAAAGTGCATCGTACATAGGGCGCTAACATTACTTTTTAAGAGCATTTATCTTAGCAAAGCAGTGTTCGAATATACGTGATACAACAGCAACTCTCAGCCGTTTCATTTCCCTCGGCCGTATCCGACGTCGGCACTCAAGCATTTAGAAAAGCATAAGGATATCGTTATCCATAGCAAATCATAGCATATCATTGTGAGAGCCTTACTAAACTCTCACATGTCGCTTCGTACGTTCCTGAACGACAGAAAAGGACGGAGCGTGAAAAAATTTAATTCTGTGCTGCCAGATGAAGTTCTACCATAAAACAAACAAAATGTAAAATGTAAAAAAAATCTAGAAACATTTCACAAAACTAAGAATCAGCTTTTCAGCTCTTTTTCGTTGAGTTCATTCTTATCATTTATAATTTTTAAGCATTGTAGCTCCCAAACGAGTGGACCGCTTTCGTTGCAAATTTTGCGAGAGATTCTTAGCTTTATTTCATGAAAATCGGTTCAGCAGTTTTCAAGTTATTTTAAAAATTACCAAATAACATTAAATTACAAAATTAGAAAACCCTCAATACCAAAAACAAACATTTAAAAAATGAAAAATAATTTGGTCACCTATTATTTTTGATGTAAACAAACAAATATTTGTAACATTTTTTTTTTTTTGATAAATATCTGATAATTATTAAAGAAAATAACGATCTTGATGATATTGAACCCTGAATGAACTGGCTATGTGCTCAGTGGGTGATGAACAGATAAAACAGAACATAAAACAGTGGTATCGCTCAATACTCGTAACAGACAGACAGACCTGGTTGATGCCGCCGTACTTCTTGGGTTTCCAGGGTCCGTCGTGGTGTTCGTCGCGGCGGCGGGTGAGCGTGCCGGCGGAGGGGGCGGCGGGGGGCGGCGAGGCGGCGGGGGGGCGGTACTGCTGCCCCGTGGCGCCGCGCAGCAGCACCTCGGCGAGCTGCCGCGCCAGCGTGAGCCGCAGCGCCTGCGTCGCCGCCGCCTCCACCGCGCGCAGCATCTCGCGGTACCTGCGAGTGAGAGCCGACCGTCTCATACACTACCACCAGCTGAATATTACCCTCCTCAACATTGACTTATGGACCTTGGGTCCACGCTCAAAAGTATTTTTCATCCCACCACCTCGGAAAGAGTATTTTTGCTCTTCGATATCTGAGTGCAAAAGCCGTTTTTATCCTCTATTAGAGGATAAAGTAAATTGAATTTAGAACATCGTGTTCTTACTTAGAACTTTTTTAAATTTGATAGAAACTCTGACTCGTAATCTTCTTGGTGTACTTTTTTTTATTTGCTTTGCGCGCGCCATTTTCTTTTCACGTCATTTCCTCGCTGAGGTGGGATGAAAAGTTACGTGTTGCACTCGAGTGCAAAGATTTTTCACCTTGTACTCTTTTCATTCACTCGCTGAAGCTCAGGATTCTAATTTTAGAATCCTTCGCTTGCTCGTTCATCAAAATTGAGCACGCGGTTAAAAAGCAACTTTGCACTCTTGTATAACAAATAACTATTAAAAGTTTCACGTTCAAATCAGCAGTAGGAAACGCCAAAATTACGTCTTCAGATACATTCGTACAATTCCACATTAGTATACCTGTCGACGGCGCTCTGCAGCCTATTCGCGCGCACGTGCAGCAGCGGGCCGCGCTGCAGCGCCGCCTCGAGGGCGGGGCCCGCGCGGGCGCCGCCCCCCGCCGCGCCGCCCCCCGCGCCCGTCGCGACCGTGCCGCCCCCCGCCGCGCCCCCCGCCGCGCCCCCCACCGCGCCGCTCACGCGCTGCAGGTACAGCAGCGTCAGGTCCGACGCCAGCTCGAAGCTGCGGATCTACAAGTACAAATATACATCTTTATTGAACCAATGTTTGATACAAGTTTTCAGAACACCGTAATATTATTATTTGTTATTGTTATGATTAACAATAGCACATTAGATAGAATAATACATTAAAAGTTTTAAGCTGTAATCCCACCCCAGAGCCACCCCTCAAAAGCAGTGCCATATTGTAAGGCGCATAGTAATACTGTGCTTAGGGTCTCCAGGTTCAAACTTTACGTGTGTGTAGTGAGTGAGTCAGTGAGTGAGTGTGTGAGTGAGCTCACCATCTCGGCCTCCTTCTCGTGCTGCTTGTAGCGCGAGGCGGCGGGCGGCGCGCCCTGCTCGAGGCACAGGCCCTTGATCGCGTACGACTCCGCCACTATACGCAAGCTCCGACTGTACACACAACAATACAATTATGCTATATACTATATTGCACACCAAACCAACATTATTTATCATCGATATCGATAGCCGATTTCGACTACAGCGACTGCTTATTTATAAAACAAATCTAGTACAAAGGATATTAATTTTTAAGTACATGAGTGTGTACGCTAAACACAGATACACAGAAGCACGTATCCAGACTTTTGTTTCAGGGGGGACAGTAAATTTATCTCTATACCCAATCTATACCAAATACAAATACATATAAAATATTTGGTTTAGCCATGAAAACGGACAGACCTAGACACTTTCACATTTATAATAGGTACATATTAATATAGTACTATTTTGTACCTATAGAAGTTAAGATATTGTACATGATAATTTTATTATAATCTCAGTATTTGTAGTTATATCAAAAGAATGATATGCGACATCAGATTAAGATGTGAGTTAGTATAACAGTTATCAGAAAAGTAATAAATAAAGTGTAATACATAAAGAAGGTAACATTATCACTCTCATGTTACGATAATGATGTTTGTCACGTGTAGTGTAGCAAAGTTATTCAGCCTTTGTTTATTTAAATTATGTGCTATAACAAAAGAAAGTGAATTTAATAACATTTCAGAGCGTGAATCTATTTATTAAACTAAATAACATATTATATTTATCTACAGCATCTTGTCATCAGGTAGACAGACACAAGACCTGGGACTATCAACATCTTTGACTTAATGAAATACTACTGTACATTAACCTCTCGTATGCCGGGAAAAACCAGACACAACAGAAATCAATTGTTTTCGTCACGTGGATTCGCGTTCCGGCATACCAAAGGTTAATCAACAACAGTTTTTAAAATAACTATGAACATGTTTTCAAACAAAACAGTTGATCAGATTGTGTTGCAAAAGGTAATGTATACAACGTGTTAATGAATTAACGCTAAACTAGAAAGTAGTTTGTTTAGAATCGAGAGCAGAATCGAATTATCATGGTTTCAACATAGGTAATTTTTTTCAAAATATTAAATATATTTTTATAAAAATTTTAAATTTTCTGAACCCGATGTCAACCCACCGCACGGGCACACTCACCCTACTTACTACCGAAACAAGGTTCCTAAAAAGTATTCATGAGTACGTTACCGCTTTCATTCATGGCTGAAATGATACCAAATAATTTAAACCTCAAAACTTAAAATGCGAATAACTTTAAATTTTAACTATCAAAATAATGAAATTATTGTTTCAATCTAATTAATTTGTTATAAATCAGTTGGGGTGTATGAGGTTTTGCGCTAATTTATTAACACGTTGTAGATACAGACAACATACAGCATGACATCATGATTGCCTCACTGAGTGATCAACCACTAAATGTAATGACTCAGTACCATTATCACAGGCTGTTGACTTGACTCATGCTTGCATACAAAGATATTGATAAACAATTTAACGGTATTTATAGAAGGATGCTAAGTGATACAGGAATATGGTTCAGTTAGCCAACAGTTTCATGCATCACTGATTGTGTGATGATGCACGACACAAAGTGTCTAGCAACAATAGGTATATAATACTTGTACATTGTTCTGAAACTGTGTAAAGCATGATTATGCTCATAAATATATTCCCCAAAAAAGTTGATAGATAGAGTCCTTGTGATGCTAGGTAGAAAAATATTATGACAGATTTGAAATTAAACCTTTACTTGCATAATAAAATAATGATTCCAAATTATAAATAGAAATGCAGTTATCGAATTAAAGATTGTAAATTAATTAGTTTTAAACCTACATGGCTATAAAAAGTAAAAATTTATAGCCATGTTGTGTGTGTGTTTGTTTATTTTATTTTTTTTTTTATTTTTTTTTTTTATTTTTTTTTTTTTTGCCAACCTGGACTTTATTAGGGAGATAGGGCAGCGGATGCGAACTAAAGGGGGGGACCCACGCTCGGGAGCCTTTCTGGTGCAGAGAATTTCTCTGGCCATCCAGAGGGGCAATGCGGCCAGCATTAATTTATGATTATCTATTATTCGACATGATAAGCAAGCAAGTAATTAATTTATTTAATGAAACAATCCTAGGGTCGTTCTTGAATCCTGGGACTGCTAAAATATCGTAGAACTTGGACATTTGAACAAATCAAACAACATGAACAACTCAGATAACATGAAAAACTGACAATTTGGTCAACTTATACATATAATGTTGTCTAAGTTGACCAAGTTGTCCGAGATGTTTTGTTGTTGAAAGTACTTGATTGGACAACATGAAAAACGGTGCAGGTGGCGCGTTTATTTTAATTAAGTTTATTGAGAAAGGCATATCCATATTATGTTTTCGTAGGGAAAAAGTGAAGTTCAGGTAAATATGCATCCGATTATCCGATCTCCAGTTATATAACCAATTTCAAGTGCATGCAATATGTTTTACTCATACTGTCATAGCGACATCTAGCGGGCCTTTGGTACTAACCACGCGGCTGACGGATCGATCGCCGTTGAAGCTTGCGCTGGTATCTGAGAAGGCGTAGCGGTTTGAACTCGGTCCGCTAGATGGCGCTGGAATGGAGGTATAAAACCAAAACGCATTGTAAAACAGTTCCTTTTTTCCACCGGCACGCGACGACGCCGGAAATACACCTTGAAATATCAGCATAGCATCCGAGTTTGATTCACCTTGCCTAGCGACGGTCCGGAATCTTTTCCATGGTGACCCTAGTCCGAAGGTCTCGCTCCCGTACAACAGAGAAATTGCGTGGCGGAAGTCTTTCGGGGGAGCATAATTAAGGACGAAACCGCGTGTCACGGCAACACGTGGCGTGGCTCATGTGAAGAGGCCCTTCGTCTTCAAGGATCAGCGGACAACCGATTTTTCCTGGACGAGATCGCAGAACGCAATCACAAACTCGGCATCACAAAATCGGCGAGAGAAGTTGCAACCGCCGACTTCGCGAACGGGTGGAGCTGCGAGGGATACCTACCTAAACGATAAGTTCTATCGGTCAAGTAAGTGAGCTGGCAATTTATTTTTCGTGCTGATCAATTTATTTTCTCGGTTAGACCGTATATTACATCATAACACTCCTCCCACCTGAAGGTGAATTCAAGGTTAGCATTATCAGCTGTACCTAAAAATGCCTAAACATAGTGATACTAGTGAAGAGGGTGCTACTGATATAAAATATCAAATCAGAAAGCGAGGCACGATCAAGGGGAAGCTAACCTTGTTCGCGAGATACGTGGATACCCTCGCTCCTCCAATAACAACCGATCAATATATCCACTTAAAATTAAGGTTAGCAAAGATCACCGAGGTTTTCGATGAATTTGAAAAGACTCAAGATGTAATCGAGACATCGGAAACCTCGGACTACGATGCCCAATTGGAGGAGCGAGAAAAATTTGAGGATACCTACTATTCGTATGTTGCAACAGGTAAAAAGTATTTACAGGAGAGTGATGATTCAAAATCAGAGAACTCGCAGCAAAAGTCCGATACAAACGCTAATGTAACATCAAACTGTGAGTCAATTAAGCTTCCAGACATAACCTTGCCAACATTTAATGGCGATTTAACTACCTGGCTAGAGTTTCGGGACACGTTTGATGCTCTCATCCACCAAAGTAGTTTAAAACCAATACACAAATTAAAGTACCTACGAAGCTGTTTATCTGGTGGCGCGCTCAATGTTATAGCTTCATTAGAATACTGCGAAGATAGTTACCTGATTGCATGGCGACTGCTGTGTGAGCGTTACAACAACCCCAAGGTACTAGTCATGAACCATTTGCGAGCTCTCCTAACAGTGGACACAATCCAACCAACTCCCTCATCTTTGAGAGATCTAGTAGATAACATATCGAAGCATCTGAGGACGCTGAACAGCTTAGAGGTAGACACCGATAATTGGGATGTCATTCTGGTTTTCATTTTAAGCTCAAAACTCGAAAAATCCCTACAACATAAATGGGAGGAGAGGACTAACTCACGTGAATTGCCTACGTTACAGGACTTCAAGTCGTTCCTGCGTTCGCGTGCTGACCTGCTGGAGTCCCTGGGTTCGGACAGGGTTGGCGGGCGCGCGGATGAGGGAGCGGGTGGATCCAGGAGGGCCTTGGTAATTACGTCCCCTCCATACTCAAGTACCAACAACAAGGGACCCTCAAAACCAAAGGTATTTACCAGTCATTGTCCTTTTTGTAAAGAAACTCACTTTATAAACCAGTGTTCAAATTTCTTGGCTCTGAATGTAACGTCACGCATCCGCACAGCCAATAAACTAGGCCTATGTACCAATTGTTTAAGGTCTAACCACATTTTACCGAATTGTCGTGGTTCGCACTGCCGCATGTGTCAGGGCAAGCATCACACGCTCTTGCACATGCCTTCAATTACAAGCCCACCTAGCTTAGAGGATAACATAATACCACCCCAACCACAACCTACCACCCTGTACAACACAACACCACCTCAACCTACGACTATACATGACACCCCACCACCAAACGAGACACATACCCTTAACCTACATTCCAGAAACAATGCGACACCACAATACCAGCAACACAAATCTGTTATTCTGTCCACGGCTCAAGTTAACGTAATCGACGCTGATAACAGGATACACACTGTCCGTGCGCTTCTCGACTCGGGCTCTCAGTCTAATTTTATTACCGAATCAGCATTTAAAAGGTTAAACCTACCTAAACGAAAGTTAGATATGGAGGTGATGGGCTTCAACGAAAGCGCCACCCAAATAAATCATTCATGCAAACTAACTATTCAATCTAAAACGGAAGCATATCTAACACAATTGTCTTTCTTCATTGTTCCTACGATTTGCAAGCTACCTATATATACCAGTGAATGTAATATAAAACATTTCAATATCCCAACCCAGTACATTTTAGCAGACAGGACGTTTTACGAAGGCGGCGATATAGATTTGATTTTAGGCGCGGAGATATTTTACGATCTTCTGTACAGCGGTCAACATCGATTAGGCGTAGGGCTGCCAACTCTGCAGAATACCCGACTCGGCTGGGTAGTATCGGGCTCAGTCTATACCTCATTTACTAGCAAACCGAAGACAGTGAGATGTAATCTAATACATACAAATTTACAAAATTTTTTGAATCCCGACACTTTCAACACAAAAATTCCAGATGATGATCTGAGCCAATGTGAAAAGGTATTTCGAAGCCACTCACGCACGACTGATGGAAAATTTGTGGTTACGATCCCGCTCAGGGAACCCACTACGTCATTAGGACAATCTAAGCCCATTGTTTACAAGCGTTTTAAGTCCTTAGAAACCAGATTTGATCGCGATCCCGAGTTCAAAGAGAAATATATGAATTTTATGACAGAGTTCAAGCAATCAGGGTACATGATTAAACGAAGTTCAAATGAACCCTGTAATTATCTACCCCACCATGGGGTTATCAATTTGCAAAAAGAAACTACGCCACTTAGAGTCGTCATAGATGCATCCCTAAGAACACGCTCCGGAAAATCCCTAAACGACATCCAATGTAAGGGAACAGTACTGCAGGATGAGTTGGTAGATATACTTATGCGATTTCGAAAACATAAATTTGTAGTCAGCGCTGATATCGAGAGAATGTACTCAATGATTTTTGTCAACCCTAGCCAACATAACCTACAGTGCATACTGTGGCGCGAGGATCCCGCGCAACCGTTATCTACCTACTCGTTAACTACGCTTAGCTTCGGCTTGAAGTGCGCACCGTATATTGCGACGCGTTGTTTACTACAACTCGCACAGGAAAATAAAGCCTGTTATCCAGAGGCGTGCGAAGCTATAGCTTCCAATTTTTATATGGACGATATGTTATTGGGCGGGGAGGACGAGCAGAAGGTAGCGAAAGTAGCTAGTCAGGTCAGGGCTATTTTAAAAAGCGCGAAATTCAACCTTCGAAAGTGGAAATCAAACTCCACTCTCATACTAAACACAATAAACGACACTCATAATAACAGCTCCGCAGGCAGTACCTCATTAACGCACACTACACATAAAATATTAGGGCTACAATGGTGCAGTGACAGTGACGATCTTACTTATTCATTTACAGACTTAACAAACACAGAGTTACTAACCAAACGAAGAATATTATCCGTTGCCTCTGCAATATTCGACCCTCTAGGCCTTATTGCACCGATTTTGATAATCGCGAAATGCTATATACAACGTTTATGGCAATTGAAAATCGGATGGGATGAACCTTTACCCACTGAGTTATGTCATGAGTGGCAAGCCTTTTATGAAAGCTTATCTCATTTAAACTCGTTAAAAATACCAAGGCAAGTTCTTATCAACGATTATATAACAGTAGAACTGCACGGCTTTGCGGACAGCTCATTGACCGCGTACGGCTCAGCTGTTTACTTGAGATCTATAGATGCTAACGGAAATGTGTTAGTGCGTTTATTTTCAGCGCGAACAAGAGTAGCGCGCAAAGAAACAATACCGCGACTTGAATTGAGAGCAGCGCACTTATTAGCTAATCAAGTTAACAAGGTAAACTGTCTCTTGCGATTCAGCAAGGTAACACAATATCTATGGTCAGACTCGAATATTGTATTAGCATGGATTAAAACACAACCAAACAAACTAAACACATTCATAAAAAACCGAGTAACCGATATACAGGCGGTAACAAAAACCGGTGATTGGCACTGGGTTTCCTCACAAGACAATCCGGCAGATCTGTTGTCAAGGGGAGTACCTGCTGCCAAATTGGCTCGATCACCTCTCTGGTGGCAGGGACCTACTTGGTTGTCAAAAACTATTAGTGAGTGGCCGTCCCAACCCACTCATACGAAAACCGATACTTACGAAACCCTTTGTAACGTTTCAACGGAACCTCCGACTGATACACTCATTCAAAGGTTATTCTGTAGATACTCGAAGTTAGAAAAATTAACGAGAGTTTTCGCGTATGTACTGAGATTCATTGGTAACCTAAAGGGTGATTGTAAAAACTTAGCACCGCTCTCAGTGGACGACCTTAACCAATCGCAAATTAGACTGATAACGTTTGCGCAGCTCGAGTCATTTCCGAGCGAATATGGAACTTTAAAGAGAAGCTCACCCCTCCCACAAACGAGTAACATATTAAGTTTAAACCCATTTCTAGAAGAGGGTGTGATTAGAGTGGGCGGGCGCCTAAAAAATTCGCCTTATGCCCATGACAAGAAACACCCTATATTGTTACACAACAAGCATGTATTAACTAACCTTATTATTCAGTCCTATCACATAAGGCTCCATCACGCTGGGCCACAGTTAATGTTGGCCTCGATTCGAGAACGCTTTTGGCCTATAAATGGAAGGACCCTATGTAATAAGATAGCACGCGAATGCGTCACGTGTTTCAGAGCCAAGCCAAAAACCAGTAGTCCAATAATGGGCGACTTGCCGTCGTCGCGAGTGAGTCCAGCACCAGCTTATCGGACAACGACTGTTGATTACGCAGGCCCATTTACCCTGAGGACCTGGAGGGGGCGTGGTTCCAAGACCTACAAATCCTATATCGCACTATTTGTCTGTTGTGTGACGAAGGCAATTCACATAGAGTTGGTTACAGGTCTAGAGTCCCAGGCGTTCCTAGCCGCTTTTCGAAGGTTCGTGTCACGTAGAGGTAAACCGGAAAAAATGGTAAGTGATAACGGTACCACATTCCATGGCGCAAATAACGAGCTCAAAGAACTTTATGAATCAATACGTAACAATTCTAATGAAATTATGACCTCATGCAGTAACGAGGGCATCAAATGGAGTTTCCAACCAGCATACACTCCTCACATGGGAGGTCTGCACGAATCAGCTGTAAAAAGTTGTAAATATTTTTTAAAAAGAATTTTAGGTCAAGCCTTGCTAACATACGAGGAGTTTGTAACAGTACTTATTCAGGTGGAAGGAATATTAAACTCACGACCGTTGTGTCCATTGTATAGCACCGACGTAAACGATTTTTCTGTTCTAACGCCAGCTCACTTCTTGATTGGTAGGGCTATCACATCCCTTCCCGACTACAAATACAAAGATGTCCCTGTCAACAGATTAACCCACTTTCAACAACTGCAGCAGCTCCAGCAGGACTTCTGGAGACGGTGGTCACGCGACTACATCGGCACACTACAGCAGCGAGTCAAGTGGAGAAGCTCCAGGGGTCCCGGACTCGGCGTGGGAACCATGGTCCTCGTGAAGGACGACCGACTTCCCCCGTGCCAGTGGAGGTTGGGACGAATCGTGCAGAACCACGACGGGCCAGATGGAGTGACCAGAGTAGCAACCATCCAGACTACGAAGGGAACCATAAAACGAGCGTTTAACAATATTTGCCCACTGCCCATAAGCGCGTAATTCCTAGGATACCTACCTAATTAATTAGTAATAATTTATACCTATACTTATATCAACCATCGTTTGTAATACGTAACTAGAGCGTCATGCTCACTAAGCTCAAATTGTGATACCTAATTAGGCAAATTAATGCCTAGGTTCCTGAATTTGTAAGACTTATTTAAGCCTATTTTGTGTATTATCTACGTTATTTTTGTCATACCTTTCATTCTGTGCCTCATACTTAATTGGCTGGATAATTCTCCATAATTAAAGTATATTTACCTATGTCTTTAAATTGCACAAACTTACCGAGTACAGACCAACAATTTTGCTGTTTACATTTAGGTACCTACTTCTACATAATCCGCATTCACCTACCTATTTATTAACGAGCAGCGTTGGTCTGCGCTCGGTATAAACATACCTAACATGTTGCCGGTCCCCACCTTTGTATAAGCATGGCACACGCTCTTGGTATCACCAACAGCGTGTGCTGTGTAGCTATGTAGGTGTATGCCATCCATATACACTGACTAAACTCAAGTCTGGGCTTAACGAAAACCATAGAAAGAGAATCAATTCAAATTCGCTTATTACACACAATGATACACTCAAGTAGTTTCATATACATACATAGTGTAATAACGCATGGCATATAACTACATGGGTTCCAGCAAGACTCTGGAACAAAATGCTTATGAATGTATAATGCCTTGTGTAAAAAATACAGTAGATTAGAGAAATACCTATCGTGGCCGGCAGCATGTCATAGCGACATCTAGCGGGCCTTTGGTACTAACCACGCGGCTGACGGATCGATCGCCGTTGAAGCTTGCGCTGGTATCTGAGAAGGCGTAGCGGTTTGAACTCGGTCCGCTAGATGGCGCTGGAATGGAGGTATAAAACCAAAACGCATTGTAAAACAGTTCCTTTTTTCCACCGGCACGCGACGACGCCGGAAATACACCTTGAAATATCAGCATAGCATCCGAGTTTGATTCACCTTGCCTAGCGACGGTCCGGAATCTTTTCCACATACTCATACTCATACTCACACGGGCAACTCCTTCTCAGTGAGTGTGCTGAGCTCTGCGTGCCTGTAGTGCTGCAGCGCGAGGTCGCAGGCGCCGCGCGCGTAGTGCAGCTTGGCGAGCAGCAGGTGCGCGTCGAGCGCGACGCCCGCCCTCTTGCCCGCCTCGTCCGTGGCCAGCGTGAGGAACCCCTTCGCCTCCGACAGCTCCCGCTCCGCCCGCTCCCAGTTCTCCTTCGACGGCGGCCATTCTTCTAAATATGCTTCTAATTTGCTCTCCCCGATGAGGAAGTGGGCGAGGCTTTCTGTTAATTTGTACAATAATACATTGAAAAAGCATATTTAACCGATTTAAAAGCTTGTTCTTTTGAAGGTAATACATTTTTTTATGAACATTAAATGAGTTTTTTTTTTACAAATTTTTTCAAGGTTTCTGTCACCCTATCTGTGACAATGTTAGCCTCATAGGATTATGCAATTGGTAAGTATCTTGCCCGTAAAAATAACATTCGAAAATAACGCTTAACTCTCATTTTCAGTAATATTTAACCTTGAATACTATTTTTAATAACAGGATAAACTATAAAAACTAATGAAACGATAACAAAAACAATGACATTACTATTCATTATTAATTAATTTACAAAGCACACTTTTTAATATCCAATAAAGAGTTGTTGATTTGAATGTTTGAAAACTCACAGATTCTAATCAATCTTTTCTACACGGACTTACACTCACACAGCTGTACCAGGTCTGACAACTTCAAAAAAATCAAAATTCAAAATTTTTTAGTCAAAATAATATCATATAGATAGCTTTTTGACGTCATTTTTTGGGGTTATTCCCGATGGCCCCGACAGCTATGCCCCCAGTGGGGGCCAACGAGAAAAAAATTTTCGCTGTCCCCGCATATCCTCCTCTAGGGCCAATGGGAAAATATTTTCTCGTTGTCCCCCACTAAAATAGAATCAATGGATTTTGAATAAAAAAACTGTACCTAAATAGTTTACCGCATGTCCCCCTGTCCCCCACTACTATAGAATCAATGGATTTTTAATGAAAACACTGTGAATAGTTTAGTAATCAACTGTATTTTGTTTTTTATATTACATATGTAAAATTATTGATTTCAACTGTGGTTTTAGAAAAGTACCAAAATACCTATTCAGAATCTTTCTTCAAAACATATAAATAATGAATAAGTGTAGTATTCGACTTTATAACATTATATGTTAATTATTGATGTATAAAGCACACTATTTTATTGCAAAAACAAAATACAGTTGATTACTAAACTATTCACAGTGTTTTCATTAAAAATCCATTGATTCTATAGTAGTGGGGGACAGGGGGACATGCGGTAAACTATTTAGGTACAGTTTTTTTATTCATAATCCATTGATTCTATTTTAGTGGGGGACAACGAGAAAATATTTTCCCGTTGGCCCCAGAGGAGGATATGCGGGGACAGCGAGAATTTTTTTCCCGTTGGCCCCCACTGGGGGCATAGCTGTCGGGGACATCGGGAATAACCCCATTTTTTGACTCTACCACCTTCCACCATTAGGGTTGAGCCTCATCTGGCAACACGGAATTACATTGTTTCACGCTTCATCCTTTACTGTTGTTCGAAAAACATCATTTGCGAAAGTGAGAAAGATAGCGGCAATGCGATAGCATGTGGCAGCACTGGCTATGCTGCGACCTTTCTCGCTCAAGCAAATGATGTTCTCAAACAACAGAAAAGGATGGAGCATGAAAAAATGAGATGCCGTGCTGTCAAATGAGGCTCAACCCTAATGGTGGATTCAATCGCACAGCACACACACGCATGCAAATGGTGATGCTTCGCCACCATTATAATCACACCAAGTTAGACGCTTGTATGTATTACTGTTTTAATGATAGTGTGAGAAGAAAAAACATTGATAAAAACTAGTTTCTTGTTCTATGTTTTGACCTTAGATAAAGTATATGCTTAGATAAAGTATATGCTTAGATAAAGTATATGCTTAGATAAAGTATATGCTTAGATAAAGTATATGCTTAGATAAAGTATATGCTTAGATAAAGTATATGCTTAGATAGAGCCTCACGCTTCAACCATATAAAACAAAAATGGCCAGCTTTCTTGGGTAGGTATGCGTCAGGCATCATACAACTTATATCCGTTTGTGTAGACTGACATGGTTTATCTATCAAGAGTTCACTGATATTTTTTTCCACTCGTTCGTAGCTTTGACTCTCAATCTTGACATTTATCAGGTTTTGACATATTATTATTTGTTAACAAATCCGTCGTAATAAATAACGCATATTCTGTGAAAATTTCAGCTGCCTAGCTAATACGGTTCAAAAGTTACAGCCCTAAATATGTAGGACAGATGGATGGATGTATAGATGTACAGATGGACAGACGGACGGGCAGAGGACAGACGGACGGACAATGTAGGCTTAGTAATAGGGTCCCGTTTCCACCTTTTGGGTATGGAACCCTAAAAACATCAATACAGTGGCAATAATAAACCTTATCAGTGACTGGTCACAGCTGCACTTAGTTATTTTCAAGTTAGCAAGACATCAAGCTGTGCATGTTGTAGACAAGTGAAGGGTGGTAGGGTCAGGTACGCACCGTGCTGCGGCGACCTGGCCTTCAGCTGCAGCGCCAGCTCCGCCGCCTTCCTCCAGTTGCCTTCCTCGCGACTCTTCTCTATCTCGGACTCGAAGCCGCGCGCGGCGCTCTTCCCGCGTGACGTCATGGCGCCACTCTCAGCACCTCACACACACACCCTCCACACGAACCCTTCACTTCACTTCACTTTCATTACAAAACTCCTGGAATCGAGGGAAGGCCATACACTCTGCAGTTGAAGGCCAACCAATTTTTTTTTTTTTTGGGTTCAATTCAAGGTAAAGCGATTACAGTATCGCATACAACCGATGTCAGGAATAAATACTCTCATTTATAGCAAATAAAACGTTGGTGTTCGACGTTTCAACGCTTCTTTGGAGTTTTTGGAGGCAATCGAGAAACGCAGGAAACGCAGAGAAGTCCACAGGAAAGAGGTGAACCGACCGCTTGCCGCGCTACAAAAGAACGGAACACTTTTCCTGTTCACGACCCACACCATCATATTTCACTGAACTGTATATTGTTCACTTGCACGACACTTTGTTACGCAAAACAACACCGATTTTACGAACCAAAACTCACTATAAACAATAAAAATTCGATGAAATATGAGGACTCCAAACGTATCTGTTCAAATCCCGCCAAAAACTCGAAGGCCAACCAATTTTGACACTACGCTACGTGTGTGTGACAGATCAAAAGGGTTGCCAGATGTGATTTCGAAAATTGCCCCAGATCGAGAATGTATTTCCCATAGAGTTAAGAAGTACTATCAGTTTAAAATAACAATGTGCATGACATCGCTCGCAAATGTGACGTCACTCAATCACACGAACTTCACTCGAGTCATTCAAATGATTGTTTCCTTTACATAGAGTCTACATTCCTTTGCAACCGAGTGAAGTTATTCAACGGCCCTTCAAGGTCATGCACATTGTTATTTTAAACTGATAGTAAAACATATTATTTATAAAAAAATAATGGGTGACTGAATAATTTTTTACTTCTTAAATGTCTGTTTTTGGCATTTTTCATTTGCTCCAACCAACCATACGTTCCAACCATATAATTTTCTTACTAATTAAACAATAAATTACAAATAAGTATTACACACTAATTATTATTACTTGCTATTATTTTATTTAACAGTTAATTGTACACATTACATTACAGAAAAAACAATTAAAGTAGACATGTACAAAGGGGCGAGCTTATCTCTAAAGAGATTTCTTCCAGCGAACCCGCAATTTAATGTCATCCCATAATTTTTAAAGTTACATGAGAACTGCTGAACCGATCTTAATGAAACAAAGCTAAGAACACTGTTGCAAAACTTAGCTTTCTATTAAAAAACCACATCGATATCGGTCCACCCGTTTGGGAGCTACGATGACACAGACAGACAGATCGACAGACAGACAAACAGACAGACCAGCCCCGGATCTAGGGGGGGGGGCGAACGGGGGCCCACGCCCCGGGCGGCAGGTGTAGGGGGCGCCAAAAAGAAGAATTTGAAAATCCTGGTGTTAGATCATGCTGCGATGATCTCATTATATTGTGGTAAAATCTCGAGGTCGCTTCGCTCAGTCTTAATTTTTTTTATTGTATTGGAAGTATCCAGTCATACCTATTGCAGAATTCCCCGTACCCGGACTTTGGATGTTCGATATATCGCCACTGGTTTCGGTCCGCACTTCATTCTAATAGAGAAGAGGCCCAAATTTTAGATCATATTACGACGAGCTAATCTAATTGCCGTAAAATCTCGAGCTCGCTTCGCTCGCTCCAAGTTTAAGATATTTTTGCAACCAAAACTGGAACCGGCCACCCATGGAAAAAATTATTGCTA
This sequence comes from Agonopterix subpropinquella, assembly GCA_922987775.1. Taxonomy (NCBI): domain Eukaryota; kingdom Metazoa; phylum Arthropoda; class Insecta; order Lepidoptera; family Depressariidae; genus Agonopterix; species Agonopterix subpropinquella. The sequence goes on from OV277705.1 coordinate 23,922,870, forward strand.
CTCCCTTAGAGGGAAGGGGCGCCAATGTCAAGTTTTTGCCCCGGGTCGGAAAAATCGAAGATCCAGCCCCCTTACCCGCACTTTCGATCTTCACTATATCGCCACTGTTTCGGTCCGCACTTCATTGTAATAGAGTTGAAATTGGAACGAAAACATTAACGCAAAAGTTCGAATCGAATGTGCGGGTAGACCCTCAGGGCTGAGACAGACAGACGAACAGAAAATCAGACAAACGGACAGACCGACATAGATGTCAAACTTATAACACCACTTTTTTGGGTCGGGGGTTAAACATGATACTTTTTGAAGAAAAATACCCCAAATGACTTCTGGTAGAAATAAAACACAAATACACAGGAATCAAACGGTCGACCAACTTACAGACAACGCCCAAAACAGAAATCTTTGTTTTGTTTTGTGTGGTAGTAGGTACCTAGTAGATACATTTCAGTGCAATAATAGATCTTTCACAAAAAATTATGTGGATGAACCTTTGTCAAGATCCGTTCGGGATTCATATTGAACAAAGTCCAAACCAGCTCAGTGGTGATGATGGATGACGGGTTCATGTAATGAAACAACCGTTTGTTGTGGTAAGGTGAAAATCGAGAATATATTTAACGTAAATCCTATAGTTATACAAAATCAGAGAAAATCTCTATAGCGCGATTTATTTCGGGACAGTGACCTCTATATTACAACAATATGAACTAAATAACTACTACTTAAACCATATACGTTAAACGTGCTTGAACATACCGCCCACCAAGAACGTAATTTTACGTTCTTCATAATACCGCCCACCGTGAGGTAAGGAGGCATGAAACAATCTATATAACACAAATTAGTTACTTGCTATTAACAAGGTGTAAATTCGAATTAAGTGGACTGTATTAGAATCTAAAGTTAATAACAAGTATGTAAAACAAAAACACATAAGTAAGTATAAGAACAAATAATCTATAAGTGACAGGAAAAACAAGACAATGTCGATCTACTTATCAGAGAGACATTACATTTGACTGTGAACACTCGTGTAACGTTGTTCAAACCTTTGCGATACTTAGTTTAATAAGCAATGAGCAACATTCTAAAATTGTAAAGACCAATGACGACAGAACGTCAAACAACGTTCTCCACATCACCTGCCACTGTCTCAGACTAACTAAATGTTTGACTATTCGTAAGTATGTTCCGAAACAGTCCTTGTTCCAGTTCAGTGCAGTTTGGTTTCCACTTCTGCGACTTAAATCCTTTGTTGATGAATATTTTTGTCATTTGACTATTTGACTGCTTTCTTTCTTCTGCAGGTTGACAACGTTTCCTCTGATCGTCTACATAAAAGTTTGCCATTACTCTTTCAGTCGCATCAGGATGCTTCTTTCTCTCATCGTGCGCCATTTTCTTCAGAGACTTCACAGACTTTTATGCAGGTGACGCCGTGTTAAAGTTACGTTTTACTAATATTTTATCTTTTATTCCAGGTTCCGGATCGTCGCGCCACACAAGTCTTTGGAATTCGGGATCGGGCGGTGTTATTTGGCTACATAACTGTGCCCAACTTTTCTGTTTTTGAGTCAAACCTTTCGTTTCAATAGTATCTGATTCATTGGTCCAATACTTCGTTAGCAACTCTTTGTTATTCGATCCTGTTGGCATGTTCACATTGGCGTGATAGCAATTTGTTGAGTTGGAATGATCCTCACTTGCAGAGTGTGTCGGACCAGATAAGACCCATCCTAAAGCTGTATTCTGAGCTATTGGTAATCCTTTAGGACCCTTGATCAAACCGTCTCGTACAATTTGTCCGTAAACGTCAGCTCCAAGTAAAATGTCAATGTTGTTCGGTGTGCGAAACTCCGGATCTGCCAGAGTGATTGTTGCCAATTCAGGCCAGTTCAAATTAGTTACTTTCCTCGATGGAAGTAGACTTGTAATTGCTGCTAATGCATGTGCACTAACTTGGACTTCAAAGTTGGGATCATGGCTTGATTTGATACTCATAGCAACAAGGGAGTTTGATGACAAAGGAGACGCATCACCTCCTAATCCTGAAATTACACTCAAGTTCGGTGTCCGTTTGAGTCCAAGTAGTTGCACTGCAGATTCAGTTATGAATGATGCTTGCGAGCCTTGGTCAAGCAAGGCTCGTAGCACTTGTACACGACCGTTTCTTGCTGCTACTTCAACAAGAGCGGTTGGTAATAGAATTTGGTTAAGCAATGCTTTCGTAGAAAAATGTGCTATAACCTTTGGAGTATGATGTTCCTCTGATTGCGGCGGCACCTTACCATGTGACGATGCATCACCGTTTCCTACCTCAGGCCTTGGTTCCGGAGGTGACCTGGGAGGTTCTGAGCATGGCTTGGGGTGTAGTAGAGAATGATGTTTGCTTTTGCATATTTGGCATCTAGTAGGAATGCGACAGAACATGACGGAGTGATTGTGGCCTAAACAATTTGAGCAAAGACCAATTTCTTGAACAATCCTACGACGAGTGTCAGTATGTAGTCGAGCAAAATATTTAGTGTGATATTTTGTGACCTTCTTCTTTGCAGAATGGACATGGTTTTTTCTGTTGATTTTTGGAAAGAGCATGTAATACCTTTGGGTCGTTTGGAAAATGCGGTTTCGGGGTTTGTTTGTTCTCGTCTAAAAACTCGAGAGATCGAAATCTAGTCTCTAAAAACTCTATCAGCTGATTCAACGAAGGCAACTCCTCGGATGCGTTGATGCTTGCTTCCCATTGCTTGCGGGACTCGGTATCTAACTTTGCACTTACTATATGAATTACAATCGCATCCCAGGAATCGACTCCGACTCCCACATTTTTCAAACCGTTTAATGTTTCAGTTGTTGTATCCAGCAGCTGTTTGATAGCAGTACATGACTCATTCGCAATATTAGGTTGATTCAAGAAACGTTTCAGCAGACAGTTTGATAAATACCTTTTGTTGTTGTATCTTTTGTTCAACATAGACCAAGACTCAAGATAATTTACTGATGATATCGGTACATACCGTAGAAGCTGTTCTGCTTCCCCTGTTAAAAGCCCTTTTAAATAATGCATCTTCTGCACATTGTCAATGCTTGTATTTTGATGAACCAAAGATACGAACAAATCTCTGAACGTTGTCCATTCTAAATAATTCCCAGAAAAGGTGGGAATGGTAATCTTAGGCAACTTAACATTGTTACAATTGGAACTTGTTGATGATACACCATTAGGATTACAATTGGTTGGACTTGGAGCTAAAGATGCTAATATTTCTCTCAAGTCAGAGTTGTAATTGATATAAACTTCCTCAACCGTGTCATACACATCCTCTGTAAAATAGTCGCTTTCTAACATTTCATCTGTTGCTACAAGAGATAACTCCCTATGAGTAGTCAAGAACTGATTCCACTCATTTTCTAATTGATCGATTCTACATTGGATATACTGAGGCTTAGACAAACGATCCTTTGGAGCTTTCTTAAAATTTACATAAGCTTTTTCGATAATCTTCCTAGAAGAACTCTGACTTTTTATTAAATCCATTTTGTAAACAATCTATTTGAAATAATTATCAAAAATATTAGAAGTCCATTTGACAGTTCAATACAAACAAAAATAAGACGTAATTTTCTCAAGTCCAAGATCAATCGTGAAAATTTTACAAGTGTTTGAAAGCGTTACCATGGATACAAAATCGGGCATAGGTTCCCCGTCTGATCACTTTTTGCGAAACTATTCTAAGTCCTAACTACATACAAACTAGTTCTAAAATTCTCTAAGTCCCAAATGCTTTTCTTCTGAATTTTCCTAAGTTAATAATCACAAAAGTACTCACAATTGACACTGACACTCACTCACGTCACTACGTTCGTTTGCTCCGAATGTTGGCGACGCTCCTTGACGTCACACGTGTTCCACTCGTAGCTTGCTGTTCCGATCACACTTCAGCCACCCGCTGATGACTCCTCTTCAGGAATCACACCGATGCGGTGGTGATGATGAGCCACAGGTTTCTAGTGCTTTGCGTTTCAGCAAAAAGTGTCGGCAAGCGCAGTACATACAAAAAATGCGCTCTAATCCGGCTCGAAGGACCATGAACAAAGTCCAAACCAGCTCAGTGGTGATGATGGATGACGGGTTCATGTAATGAAACAACCGTTTGTTGTGGTAAGGTGAAAATCGAGAATATATTTAACGTAAATCCTATAGTTATACAAAATCAGAGAAAATCTCTATAGCGCGATTTATTTCGGGACAGTGACCTCTATATTACAACAATATGAACTAAATAACTACTACTTAAACCATATACGTTAAACGTGCTTGAACACATATCAAAGACTTCTATTACAACTGAGGTCTGACTAATAGAAGTCTTTGACTCATACTTGTACCTATGTCCCAAATGTTTTACAGTTTAATGAGGATTGTGTAACGATACGGTATTAAAATTATATGATATACCCAATAAGTCGAAACCAAATTAGGTAAGTACTTGATTTTCCCATATAAACTGAACAGCACCGTAAACAACGCATTGCAGTACTAATAGGCATAGGTATTGTATTGTATTGTATTGTATATTTATTCAGAATCAGAATCAGAATCAGAAAAACTTTATTGTTAGAACTGGTTTGTTGTTATTGTATTGTAGGTATCGATCGATCCATGGTATTTTATATCATTTATGCAATGTTTTAATGATGAATTAAATTGATTAGAAACTAAATTCCCGCGCTTAGCGCTTTGATAATTTTTTCCATCAATTTCCCCTACGATTTCATTTTCCCAGATTTTCCCCAGACCAAATTTTTCCCCACCCCAAAACTACGCGAAAATCCCCAATCTAGCAACCCTTTCCTACGTGTGACAGATGACAAAGGGGACAAGGACGAGCTGAACGACTTCTCCCTCGTTTTAACTGCGTTCCGAAATAAGTATTTTGTTTTTGATACTTTCGGATTAAGCAATAAATTCAATAACAAAATAATGATTAAGAAATTAATATCAAAATTAAACTGCAAAATCCAAAAACCAAACCGCTGATAAAATACCTAGGTAGGACTGGACAAAAATCAATACAATACGGTTTTAGTTCACAAATTTCCTGCAAGAGGGCGCTACTAGTTCTAAATTATTTCAGTTCAACTTCCTGCGTGCATTTGGGAGATTTGGGTGTAGTGTAGGCATAGATTTATATAATATACTAGCGGCCCGTCCCGGCTTCGCACGGGTGGACGTCTAATCTTTTCTAGCAATAAATATAGCCTATGTTACTCAGGGTGAATGCAGCTTTCTAATGGTGAAAGAATTTTTTAAATCGGCCCAGTACTTTTTGAGCCTATTCATTACAAACATACAAAAATAGGTACAAATCTTTCCTCTTTATAATATTAGTGTAGATGTAGATGTAAATAGTCCGGCAACAGGCTGTAAAACTCGCATACCTACTTAATTTAGTAATACCTACCTATGTACCTAAATGCCATTTTGTGATAAAAATGTGTATTTGTGGACTACCTAGGCACACCTAGGTACCTATAAAAAGTATAAGATATAAGTACCTACCTAACTCCATAGGTACCTACTTACTTACATAATCATTGCGGTGAGGTCATTTATGAGTTGCTCGAATCTGGAGTGCGATTTTTTAAACTCACAAAAAATGACAAAATTACTATGGAGATATTCTTCATCTTTCTACTGCTGATTTAACTTTCAAAAAACATACTTCAGGAGTGCGATTTTTTAAAGTCAAATCAGCAGTAGAAAGATCCATATCTCCACAGTAATTTTGACATTTTCAACTGCTGAACTCAGCGAATGAGATTCAAAAATCGCACTCCTGTACTCGAATTATGTGATTTTCGAGGTGTGACAGAATCGTAGCAGGTGGGCGATAAATTACTTATGTCGTAAACTCGTAACTTACTACCACTTCCCTCACTTTTATTTGTGATAAGAGTACCTTAGAGTGCCTTATTGCCATGCATACGTGTATTATGGGATCCATCCAACACGCTGTAGCTTACTAAGGAACATAATAAGTACGTAATAATGTTCCTGGAGTGCGATTTTTGAATCTCATTCGCTGAGTTCAGCAGTTGAAAATATCAAAATTACTGTGGAGATACGCATCTTTCTACTGCTGATTTGACTTTCAAAAATCATACTTCAAGAGTGCGATTTTTGAAAGTCAAATCAGCGGTAGAAAGATGCGTATATCCACAGTAATTTTGACTTTTTCAAATGCTGAAATCAGCGAATGAGATTCAAAAATCGCACTCCTGATCCACTCCAGATCAGATCGAATGTTGCTGTGTTGCTCTAATCTAAGGCATAAAATGTAGGCAATGGTGTATTCCTGAGTCGCACACACGCACTCAGTAGGTATCGCAACTCTTGTTAGTTTTTCTCAGAGGTTTTTCCGATTTGTATGAAGTGACAGCTAATTAAGTGTCCAAGGTGGTGTGCGTGACTTCACATTCCTCTTATAATTATGTTTTGTACAAAAACTCATGCCTTTTCCCAGAGGAGTTAGCAGGCACTATGGATCTCCATTTCTATAGTCCTGAGATCAGGGCCGTAGCTAGAACTGGATTGAAGGTAGGGCATCTAGGAGGTTTAAGTTAGGGCGGAAGCAAAAGGCTAGTATTTTGGATGAGTAACACAAATCAGCTCCATAGGTACCTACTTACTTACATAATCATTGCGGTGAGGTCATTTATGAGTTGCTCGAATCTGGAGTGCGATTTTTTAAACTCACAAAAAATGACAAAATTACTATGGAGATATTCTTCATCTTTCTACTGCTGATTTAACTTTCAAAAAACATACTTCAGGAGTGCGATTTTTTAAAGTCAAATCAGCAGTAGAAAGATCCATATCTCCACAGTAATTTTGACATTTTCAACTGCTGAACTCAGCGAATGAGATTCAAAAATCGCACTCCTGTACTCGAATTATGTGATTTTCGAGGTGTGACAGAATCGTAGCAGGTGGGCGATAAATTACTTATGTCGTAAACTCGTAACTTACTACCACTTCCCTCACTTTTATTTGTGATAAGAGTACCTTAGAGTGCCTTATTGCCATGCATACGTGTATTATGGGATCCATCCAACACGCTGTAGCTTACTAAGGAACATAATAAGTACGTAATAATGTTCCTGGAGTGCGATTTTTGAATCTCATTCGCTGAGTTCAGCAGTTGAAAATATCAAAATTACTGTGGAGATACGCATCTTTCTACTGCTGATTTGACTTTCAAAAATCATACTTCAAGAGTGCGATTTTTGAAAGTCAAATCAGCGGTAGAAAGATGCGTATATCCACAGTAATTTTGACTTTTTCAAATGCTGAAATCAGCGAATGAGATTCAAAAATCGCACTCCTGATCCACTCCAGATCAGATCGAATGTTGCTGTGTTGCTCTAATCTAAGGCATAAAATGTAGGCAATGGTGTATTCCTGAGTCGCACACACGCACTCAGTAGGTATCGCAACTCTTGTTAGTTTTTCTCAGAGGTTTTTCCGATTTGTATGAAGTGACAGCTAATTAAGTGTCCAAGGTGGTGTGCGTGACTTCACATTCCTCTTATAATTATGTTTTGTACAAAAACTCATGCCTTTTCCCAGAGGAGTTAGCAGGCACTATGGATCTCCATTTCTATAGTCCTGAGATCAGGGCCGTAGCTAGAACTGGATTGAAGGTAGGGCATCTAGGAGGTTTAAGTTAGGGCGGAAGCAAAAGGCTAGTATTTTGGATGAGTAACACAAATCAGTGAAATCTTCTCTCCAAGAAATAAAAGAGCACACCAGTAGGTCTAGTATGATTTCTCTACACGCGCGCGACGCGCCTTCGCTGCATACAAAATAACCTGAAGTGCGATTTTTGAAAATCATACGAGCGACTTGGCACAAGAAAATGTCAAAATTACTATGGAGATTATGCATCTTTCTACTGCCAAGTCGCTCGTATGATTTTCAAAAATCGCACTTCTGTTCCCGCGCTTTTCGTAGAGCGAAAGCCGCGCTTGCCGCGACTTGTAGTATGGAAAAAAGCCGAGTCGCGCGCAAGTAGAGAAATCATGCTAGAGGGTCTGGACTCAACTATGGTATACCGAATTTTATAACCCTCGAAACACTGGAAATTTCATACTCCAAGACTGAAAACGGTGTTGATACTTAATGAGTTGTATTAGCCTACATATACCTACCTACTCAAAACATCATACAACGGCTCAGTGCCGGATTTATATTTTTTATGAGTATAGGCCACTTTATTTCCGCCGCCCCATGTACGTTTCTAAAATAATAATTTTCCATTTTTAGTAAGGAAGGCAATAAAGTAATATAAACGAAGAATTAGTCATTAAGAAAGAGCGTAAAAAAGAGACAAGAATAAAAAAAAATTATGGGACTTTTTAAAAACAAAATCATCTACAGGGTGTAATATAAAATGGGACAGTCACTTAAAGTGCTTCAGACCATCAAACTGAACAACTTTCTCTATGGGACCAATATTGAAATCGCGAAAAAAAAATCGGGTGTCCCATACATTTCAGTCGAGTTATGTTTGCAGTTTTGTATGGGAAAGCCGATTTTTTTTTCGCGATTGCAGTATTGGCCCCATAGAGAAAGTTGTTCAGTTTGATGGTCTGAAGCACCCCTTTAAGTAACTGCCCCATTTTATATTACACCCTGTATAATATCATCATAGTGTACGTATGGTTTACATTATTAGAACGTATTTTAGTATAAAAAAAAAACCATGAGAAAACCAGTGAACTTTTTTACTTTTATCCTCTGAAATCGAGTGAGCGTCCTCTGAAATTTGCCGCCCCTAGGACGCTGCCGCTCCTAGGCCGCGGCCTATACGGCCTATTGACAAATCCAGGACTGCAACGGCTGGAACTCTGAGATACCTCTCTCGCTATAAAGCTTTATGCACTGTTATTTGGCACCAGTTTGCCATGTAATAAGTACCTAGGTAGCTATATTCAAGAGTCTACAACTGCCTGGCACTGGCACCCATCACCTTTAGCGCTCGGTTAAGTTACGTAACGCTCTCCTGCAGCCAAATACTACGCTGTAGTTACCTCTACCGTATGACACTGCTTGTTTTTAACGAAAATTATTGTAAACTAAGCAGAACAGCTAAAACAAGCAGAACAGTTTTCCTACTATAATACATAAATACATAAATTATATTTATTTAATCTTGTGACGGAGTTACAAGACATGTTGAATGTGATGAATGAGTCGTTGAAGAAGAAAGATATGAAAGTCAATGTATGCAAGACGAAGGTAATGGTTTTGGAACGTGAAGACGATGTTACAGAATGTAACATTGTTATGGAAGGAGACAGAGTGGAACAGGTGAATGAATTTGTATATCTGGGAAGTTTGTTTAAGAGAGATGGAAAGTGTGACGGGGATGTGGAGCGAAGAGTGACTGCGGGAAATAAGGTAAATGGGGCCCTGCACGCCGTGGTGAGTAGCCGGTCTGTATCAAAAAGGGCACGTCTGGCTATTCACAACGGTGTGTTGATGCCTACGCTAATGTATGGGAGTGAATGTTGGGTATGGAATAAAAGGAATGAAAGTCGAGTGAATGCAGTTGAAATGCGCTCCTTACGAAGTATGTGTGAATATTACTTTGGTTGATCGAATCAAGAACAGTGTGATAAGGGATTGGTGTAAGTTGAAGGATGATATAGAAACAAGGATTGAGAGGGGTATGCGCTTAGATGGTTCGGTCACGTAGAGAGAATGAATGAAAGAAGACCAACGAATGAAATTTATCGAGCACAGGTGAGCGGAAGTGTTGGGAGAGGCCGCCCGAGGAAAACATACCACGATCAAATCTTTTCCGAAAAGAACAAGTGCGTAGCACCCTCAATCGACGGCAGTGCATGAAAAGATGTATGAATGTCAATGAGGCTAGAGAGGTGTGTCAGAGTCGTAGCGTGTGGCGATCCGTGGTCTCTGCCTACCCCCTTGGGACAATGGCGTGAGCTTATGTATGTATCTATGTATTTAATCTTCATATCGTGTGGGCAGAGAAGAGCAGATAAATCGTCGAATCCAACTCGGCTGGGCAGCGTTCGGCAAGCTACGCAGTATCTTCACGTCCCAGATACCAGATACAAAACGAAAGACTTTGACCAGTGTGTTACTAGTTATGACATATGGAACAGAGACTTGGTCGCTCACTCAAGGCCTTACAACAAGGCTGAAAGTCACCCAAAGGGCTATGGAGAGGACTATGCTTATGGTTTCACTGCGAGATCGAATCAGAAATGAAGTAAAGAAAAAGAACCGGATTAACTGACATAGCCCAAAGAAATGCTAAACTAAGGTGGCAGTGGGCGGGGCACGTTGCTCGCAGAACCGATGGTCAATGGGGTTGAAGAGTTCTTTAGTGATGACCGTGGACCGTGGAAAGCGCAGCGTGTGTATGCTCCCCACAAGGTGAACCAGCCGTTGTGGCGATCCTTAGGGAGGGCCTATGTCCAACAGTGGACGTCCATCGACTGAGATGATGATGATAATAGTCTCTTCTAGACCAATATTTATGTTACTACAACATTTCAGTTTCCCGTGTTCAGGGCACATCGGCGCCATGCTGGTGGTGCGGTGGTAGGTACTAGGTATGGTGGTGTGGTGGTGCGGGTTCACAAAGCGTTATTATAATCTGACACGAACAGAGCGAGTCGTGACGAGCCTCCACTGCAGTATGTTTATTTATAGTGATTTCTTACAGTCTAGCCAACACGCCGCCTGCTTGCCGCAATCTTTTTAGTAAAACCCAAGGAAATTACCATACAAACTTAGCAATTAGCCTTTAGGTAACCGTCGTAAGTAATTAACGATGCAACGTACCTACTAATCACGTTAATTACCTACGAGTGTACATTTAGGTAAAAGCCAGGGAGTGTCCCTTCGCGTTTAACCTACGTACATTCACCTCTACTAGGACAGTAGGTACCTAATTAAAAGCAAAATATTAAAAGCCTCTGAATAAAAGGTTATAATTTGAAGTTCGAATCATTAATCACGTGGGTGATTATGATTACTGATTAGCTCACCAGGAGGAGTGCGATTTTTGAATCTCATTCGCTGAGTTCAGCAGTTGAAAATGTCGAAATTACTGTAGAGATATGTATCTTTCTACTGCTGATTTGACTTTCAAAAATCATACTCCAAGAGCGCTATTTTTGTAAGTCAAATCAGCAGTAGAAAGATGCGTATCTCCATACATTTTCAACTGCCAAGTTCAACGTATGAGATTCAAAAATGGCACTCCAGGAGTGCGATTTTTGAATCTCATTCGCTGAGTTCAGCAGTTGAAAATGTCAAAATTACTATGGAGATACGTATCTTTCTGCTGCTGATTTGACATAAAAAAATCGCACTCCTGAAGTATGATTTTTGAAAGTCAAATCACTTGAACTCAGCGATTGAGATTCAAAAATCGCACTCCAGGTTATTAAAGTGGAAAAACCCCTAAGTATAGGTAGGTGAACATGAACTTCATAAAAAATCGATCTCAAGTCAGTATCACTTTCAGGGTGGACATAATGTTGGCAACAGCCACAGCTACAACCATACTACAACTATATAAACCACATTGAAAGCAGGAACATTTGAAGGAAAGGGTTACAGGAGATACCTTTATGGAACAGATTGGTCGGTTTTTAAGACTCTCCTATTGGAATACAATACTTATTACGATGTTATAGGTAAGTATTTGCGATTTTCACGTAGCGTTATAGGTACCAAAACGGTTTCAAGGCTGTAAAAGTAAATGGTACCATAAATACAAATAAACAGCAACTGTAACCGTTCGCGTTCGTTCTACGACGATATTACACAACTACCAGGAACTCTAAATAAAATGAACACGCCAATGGCCATTAAGGAGCATAAAATAAATGTGATTAGATTGACATAAAGTAGACTGCAGACTTCCTGAGCCGGCGGCAGGCGGCGACGTCGCGGCGCGGCGCGGCGGGATCATCCCCGGCTGACACTGGGCCGCGCCAAGGTCACCGCGCAGCACTAACAGCATGCCAGGCATACAACAACTAGATGTTCTCCTAAACTATTAATATAAGGGCTTACAGTCACCTACGTCAGACTGATGTCTATGACCTGCAATTCTACATCTAGGTAGGTATTCCGTAGGTTTTAGTTAGTAGCCGTTTGCTTACATTGGCCTCGATTCGGACTGTGACACGACTTAACTTAACTAAATTTATTCCTGTCACTTTCTAAAATAAGATTAAGAAAAGAGACAGAAAACCAACAGCTGACTTTAGTGCTGTCAAAGTGACGTTAAACGCCCAAAAACGACTTATTATAACGATCTTATTTTGCGCATTTAACGTCACTTTGACAGCACTAAAGTCAGCTGTTGGTTTTCTGTCTCTTTTCTTAATCTTATTTTAGAAAGTGACAGGAATAAATTTAGTTAAGTTAAGTCGTGGCACAGTCCGAATCGAGGCTATTGCATACCTACCTTCTTTACGTACTGTTGATTAGAGCAAGGAAAGTTCCAGCCTATGTTACTTCAGTCTACCTAGAGCATGTACCTAGTGATACGGCTATATCACAACTTTTATCTCGTTCCTTGGCGCAAATAGTAAGAGAGCTAAGGCGTGATAGCGCTATATCACGCTGCGATGCTAGTCATATAATCGTAGGTATCCTGAGAAACACGTAGCTGTATAGTAGGTGTACTGGAGCCCGATTTCGCATAGTTAAAACATTGAAGTTCTATTCTTATCCAATTTCAGTTCTAACCACATTGCAATCCAATTACCATTCAATTGTGCTGAATTCCGCATCGCGCTAAACTCTATGTAACTGACAGCCAATAACGTCTGAGCGATCTGTCAAAACGGCTCTAACAGCTGTCAAGAGCAGTACCGCGATTAGCGCAATACCAAATGTGCCAAAGGTTATGGTTCGTACGTACTCCAAGTTCAATCACCGAATATTTACCGCAATTGCAGCCCAGTACAGCTACTATACAGCTTACGTGTTGGCATGATAAAAATTATGTAAATAACCTATGTTCAACGAATTGATTATGCTACACAATGGCCTCGATTCGGACTTTGCAACGACTTAACTAAATTTATTCCTGTCACATTCTAAAATAAGATTAAGAAAAGAGACAGAAAACCAACAGCTGACTTTAGTACTGTCAAAGTGCGTTAAACGCCCAAAAACCAGCCAAAAACGCTTTAAATAAGGTGGCGTACATTATGATGGCATCTTATTTTGGGCTTGTAACGTCACTTTGACAGCACTAAAGTCAGCTGTTGGTTTTCTGTCTCTTTTCTTAATCTTATTTTAGAAAGTGACAGGAATAAATTTAGTTTAGTTAAGTCGTGGTACACTCCGAATCGAGGCCAATGAAACCCTTTCATCTTAGAACACTACAATGATGTCCGAAAAAGCTATATGCACACATCATCATCATCGTCATCGTCACAGGTTAATTATCACCAAGTAATTAGTTTACCTGCTTCATTAAACCAAATGTTGTTAGAAGTGTATGTATAACTGGCTGAACCGGCTGAACGTATTCCCATGTGAGGAGACTGTCACGCAGAAGCAGGGGTTGCGCGGTGACAGTTGACCGCACGCGATTAGCTCCCCGCTCCCCGCTACTTACCACCACCCGCATCTCCGCTGACACAGCGCGTCTTGCGCGACCGTCCGTCCGTCCCTGCGTCCGACCTTCCAGCCCAGTCGCCCGCCGCCGCCGTGTCAATGCCGCTTAATCCACTAATGCTTTTGATAAGCTTCATTAGAATACGATACCGCTTATCTGCTTATATATATCTTCCTAGTTAATAGCTCTTCGTCATGCCACTGTTTACTTAATAAGATCTTTTGTTTTGTTTGTATCTGTACTCTGTACCGTCGCGGGACAGACATTGCTCTATGAAACTTGATCGATGACTTTAATTCCTGCTCCAAGGGAATCCAATAAGTGGATGTACTATTCTCGGTGTATTACCTGTAGATAGGTACCTGGGTACCTAATGTTTGTAGATGTAGACTTGACCTTCGTTTGGACTTTTCACGGCTGGGTACACCCGTGTGCACGTGCACGATTAGAGGATTATAGGCAGAATAGCGGCGGAAGGAACTTCTACGCGCGGACCATACCGCGTCTTTGAATACTCATTACTTCTGATTGAATGAACCGATTGGGATGAAATAAAGCCCTATGCTTTTGTGACAACCCAATCCAAATCTGTTCAGTATTTTTAACAAACCAACAGACAAATAGAAACAGACAAAAATTCTGGGTAAGGTTGCCTTAGTCGTACCCCCTAAGGTAGGGTTTATACAGAAGAAACGCGTGGCGGTGGCGGGTAGTCAAAGTAACACCAATATAAATCTTAAATTACATAGCATAGCGTCGTTTTTTGACGTAAAGAAAAATCGCGCCCGCGCCACCAGGTGACGTCGCCTGGAGGCGAGAGGATAATTCTCCAAACGACTCTATGCTACGTACTATAAGTTTTTATTGCCGCACCCCGCCCGCAAAATGTCCGCGCCACGTCACTTCTGTTTAATAGCCTCTGGGAGAATTGCTGTAACTTTCAGATTAATTTAATTTAAAACAAATTTTGTGTTTATAGAATCTTTATTTATCTCTTTTTTTTCTTTAACTCATAACCAGCATTCGCATAATACAATCCCCCTAAATTTTGGATTGACTCGGCAGATCCTCATTTCTAGTGCCAAGATAAAGTTAAAAAACAAAGTTTAATTAATGTAAAAATTTAGCCTCCTAACGGTCATTATTTAGCTTACTTTACCTGTAGGTACTATGTACAATGAAGTATTGACTCGTTGTTCGTACTGGACAAATTCCCTTTCGGCAGTTGCGTAATTTCGACTGATGTCCACCCGGACAGAATTCGAATGTAGGTTAATGTATGTACAACCCGGGCGAATTAACTTGACACCTGGCTCGCTCGACGTTGTTGTAAACAATAACAAATAACAGCAAAAGAATAACTCAAAAGTTCTAAAGCGAGGCCAGTAGTGATAGCGTCTCAGTTACCGTTGCACGTGTCCCTGCGCTTTAGAATTTTCGAGTTATTCTTTTGCTGTTATTTGTTATTGTTAACACCGAACGTCGTTCGAGCCAAGTGTCAAGTTAATTCGGCCAGGGTGTTGGTATGTTTATACATACAAGCAGAACAAAGGATTCTGGTCAGTCAGTCTTTTCAAAGACCGAATATAAGTACCAAAACGCAATGCAACATGTGGTAATGATTTAACATGCAGCAACAGCGAAAACTATTGCTACATCTCTCTACCTACATAACGCATATAACGAACGATGCACCAGTGCTGGTGTCAGGTCAGCGGTGCGGGGCATGAATGACGCAGGTGTGCGGGGGGGAGGACGCAGTACGGGTCAATGTCGGGTCGCACCCCCCCGCCCCCCGCGCCGGTGAGCCCGGGCCCGCGCGGGGTGGGCGGGCGGCCTGCGCCCAAATTGCTTTACCTTTACGGGCATCAGCAAATGTGATGGGATTTGAATGTTCCCTTTCCAATTTGATCGATATAGGTGAGGAGTTACGTTTACGAGTCGCGGGAGTATGGATGACTATATTACATTTTTATTTGATCTAAATTTTAATGGGATCGAATTCAAAATCAACTTGTAACATAACATAAAAATAACATAAATATTCTTTATTTGCACACCAAAAACACAGCAAACAAAAACAGAATAAAAAACGTCTGTTACAATTTTATAATGTTATGATTTGGAATCAGGGACATCTAAAAATCATATCGTAATCTTTTTTTTGTAAATATCTTCAATGTACAGACACACTTCTGTTACAGTTTTATAATAGTTTAGACTCTACTTGGCTCCTTATTGAAAGTTGTTCAGTTTGATGGGTCAATATTAGAGCATGGACTATCGGCGGTTTTCTCAATACCGGTATTATTTCGATATCGATATTTCTAAATACCGGTTTTCCGGTTTTTCGATATTTTTTCGATATTCTCGTAATCATTTGAAAAAGATGGATATTTTAGAAATAAAAGTACATTTTAACTACACTCTGCGTCATAATATCATCTTTTGAAAATTCTACTTTAAATTACTTTTAAACCTGCTTAGACAAAAGTCTGGGTATGCGTATGGAGTCAGGAAACTCTTCAGGTGAGCGGCGGGAACTCGGAGCTTGAAGCCCTTGAAATCAGAAGATCTTTCCGATCTGAATCTTTCTAGTTCAAGAACCTTCACCGGCAGAGACCCACCGCCCCGAACATGAAACCTGGTGCAGAGGTGACGCAGCATGTCGTCCGAAATCCTCTCTCTGTCCTGGTGGGAGATGTACACTGGAGCCGTCAGCGTGGCCGCCTTGATGCAGGAAGCGGCAGCCGGTGCGATACCGCGTATGTTGGGGCTGTCGCGCCCGGATCCCCTTAGTGGACGCAGGGCGCGCGACATAGGCGTAACACCTTGTACATCTCCTTCGTGAGCTTGGATGTGGTTGGCTTCATGTGGGTCATGGGAGGATGCTGCTCAGTTCAGCTCGTTGCAGGGATGGCGCGAGCGCGCGGCATGGTGGGAGCATCGGCCCGGGTGAACTGGGTCCGCTGCAGGTGACGAGAGGTATCGGGTGGCGCGGCAGCGCTGCGCCGCATGGTTTCGTTTCGCTTCTTTGGCGAAGGCGAAAACGCTGGCGCAGCACTCACTGCCTGTAATGTGGTCACCACATGTCGCAACTCGGCGCAAAATTTGTTCCGAGGCCTCCAACTTGCTTCGAATATTGGTGATGTCGGCCCTCAACAGCTGGATGTCCTTGAGCAACCGGGTGACGTTGACGTGATCGAAGGTCACCGGCGACAGCTTGTTGAGGTTCCCCATCACGTACGTGGGAATATCGTCAGGGTCAACACCATCAACACCCCGAATATTTCTCGGAGGTCCTGTTTGCCGCGCCCGTCTTTCTTCCTGCGGGGCTAGTACACCAACCTGCGATAGCGACATTTAACATCCATCTGTCAAATTTAGTCTTTTATCTCGTTCTTTCGCGCGCAAAAAGAAAGAGAGTGGAAGCGTGTAAGCACTATATCACGCTATCGCGGGTTGGCGAACTAGTCCCGCTGGTGACGAGGTGCACGGGTCATGTCGCGGCGGTCTCGTGCAGCACCACCATGGCGGCGTGGATCTAGTCCTCCATGTAGCTCGACGTTCAGATCTGCTCCAGACTAAGCTCTTCTATCACGTCCAGCTTGTTTTGCACGAAGGCGAACAGCTTGCACATCACAGTGGTGTCGCTGCGCTTGGCGGGATTCGCAATTACCTACGTTTGACCTAAGTCAATAAATTAACGTTGCATCGGCTGCGATCCCATCGCTGTTGTGCGTTCGTCCGCACGCGTTTTAGTCGTAACTTATTGTTACAAAAATATGAATCGGAGTTATTTGATAAAATACATTTTAATTTCAAATTAGAGATTGAAAAAAATTAAGAAATTGACCGAGACTTGAACCCGCACTTATCCAAACCTTGGGGAATTGCGTTATCCAATAGAAACGCAAAATCGAACCAGGTGCGAATTTTTTCAATCTATTGCGTCTTCAGGGACGTGAGCGGAAGAGTCCGGTTTCAAGAGACTTAATTTTTCAATCTTTATTTGATTCGAAATAGCACAACATGGCTGTAACATGTTTAAAATCAATAATACTTGACATTTTAATTTAATTTACTTAAATATCGAAAAACCGGTATTTGTCGCTCCAATACCGAATTTTTCAATATCGCATATTTGGTCCGATATCCCGGTTTTTCGGTAGTATCGAAAACCGGTGTCCATGCTCTAGTCAATATATCTACATGTTTTTGTTACACCTTGTATAATATGTGTGTACTAAGAATAAAAGTTAACATAATTGTTTCTTCGCAGCAAAACTTCAGCTGTGTGACGGTGCCGGTGGTACAGACCTAATACTGATCATCATCATCACCTCAGCCGATGGACGTCCACTGCTGGACATAGGCCTCCCCGAGGATCACCACAACCGGTACTGCGCTGTCCTCATCCAACGGGCTCCCGAGAGAGACGATTGGTACGAGAAAGCTGTAATTTACCATGGGTACAAAATGGTAAAAATCTTTGGTTTTGTATTTTAAAAATATCGTAGGTTTGGACAAAACATTTTTCGATTAAGGGGTCTGTTAGCAAATTGCAATTTTTTGTTAGAGTCAAGTGTGCCCCCCCCCCCCCCCCCATGCCAGCTAAACGGTTGTTTCTGGATATGTCAAAAAATTCGTGGTAGTTAGTATACATAACCGGTAGCTCATAGTAACATTAATATCATTGACCGGTAGTAATTATAGTACTCTGTGATATAACGAAATTAAAAGGAAAACTATAATTTTTTTAGACTTTATTAGCCGTTAAACCGTAGTATAAAACAAAAAGCCCCCTTCTTCCGTATATTGTGACGGGCGATTACGGAACCCTACTCTGCGCTCTGCCCGACACGCACTTGGCCGGTTTTTTTAATAGTTACTGATAGTTTACATAATTCTCTGTTCACTTGTAGCGCTTCGCTGTGCTCTAACTCGGTGCCTTCCGTACCGCACCGTACACGTACAATACTAAGACCTGAGCCGCAGATTACTTAGCCTAGTAATATAAAGTAAGATATAAAGTAAACTCGTAACATAAAGTTCGTTTTATTTCTATCTTAGACAATTTAATAGGGACGAGTTACGCGTGTCATTCTACTAAGAAACATTCTGCCACTTTTTGCGGGGGGCGAGGTAACATGAAATCGGCAACATTGGATTTTATTCCCCATAAGTTTAGATTCTGATTTTGAATGTTAAAAATCATGAAAAGTAGTGAGAACCCCAAACGTTCTAAGTTCAAAATTATTGTTTCGCTATTATAGGCTGTCTCGTTTAGTGATAAGGTATAAAATTGGGTGTAAATGCGCAAGATTATTTGATCTAATACCGTGACAGATAAATGCTACCGCAAGGCGAGTTCCTATTAAATTGTCTAACATTTCAATACAACGTGTTAATGAATTAACGCAAAACTAGAAAGTAGTTTGTTTAGTATCGAGAGCAGAATCGAATTATCATGGTTTCAACATAGGTAATTTTTTTCAAAATATTAAATAATTTGTTTGGAAAATTTTAAATTTTCTGAATCCTATGTCAACCCACCGAACAGGCACGCTCAGCCTACTTACTACCAAAACAAGATTATTATAATGTATCCATGAGCACGTTAGCGCTTTCATTCAATGCTGAAATTACAACAAATCATTTTTGCCTCAAAACTTAATCAAAATAATGAAATTATTTTTTCAGTCTAATTATTTTGTTATAAATCAGTTGGGGTGTATGAGGTTTTGCGCTAATTCATTAACACGTTGTATAAAGTATATTATTGTTTTCTGTAATGTTAACGTTTCTAAGCTTATGACGACTTGTGCTTTTTGGTAAGTAACTAAGTATTATTATTATTATTTGGGGGTTTTTTGGGCCTTGACAGGCTTGCCAAGCCTGTGCCACGTAGATCATCGCTGGTCCTTTGTGATCGCCCTTTTTAAAGTAACTAAACTAAGTAAGTTATTTTTTAATCTATCATGCTACAGCCTCTGGTCTCATTATATGGAATATAATGAGACCAGAGGCCGTAGCATGATAAGTGTGATGAGGGATGAGAATGGGTCGTATACGACTCGGATGGCAATACTACAGGGTGTAACAAAACACCCTAGTAATACTTAATGGGGTGCTTCAGACCATCAAACTTAATAACTTTCACTATGGAGCCAACATCGAGACAAAATAAAAAAAAAGACCTGTCCCATAGAAAACTGCAGTACCGATTCGACTAAAATGTATGGGACAGCTTTTTTTTTTTTTTCGATGTTGGCTCCATAGTGAAAGTTGCTCAGTTTGATGGTCTGAAAAACCCCTAGAGATAAGATAAAAAAGTATTACTAGGGTGTATTGTTACACCTTGTATAATTAACTACTATCGGATTGGTCTGAAGATGGAGCCAGGATAGATAGTGGAACTCTTCGATGCCCACTACTAGTGGTACCGTCTGAACCCCTCGCGTTTGGGTTCATAAGGTTTGTTCTGGAGTCTTTTGTAGTTTTTAATCCCTTACGGACAAAATCGTGTTTTTTTTAGTTTTTTTGAAAATATTTAATTTGATTACAGAGACTATTTAAGTACCTACTGTTATTGACTTACTAAGTTATGGACGCCGGGTCTAGTACAAAATTTTCGAAAAAAAAAAAGTGTCCCGTACTAACCTACATAAATGAAAGTACATGTTAGTACTATAATCCAACTAAAAACATTGAAACTAGTGTTTAATGTTATTTTGCTTGCGTACTTTTTACAAATTCTTACAGTAGGTAAAGCAGCACGGCCGGCATGCAAACGTGCGCGTATTCTGTCAATCAAACGAAGACTGGCGTTAATTGTTTCTCTTTGTGTTTTCTTTTATTTTTGGTTCAGACATTTTTGAGCGTGGACCCTTCATTCAGTAGTTGGTAAGTCAATGGTTAGTGGTTACCCCTGTAACATTGCCAAGTGAACCCGAGGACCGGCCAGCGCCCGCCGGCGCCGGCGCCGCAGTCATAACGTCGACCGCGCGCTGAGCCGCAGGGCGCATCGGGGCCGAATCTCAGCAGGACGCTACATTACTAGCCGCCCCTCCCCCGCCTCCCGCCGCGCCCTCACCCACGGCCCCTTGCGCCCCGCGGCGCGGCGCGCGGCGCGGCGGCGGGCGAGGCGATGCGTCGCGGCGACCTCGGCCGACTGCGGCTCGCACTGACTCACTAGATGCACCGAGAGTTATCTTATCTCTAGGCTCGTTTCGTGCACACATCGAGTTAGATGACAAATATAAATACAAATCTTATCCTATCATCCCTAATATTATAAATGTGAATGTAAGTTTGTTTGTTACGCTTTCACGCGAAAACTACTTAACCGATCATCATGAAATTTTGTACACATATTCTTGGAGGTAGGTATTAGAAGTAACATAGAATACTTGGGTTTTCCAAATTCCACGCCGCCGAAGTCGCGGGTAAAAGCTAGTATATACATATACAGGGTGGCCGGGGAGTTGACGTTCAAACGTAAAATTTAGGTCCGTTATGTCGTGGGGTATCCGAATCACCCCCATGTATGTTCCGCGATTTTTTATAGTTTTCGAGTTATGATGATTTTTCCGATTTTTTGAGGAAACTCGACATGACCGTCTTAAACAACTTCTAATAAAAAAGTGTAAGACTTTTTAGAGATTCTTTTTATGCAACTTAATCTTCATGAATTGTGCCTTTATTCATAACATCATCAGCATCGTAACTTTGATAAAAGTTATGAAAATATTGGTCTAAAGTTAAAAATTTGCGATCCGTGAATTATGACTTAATTTTCAACTTTAAATTAAAACTCTAAACAGGTGACCTTATGATTTTTTAGCCAATCCCAAAAATGCGCCCAACTCTCAGCTTTCATAATCATAAATAAAAAGTAGTACTTAAGAGGGCTAATTTGGCTAGAATTGATCTTCAAAGACAACAAGGCGGAAAATTCTTAAATTTAAAAATATTTTTTTTTCCATAATTACCACGCCTAAGGCTAAATAATGATTAAAGAATGCTGGAAACCTATCGTGTTGGTGGAATAAGGAAAGTTTTAAGTAAGAAGTAGATAACCTAACCTAACATGAACTAACCTATCCCGTTGGGAGACGGGAGGGGTATGTGGGGCTCCCCGGTGCGTGTCACCGGTATACCCACTAAAAATAACCCAGCGGCACTCCCGCTTCGCCTCGATGGCAGGGGTCTGGGAGGTGAGTTGCTCAGGTTGGGTTAGCTCAGATTAGGTTTGCTCAGGTTAGGTTTGCTCAGGTTCGGTTTGCTCAGGTTAGGTTAGGTTAGGTTAGCCGCGCCTGGACTTGGTCGCGGCGGTCGGGCGAGACCTCTCGCTCAGGTGAGGTTTGCTCAGGTTGGGTTTGCGCAGGTTAGGTTTGCTCAGGTTAGGTTAGTTTGGGTTAGGTTAGATTAGGCTCGAGGCGTGGGTGCTCGCCAGAGTGTACGAAAGGACAGCGGGGCGGAGAGCGCTCGGGGAGCGCCCCGCCCCGGAAGAGCGGGAGGCCGTTCGGCAGCAGGCGAGGACCGCAACCGTCCAACACTGGGCGGAGGACCTCGCCGCTGCAACATTCGGCCGACGGACGTTGGACGCGCTCGGGCCAGTCCTACAAGATTGGCTCGAGCGGTCGCACGGTTTCCTCTCCTTCCGTCTGGTTCAGGTATTGTCCGGGCATGGCTGCTTCGGATCGTACCTGCACCGGATCGGAAGGGAGGAAACCCCGTCGTGCCATGGCTGTGGCGCGGCGGAGGACACGGCGCAGCACACACTCGAGGTGTGCCCGTCGTGGTCCGAGCCGCGCCTGGACTTGGTCACGGCGGTCGGGCGAGACCTCTCGCTTCCCAGCGTGGTCAACGCCATGCTGGGAGGCGAAGAGGCATGGGCGGCGGTCGCCTCCTTCTGTGAACTCGTCATATCACAGAAGGAGGAAGCGGAGCGCGCGCGGGAGGACGACCCTCTCGCGGCACCGCTCCGCCGGCGGAGACGGGGCAGGAGAAGGCGGTTGTATAACCGTCTTCAGCCTCCCGGTGGTGAGTAGCGGGCGGCAGGCGCTGGGGCGCCTCCGCCCACATTGCACTACTCACCACCGCGGAAAACACCTAGCGGAAAGGGGAATGACTGGGCACTCACGGTCATTCCCAGGCTCCTCCCTGTGCGGAGGAGCGTGGTAGGGCCCGCCGAAAGGCAGGCGATCGTCGGCGGGGGACAGGACGTAAAGGCTCTGCTGATCTCCCAGTCCCTGCCATCCGGGCGAAGCGGGAGTGCCGCTGGGTTATTTTTAGTGGGTATACCGGTGACACGCACCGGGGAGCCCCACATACCCCTCCCGTCCCCCAACGGGAGGGGTATGTGGTATGCGTAATGCGTTTTTACCCAGGGTCAAAAAAAAAAAAAGTTAGGATTGTTAGGTTAGGTTGTCTACTTCTTACTTAAAACTTTCCTTATTCCACCAACACGATAGGTTTCCAGCATTCTTTAATCATTATTTAGCCTTAGGCGTGGTAATAATGGCAAAAAAACAAAATTTTAAATTTAAGAATTTTCCGCCTTGTTGTCTTTGAAGATCAATTCTAGCCAAATTAGCCCTCTTAAGTACTACTTTTTATTTATGATTATGAAAGCTGAAAGTTGGGCGCATTTTTGGGATTGGCTAAAAAATCATAAGGTCACCTGTTTAGAGTTTTAATTTAAAGTTGAAAATTAAGTCATAATTCACGGATCGCAAATTTTTAACTTTAGACCAATATTTTCATAACTTTTATCAAAGTTACGATGCTGATGATGTTATGAATAAAGGCACAATTCATGAAGATTAAGTTGCACAAAAAGAATCTCTAAAAAGTCTTACACTTTTTTTTTAGAAGTTGTTTAAGCCGGTCATGTCGAGTTTCCTCAAAAAAGCGGAAAAATCATCATAACTCGAAAACTATAAAAAATCGCGGAACATACATGGTGGTGATTCGGATACCCCACGACATACCGGACCTAAATTTTACGTTTGAACGTCAACTCCCCGGCCACCCTGTATATAAATATTATAAATGTGAATGCCAGTTTGTTTGTTATGCTTTCACGCGTAAACTACTCAACCGATCACCATGAAATTTTGTGCACATATTTTCAAGAGTTATAGTTAAGAACATAGGAAACTGAAATTATTATTTTATTTTATTTTTAATGATGTTTGACAGTTAATTCAGGACATAAACGCGATCGAAGCTGCGGGTAAAAAATAGGGTAAATGCGAATGTGAGTTTGTTCGTTTGTTATGCTCGCACGCGTTAACTACTCAACTGATCATTGTGATCATCTAGACAATTTGTACACATAATTTTCAAGAGTAGGTATTAAATAAACGACAAGCATATGCTCACGACTATATTCCCCGAGGGGGAAGTCAGAGATATTCTGAAACTTCAGAACATCCACGTTTCACTAAGAAGTACCGAAACTCGGGGGGTGTGACGGGGAGTGAGCCCATCGCCACTAAATAAACGACATAGGACGCCAAAAACGTTGAAAAAATTATCATATTATTTTATTTACTATTTAATGATCTTTGACAGTTATTTCAAGTCATCAACCGAGCGAAGCTGCGTGTAAAAGCTAGTATACAAATTACGTGTACAAGGTTGACCGACGACCTGATGAAGGCGGCGGGAACCCGTTGGATGAGGGCAGCGCAGGACCGGTCGTTGTGGTCTCCTTCTGATGGCACCTCATTTACTTCCCTAACAGGCAGGTGGAAAAAGTTATAACAAAAATCATAATGGAAAAGGTAATTGCGGCAAGATTTATCTAGGCAACTTGGCGGCGTTGAATTAACCCCTGTATAAACATACACTAGAATCACATTTCCTTCGCCTATTAAATAGGTGCATAATTTTACGGTCGGATCTCGGTCTATTAGTCATCCTCGATGTCGACTTTAGCATTTTGTTTTCTCCACACGACTACGGCGTAGCAGCTACGCTACGGCGTAGTCGGGTCTAAGGATTATTTTTCTTTGTGTTACCATAGCGTAGTCACATAAGCCCCAGAAAAAAGCACTCGTCACACAAAGGATTAAGGGAATGCGACGGAGATACAATGAGTGGCTTCTATGTAGTGTGTAGTATGTGACGGGAATTCGGGAAGGTAATACATTATCCGTGTGGCGTGGCGGTTCTGAACGAATATGTGACTCGTATGCGAACATACTGACAGGATTATGTTATAGATTATTTTTGGTTTCATTTAGATTTAAAAAACTGTTATAAATCGTATCTCACTATAGGGCAAACACGAATAGAGATGAGAGGGAATTTTTTTATAATAAAGTGCGTCTTCAGAAAAAAGTGTCGGCATTCCTATTGTATCACTGCATACTCGTACCTATGTAAAGTTTGTCAATCCGTATCGGATGGGTATTATGAAAATCCTATAAATTAGCTTTTGCGAATTTCCTATAGATTACTTAGGGAAAGTTGTTCAGTATCATGGGTACAATCACCCCTTAAAGTTATGCAACTGTTTACCCTAGCACCCTGTATACATCTATACATATCTCCACAAAGCGCATGTAAAACAAAAACTTCTCGCGAACTATACCCTACATTATTGTTATTAACCATAACAGTGTACCATGTACGTGCAGTACAACAATGGGCTGAGGATGTTGTTGGGGCTGCCTCGTTTCTGCAGCGCATCGGGCATGTTTGCGGCGGCGCGAGTAGATAGCTTTGCAGCCATCATACGCAAACGTGCCGCCTCCCTGCTGCGCAGGGTACGGGGCAGCACCAACACCCTCCTCGAGCCCATTGCAGAGCGGCTCCAGTGTCCCATCATTGGGCACTGGAATAGCCTACATAAGGGCTCTAGGCCCCCTTTTGTAAATATTAAATAAATGTAAAAAAAATTGTCACTAACATAGTCTTAAGTCATTGTTACTAACACCAATATGGATCCACGATCTGAATTAAAATAAATGAATTGAATTGAATTGAATAACAAAGTAAAGTAGTAGTGAAGTGAAACAAGGAGCACATTCGGAAGCAAATAGACCGCATAGCGTTTCCTAGCGCCGCGTCGCTGTAGGTACCTACGTTGTTATACATATACGGGCAAAGTTCAAAAAGTCCGCATTGAAGTCTTGGAGCGAGCGGAGATGGTATCGCGGAGAAAATGTGCAGTGGCGTGCGAGCGCGGGTGCGCCGCGAGACGTGCCGTGACGTGACATGTCGTGACGTGACGTGTCGTGACGTGTCGGTGTACCTCACATGATTGCTTTTTTGTTACAAATTATTGTTTGACAATAAAGTAATAGCACAGTGTAGTGTATATTTTCTTTGGCACAGTATAAGAAAGAGTATCTATTACTGTAATAGAAAGAGCTCACAATCTATAAAGGATTCAATGTCAGATCAGGGCCTATAGACAAAGTAACATTTCTATTGGCGTAGACGCTAGTAGAAATTACAGAATGTATGGATTTGACATTGGCGATCGAAACATTTTGACGTTTCCTTTCGTCACCATACGTCAAGTCCATACATTTTTTATGTTTTCTGCTGTCGTTAACGCTAATAGAAAGTACTTTGTCTAGAAGCCCAGGAGTGCGATTTTTGAATCTCATTCACTGAGTTCAGCAGTTGAAAATATCAAAATGACTGTGGAGATACGCATCTTTCTACTGCTGATTTGACTTTCAGAAATCGCACTCCTGAAGTATTTTTGAAAGTCAAATCAGCAGTAGAAAGATGCATATATCTCCACAGTAATCTCGACATTTTCAACTGCTGAACTCAGCGAATGAGATTCAAAAATCGCACTCCAGAACCACAATATTACATACGGACTAGCTGTGCCTACTACTTTGTACGTGCAAAAGGTCAAAGACACGCTCTGTTATATTCATACAGATTAATATAACCTAACAAGCAACTTTAGCATTAGAATATTGCATGTAATATGTCTCTAACCTCCCCGATAGGGATTATGGTCGTGAGGTTATGTATGTGTCTCTAAATAAAATTATTCGTTATTGTACAGTCGGCCACAATAATTTACATACACTTTAGTACTACGACGTAGAACAAAGGTGTATACAACTTATTGCGGCCGACTGTAGGTACATGCACTATACGTAATTACGTATACAGTCGTTGTAGCATAGTAGCCATTTCTTTCATTTTATTACAGGCTCTCTCGTAAAATATGCTCCTCCTAAGTCCGAAATTAGAAAATACAGGGTCGTTACGCCCCGGACCCGACGGATAGAAAAATATGTTTTTTTTAGATTACATAGCTACCACCAGACGTGCCACATTGGACAGAAGGTAGTAGGTACTGCCGAGCAGGTGAGGGACATTATGTATGCTTCTCACTACCACTATCAACAGTATTAATCAAGCTAAAGTTTTAGTATGCCTGTGGTTTCAGGATGGAATAACGTGTCATGTTGTGAAATATGACCCTGTCGCCCACAGAAACACACAGGGGGAGCGTGTAATTTATCTATGGAAACACATCAAAATAATACACACATATTATACACACACCCCGCATGCATGCGCCGTCGTGCGTGTAACAATTAATATGCTGTTATAATACCTTAGATTAATGATTTTTCTTCGGAGCGTTGCGAAGACCAATCATTTTTCTAAGGTTAGGTCTTTATAATTTATGTTCTATGTACATGTAAAATACGACTTCATTCATCCTCTAGTCACGTGAATAATTCCATTTCGTTTTACAAAAGACTGAAACTTCCTACCGACTGCTCTCAAACGGTGAAGGTAAACATCGTGAGGAAACCTGCATACACTGAAGAAGAAATTCTGATGTGTATGAGAAGTCTACTTATCTGCATTGGGCACGCGTGCCACATACACCCACCCTGAGGGTTGGCCTGTGCCCTGCAGTGGGACGTTTATAGGCTGATGATGATAATTTTACGAAATCTCCTAAACTACGAAGTGTGAAAAGCATGGTTTTTCGTGGGTTCTAAATGTTACTGCGAAAGTCAACACTTAGATTGCCTCTTCATGGAACACTTACAGCCTCCAAATATTGTGAAGTAATATAATTATGAGTAAGTAAAGATACCTTTCATAACAACGCAGAGCATCGAAGTGGATCCAATCACGATGATAAGGAAGTCGATAACTTGTTCAGATGCGGAAGTTGAACTAACTGCCGTAGCGTAGTGTGAGTTAATTTGATTACCTCCACGCTACAGGCGCGCCGCCTCCGCTCCGCCTCGCGGCGCGGCGCGGGTGCGGGGGCGGGGGGAGGGAGTATGGTAATGACCAGCGCTAATGATGGTGCCAACCGATGCTGCTGCTGTTTGCACCTTAACACCCGCGAGCACAGATCATTTCCGCGCTTTAGATCTTTGTTCATTTTCATTGATTTCATGGATTTTATTTATTTATTTTTCAATTTTGGACACAAACAGTCTTAATAAAAACAATATATCTAAAACTAGTAAACAGATACCAGACTCGGAGGTCCCAAAAATTATTTTTTACAATTTCTATGAAAAAATACTTCGGTGTTTGGCTTAACATAAATTTGAGTTACGAATTTACAGTTAGTTATAGCTAAACAATTTTGGAAAGTGAAAATGTTGCCAACTTAAACATAGCATCATAGTTAAAAATAACATCGGTATTGTGACTTTATATAAATTTAGATTAGACTTAAGAAATTACAATTATAGTTAGGTAAATAATTTCAATTATATTTGCTTAAGTAAACAATTTCGACAAATGCCAGTTAAACATTGCGTTACAAATAGAGAGAGATAAATAAGTTTTTCTGGCGTTATATGAATTTGGATTATGGTTACAGTTAGACAATTTCGGCAAGTTAAAGTGTTGCCATCTTTATTCTATTGCATTATCGAGATAATCCATGAGGTTTTATGAGTAAATTCCATGTACATTTTAGATTAAGATTAAGAGTTTAGGCGATTAGATATACAGTTAAACAATAGGTAAGTACGGAAAATTTGCCAAAAAGAGACAATGAAATGATAATATAATAATAATATATTTAAAATGTAATATAACAAATTTGTGTCTACGCTGATCAACTGAAAACATCAACTGCAAACCTAAAGTTTCTCGGTAAATGTATTTTTTTCATTTCCTCAAAAACTATTAACCGTACAGACACCGCTATAATTTTTCTAGTAATACCCCACTCGGCAAGATTGGAAAATGATTTTTTTTTAATTTCATTTCGAATTTCAAGTTGTTAGCTTCTATAGTTGCTAGGAAAAGTCAGAGGTCGTAAGGCGGTCTGAAAAAACTCTAACACCAGGGCTCTGCCCACACGATAAGAAGAAGAAGGAAAAGTGGCTGTGACAGACGGACGGACGGACACGAGTATGATCTTAATAACGGCTTTTTCCTTTTATTTTTGAGGTTCGAGGTAAATCCTAAAAATTAGAAAAAAAAATCTTGAGTTGAGGGAACAGAGAAATTATACGCTTCTATAGTGGATAGCCAGACAGATATTCTAAATAATATACCCACATTTCACTTACTAGCAGTACCCAAACTCGGACCAGAGCATAGATAAGCTAGTGTGGGAATGTAGAGCTCATTATTTACAGAATAGCAAGTATTAAGGCATGGCCAGACAAGACTAGGTACGTATCAGTAAACATCACAAATAATACAATTTTGGCAGATTGACAAAGGTTCAGTCCTGGTTCAGTCAAGTAATACAAGCGCTAAGATACCCTTTTACGCCTTTTACGTAACCTTTTTAATATTTCAGCCTCGCATCGGTCGAGGTCGACACTTGGCGTAAAACGCGTAAAACGTCACGTGGGAAAGGTTTTCAGTTATTTCCTATGGTTATTTCATATAATGAGGCGTTTTTCTTGATTAGGGAAATCAAAAACCCAATATTGAATACGATAAAACAATGTCACATTGAAGGTAAAAAAGGCAATTTGTCTTTTTGTTGTTGTTTTTTTAAGGCTCTGATGAATCTGATGATTGACTATATCAAAATCTCTGGTGTTGCCAATGAATAAACTGTTCAAATACACAACAAAATCGAAAATGTTAGTTTGTTGTACATTGACTGCATATAAAGTCGTTCAAAGTAATAAAAAATCTTTTCCATTGTAACCATCATAATCTTATTAAATTAAGGAATCTATAAAAACTTGGAACAACTCGTGTTCTTCTGTCATATACATATGACAGAATAACACGTTATCTATCCAGCAATATACAATACCTTCCTGATCCAGTGACACTGAACATTTTTTATGGTGACGCTACATTATGATGCGACGGACATCCGACAAATAGTAGAATATTTGCGCAAAGGGTAATACGTGTTACTTGAAACTATTTTCTCGAGCACGTCTCTAAAAATAGAAGAGGTTAGTTTATGAGGGTCGTTAACTAGAGAGATCGTTTTGGCGCCGTTAAATATAAATAGCTCTTTATGGCGCCTCGCCTCGCCTCGCCTGGGACTTGCTCGCCATAGTACAAACGCCTTTATACAAGAGAATATAATATAGAATAGTATTCTATTCTCTTTTTCTATTGAATAGAAAAACTTTATTTCGACCAACTGAGATCATAATTTTGTTAGTAACACCTTAGCCTACTGTTAGTGTATACACACAACAAATAGATAATACAGTCACAATGGGCAAATAGTATGTGCCCCACATAGAGCAACACGGCTTCCGTCACAGAAGCCGTGTTGATGTATGGTGCCTAACAAGAACGTTATTAGGATCCCAAACGTAGCTAGGCTAGGCACTAGGCTTTTTATCATAATTCCAAAAAGCCTAACTTTTTATCATGGAAACCGTTCATCATCGGCACTAACACAGGTATAAGAAGGAGTATCTATTACTAGATACAGTACGGACACTCCCTTCCACCAACCAACCTGAACAACTTTCCCTAAGAAACCTGTCGCATAAAAATATTTCGACTTTTCATACAAAACTTCGATCAGCTGATTACATTTAGTATGGAAAGACCGATTTTTTTTTTGCGAATTTCCTATAGGTTTCTTAGGGAAAGTTGTTCAGTATCATGGGTACAATCACCCCTTAAAGTAATGCAACTATTTAACCCTAACACCCTGTAGTAGATGTAGAGCCGAGTTCACACTGTTGCAGGCAAATTGTCTTACCTTAACCTATACCTAAACCTATTATTTGCGCCGGGCCTGACAAGGGTATCAGGGCAACAACCACAGACAAAAAAAATTTACCACGTGCGACATTAATATGTCGCACAGTAAGTAATCTGTCAGTGTTTTTCAAACTTTTTGAGGTTGCGATCACTAAAACGGTTTCAAAAATTTTACAAGATTTTCAAGACACAATAACTGCATAGTTTTGTTTTGTATAAATACGATTCATTTAACAAAAGTAAATGCAATATTTAGTAAATAGTTAATGATCAATCTATATGCGATGGCAATCATTGATGAATAATAGAGCCATGGAAAGTGATATCGATGAAGTTATGCCTGTCCTACAGTCCGACGACGCGACGAGTGATTGGTCACGTTACGACGATCGCGTGCTCACTGTGTTATTAATTCATTATAGTGATATATTATATATCCATATCCACATAATATACGTTTAATCTTAGGTTTATTAATATTACATGTGTTTGTGAAGTACTTATTTAACTTTCTTCCCCTTTCATACCTCAACTGCTCAAACATTTTTTTTTTCTCAATATTAAATACCACATCAGCGCTCAAAAGCAAATGTTGCTATGCCTATGTAGGTAGTGTAAGAATGGAATGGACATAAACAATTTGTTTGGTTTCATGATTAAAAGTACCCCGTACGAAACAAATTATTTATGAGCGAAAAAACTAATCGTTAATTTATTTGTTTGCCCAGTTCCATGACACTTGCCACTGCCCCACTTGGAATGTAAACTAAATGTTATAACTGAGACAGTTGGTCCATTTCTCTTCGTTGGTTTTAGCTTGTACATTTATTAGGTGATCCGCAGTGTGACAGACAGACGGACGGACGTCCGCATATTCCGAGATAAGTGTACTTTTTGCAACCATCAGCAGCAAGGCTGATTCAGTGTTTATGGGGTGTAGAGCATCTCGGTGATGGGGATGGACTAGGTCTGCCTGCATAACTCCAGTCGGTTTAGGAGTTACTGATGATTAAAGGTCTGTAAAAAATTTACGAACAGCTGCAAGGCTGATCGTATGTTATTGTTGTAGTATGCACTGTAGCTATGTGAACAGTACCAAAACTGACATGGTTCATCAGTCGGTTTAGGAGATACAGCCATTCAAAGGTCGGAACTTTGACTGGCTGTATCTCCTAAACCGACTGACAGAACTTGACAGTTTTTGTACTGTTCACATAGCTACAGTGCATACTACAGCAATATCATACGATCAGCCGTGTAGCTGATCGTTAATTTTTTACAGACCCTTAATCATCAGTAACTCCTAAACCGACTGGAGTTATGCAGACAGACCTGGTCCATCCCCATCACCGAGATGCTCTACACCCCATAAACACTGAATCAGCCTTGCTGCTGATGGTTGCAAAAAGTACACTTATCTCTTATACGCTCGCCGCCGCCGCCGTGAATACAAACGACGCGGGTACCGGGCCGCGGGTCGTCAAACGAGAGACAATGATCAATCGACGACCTCCCCTCTACCACTCGATACTTTACGTTCGCTTGATGGACCATAAAATATCTGCGACATTATTTACGACAGCCTCATAATTGTAACACCAGTAAACGGGTTCTAGACCTCCAGCATCGTCATTTAATCTAATAACCCAGTAAAATTAGATAAATCAGAAGAAATAATTTCCGGTGTTTTAGAACTTTCTCGGAAGGTCAACTCCTGATGGATGAGGTCAACGGCCCGCGGAAACTATGACAGATAGGGTTATCGACCTTTAACAAATGTCATAGAGGACCCTGGTCAGATTTGGTTGGCGGTGAAAGATGAAAATGAAAATGTACACTTCGAGCCCATACATGATGTGCATAAAAATTTATAATAAAATACCAAAATCCATTAGGGACGAAACCAAGGAAGTAACATTTAATAAAAGTCTAACCCAATATCTACTTTTGAATTGCTTCTACTCACTTCAAGAATTTTTCGAAAGTCAAGATTTGACTTAACATAAAACAAAGATTTGTAAGTAATAATACTCATTAATACAGTTAAAACTATAATTTTAGATTAATTAACAGATATAACTAGGTAATTATAATTTTGTACCGTAACTAATAGCCTTACTTTTTTTTTGTTGTTTTTGTTAATTTATTAAGATGCAATTATATTATCCAGATGATTTAGTAATTTGTAAATAAAATTGTAGGTGAATTTAATGTTGTAGTGCCCAACCGGGTTTCATGTATGGAAGTATTTTAAGTTATTAAGAACCTATGTACCCATGAAAGCAACCAATAAATGAATATGAATATGAATATGAATATGAAAAAAAATCCAAAATTGCGATATCCAAGATGGCTACCACGGAAATTTCAAACGCCAATGCAACTTTTAAGGGTTCCCCGAACCGACTGAAAATTTGTATCTGGGAATTTTCAGGGCTGCTGATTAATAATATGAAATCATTTTGTTTTTATCTTCAACTTACATGAGGATCGCCATACAAATTTCATAATTTTTGAAATACTGTTACTTTCTCGGCCCCGTAGCCCTCAAAGGTTAAGTCCTATGACAAAAATGCATACCACTTGTTTTCTTCAATATTACGTACCAAAGGAACGTTTAATAAAAGTTTCAAATCTCCGGAAATTACTTCTCCTGAATGGTATATTTCAGCTTAATTTTACTGGGTTATAATGCGACAAAACTTGATGAAAAAAACAAAATAAGTTAACATAATAATGAATATCAGTTTCTGCGCTTAAAAGAAATGTAAATACATTGTTTAGGTATATACCTAGGTAGGATGTATACTTTTGCCAAAACCTTACGCAATATACATACATATATATACGTATTGCGCCGACTCCACATAGTGTGAGGATGATATAATATAATATAATATAAATGAAATAAGCACCGTCTTACTGTCCGCGGCTAAAGCACTCCACCCCGCTATTAAATGCATGCATGCATACTTGCATACATATGATCAAGACTATATTCATAGAGGGGATAGTCAGGGTATTAAGAGAGAGAACACAACATTGCGACGAAGTAATTGGTTTGTAACTACATATCCTCGATACATTTAACAAGCAATGAAGGCAGAACAATTTGTACAACCTGCTAAGATGCCAGGAATATTAAGGCCCGATTCAGACGGAATAATAAGATCGATAGCAATAGGTTATCTGTGTCAATTTCAGTTGATGATGCTTGTTTTTAGAAAAGTGCAGGTCTCGAGTCCAAGTCGTCGAGTTTAGTCTTAATGTACCTAACTAATTTTAATTTAAAACTTCAATAAACTAAAAATTAATTTTACTGGGTGGCTCTGTAGGTTTCTGAGTGCACGACTTTAGACGAGCTTGTGATAACTTCCACAGCTTTATGACTGTACTAAGATTTTGCTTCTAACACGGTTTTAAACTTTACTGTGATCGATCAACAAATCCTATACCTACTCATGCACTGACACCAGCACACCGTGAGGCGATAGCAACTCATCATAAAATTGCTCATAACTATAGTACAGTAAGTAGGTACATAAAGCCGGCGCGACGCGACGGTGGCGGGTCGATCGATGGCTAACATTATACATTCCCTTTCGTTACATACGAGTACAGTACGACACCCCGAGCTGGAGCTCGTCGAACGTTACTCAGAACTGTAATTATGTTATTAATATTTAATGTTTGTACGTTACAGTTATTAACTAGGTTGCGACCAAGGAACATGTATACAATATGAAGTAGGTACCTATAACATGTATGCGGATTTTCCGAGGTGATCATCTTCTTAGCTTGTGGGCAGTAAGCTCTGGTATCAGATTTTTCAAACCGTGTTACGGCATCTGATATGGTTTTTAATGTAAAGAGTACTACCACCAGAGATAGTCCACGGAACTGCCGGACTGAGTTCTCCCGCGACTGGCGACTGCTTCAACTCCGTTCTTTGGGTTGATGAGCTCTCATGTCACGAATTTCCACTACAATAGAAATCGCTTTTTAGATCAGATCGCCTATTTGAACAGTCATAATCTTTTTTTCCTTTTTATGCTGTATCTGTGTGTTTGGTGTTAGCGAAAACACTTTTTACTTTTTACTTCATTATAAAGTAAAAAGCGTTTTAACGATAACAAGCTATAATAAGAATAGAATCGTTTATCGTTCGTCTCCGTGTGACCGATGGATGGACGGACAGACACCGAAAGTGATTGCGTCCGTGTTCCGTACGGCCTGCCTGCACGGCTAGCATGCCACCCACGACAAAGCGTTTAAACGAGAAAAACTTCATGCGTGCTCTTTCTGGTATACGTAAAATAATAAAGAAGTATACACTGAGCGCGTATAACTCTATAGATACGGCACACGGCAAAAGCGACAATCGTACGTGTATCTTTATCTATGGCGTCTGAAGACTCTTTAGGCACGGAATAAATAAGAGTTACCTTTAGGGCAAAGAGTGAGCCATTAAATAAGCTTTTGTTCCTCGGGCGGCTTCCATTGAGTATTCGTAGGTTTCTTCTGAAAATCAACACCCTGCTTTCGGGCAAGGTCTATGTTGACCTGAGACCTATTTGCTGCTGTAGCATACAATAAATTACATGTTGTTCTATTGATGTTCCGTTGTATTCTTGTTTTGTAAACTTGTTGTGAACTGTACTAGTAATAGGTGTCTTCTTTGTAGAATGGCGTTAATTCCCTCGTCTGAGGGTGGAAGCTAAACAGCTGAGTGGCGGATGCGCCCGTTTTACACCCCTAAGGGTTATACATCTGAATGTTGCTGTCTTCCTTTTTGCTTGGCGATGAGGTGTTTAGTGTGCGTGGTATTCGCTGCGCTAAATTTCATGCCCTGTAGATAGGTATGCTATGGAGGTAACGTGCGTGGTATTCGCTGCGTTATCCTAATACCATCGTAAAATGTGCTAACTTGCTGTAGCGGCGGCGTGCTGGTACGGTGACGGGTATGCTAGGTCGCTGTTGCGTCACTGACGGTTGCATAGCTGGGTCCGCTGAAGAATTCTTCCATCTCCATTGAACCTTGCTTCTTTCGCGGGGTCACCCGTTTGGGTGCCCGCTCGCTGTTTTCAAATCTCGGGGTCACCACTTTGGAGATCGCTTGTGCGGTGTGTTTGAGGGATACTTTGGTGGCCAGTAGAAGTCAAACAGTTTGAGTATCAGTGCGTATTGCTCCCTATTTTATACAGATCGGCGGTTCCCTATATGCTGGTGAACCGCCGAGTTAAATGTAAAATGTGGGTACCCCACATTATGTATGTGTTACTTATGAAAATAAATTGTTTATTTATCTATCTATCTTTCTATCCACGTTACTTGGTTGTTTCCTTGATACTACGGAACATTGTAGCAATGTGCTACGTCGTAGCAAATCGTAGCGATTTGCGAAAATTTTTACTAAATTGGAGTTATACTGTTCCTACTACGTAGCAGTAATAATTTTGTGTATTCTTTTAGTAATTTTCATTTCTTTTGTAAACACTATTTAGCTTTCATTTTTGCTCTGATAGTGAAAGTTGTTCAGGTTGATAGTCGGAATCACCCCTGAAAATTTAGAAAGTCTCTTACAAAATCGCCCAGTTTTTTATTTATACTAATATATTTTGATGTTCTTTCAAGATTTATATAACTTATAAAAATATCAAATAATAGACAAAGGCAATAATAATATTATCAGAGATTATTACTTTTCAGACTCGTATAAAATCTTGAGAAATAAACTGATATATTTATCAATATTCTATTCTATTCTATTTTCTATTCTTATCTTTCTTTCTTCTTGTTTGATTTGTATAATTACATACATAGCGTATTGGAGTTCCTCTGTGAAGCTGTGTAATTGTTTAATAAATAAAATAAAATAAATCTTTCTTTCTTATCGTGTGGGCAGAGCCCTGGTGTCTTTTCAGACCGCCTTACGGCCTCTGACGTGGTTTTTATGTAACGACTACTACCACCAGAGATAGTAGCCGGGACCAACGGCTTAACGTGCCATCCGAAGCACGGAATCATTTTTCTTTTCGGACAATCAGGTGATTCAGCCTGCAATGTCCTAACCAACTGGGGAAAAATGCACAAAGTGACATATCACTAGGTGTCCCCCGTGGGAATCGAACCCACGACCTCCGTGTCGAGAGCCAATGCTCTAAACCATTAGACCACGGAGGAAGTTAATAAAAAAAAATATTATATACATATAGTGTAGGCTTTGTTAAGACACTTGAGATGGTAATAATACGTGAGTTTGATGCTAGTTATCTCCACTGAATCGGACAAAGAATACCTAGTAACATAAAATAGATAATTGAAAATAAATATATTGATGTTTCTTTTCGCTGCCCGATTCCAAAGGGACATTACTAAAGATTAACAGATACGATATAAATAAGCCATGCCGTAGACGTGGCTTTATAGTACCTATCTGTTGCTCTCGTGTCGGATTTTATAGTCACGAGCGTAGGTACGTGTGGCTAACACACTGATTGAATCATCTTTTATAGATGGAAAGTGAAAGGCCGATGATGGGTAATATACTGCGGTACAGCTTTATTACGAACTGTAGGAACACCCACATGAACTTTAGACTCGCATAGATATACCGTAGTTATTCCTATTTCTATGTAGACTTGACGGTTTCACTTCTCTGTTATAATTCCCTAATATTATAAATGTGAATGTAAGTTTGTTTGTTAGGCTTTCACGCAAAAACTAATTAACCGATCATCATGAAACTTTGTACACATATTCTTGGAGGTATTAGAAGTAACATAGGATACTTGGTTTTCCAAACTCCACGCGGACGAAGTCGCGGGCAAAAGCTAGTCTAATTATAAATGTGAATGTAAGTTTGTTTGTTAGGCTTTCACGCGATAACTACTTAACCGATCATCATGAAACTTTGTACACATATTCTTAGAGGTATTAGAAGTAACATAGGATACTTTTTAAATGGCTTAAATGCGAGTGAAGCCGCGGGTAAAAGCTAGTAATCTTTAGTCAATCTCCTTTCTCCGCATGCTGAGAGATCTCTAAACGTACCTTTCGTAATTTTTTTCTGTAAAAGTAGTTTCTGGTTTAAAATTAAGTACGATTGATGAGTAAGATTTCACTTCTAACTCTCTCACTATGTCTGTTACCACTCAAAAATAATGAACGTTACCTACTTGTGTATGTATAATCTTATGTATAATATTAATAATAGTAAGTAATAGCTAAAAGGCAGACATTTCCCTCGACGCGACGCGACGGCAACACAAATAGAGCGACATATCGTGATGTATTGCGACCTTCGACTTTCATCGCGGAATGTTAATATCATGTCCCACTGTTATGTAATGTCACTGCGCCAAATAATATAATACGCTATTTTGCTCTATATACACTGCTGTAGCAACCAACGATATAATATCGTTGGTAATAACTATTTATATCATTGGGATTCGGCATTAATTTTTTGTTGTTGTTGCCTTACTTAAATAATGAGCAAAAAAAGCAATTAGAAGAAGCAATATTGGAGGAATCTGTAAACACTTGTGCTGACGCGCAGCGAGTGTTGGCGCATATTTACTGCAAAAATCAGGTAGGTACGTCAGCCACTTGAGAGCACACGACCACCGCTCTCAGCTGTGAGTAAATAGTCGATTTGGCCGATAACGGTCATGATGATGGGTAGCATAGCAAGCAGACAGTAGATTATTAAGCTCACAATTAGCCATCTGCCACTCTCATCTCTGTCTGATAGCATATTTACGTTCGAACTTTAAGGAAGCAGGTTCCCTCACTATGTTTTTTCATCACCGAAGAGCATCATGTGTATCATGGGTATTACGAATTGTAACAAAATCCATCCTTCGTAGTCAAACGCTTGCATTCATTGCTGAAATGATAAGAAATCATTTTTGCCTCAAAACTTAAAATGCGAATAACTTTAAATTTTAACTATCAAAATAATTAAATTATTGTTTCAATCTAATTATTTTGTTATAAATCAATTGGGGTGTATGAGGTTTTGCGCTTTTTCATTAACACGTTGTATAGGCCACAAAAAGAAACCCATAAACAAGTCCCAAGTCCACGCGTACGAACTCGTACGCGTTAAGTTTGAGTTTAGTTTTTTAGGCAGACTATAATTAACTGCTTTACAAAATTTACAATCGTATCCATAGGTATCATCATCACAGCTTCTATGCGTCCCACTGCAGGGCACAGGCCTTGGAGCGTGTATGGGCGTTAGTCCACGACGCGTGCCTAATGCGGATTGGTAAACTTCACATATACGCATCGGAATTTTTTAATTCCTTTTTTTTAGTTCTTTTTAGTTTTTTTATTGGAGCTTTTAACCCTGAGGTTATGACTTAAGATGTTTCCTTCACCGTTTGACAGCAGACGATAATTACGTAGATACGTTAGAAAAAGTTATCAGTACATGGCATGTCGTCTATGCGGATTCCAACCCGGACCTTACCGACGCTCGACAATAGGCATAATAATACCAAATTAGTTTTTCACACTTTTAATAATAAATGTATTTATTCAAATAACCATGATTCATTTTGTTAAGTAGTTTGTTTGTTTTAATTCAACTGAAGAACATTTTGAGAACTCTATGAGAACGGCATAAAAGTCAACGATCGGTCTTATGTCTGTAACTGTAATGTAATACTTTAAAAATTATGATTTGTTCAGCTGAAGAGGAATATCTGTAACTATTTAAGTAGTACCAGTATAAATAGCAGGTTAGATGTCGTCAGGTCAAAGGTAGCAGGTACCATCAAAGGGTATAGCGTCGGGGGTACAAAGGGCGGCACTTCGGGGAGGCTCTATCGTAAATGTCCTCGGGCGCGCGCTGCCTCACAAATGAAGCAGTTTGTTCTGGGTTGCCAGCTGCAAACCGTCTAGTTACCCTTGACTGAATACCCGTCTTCATACAATAGCAGAGCTCAGTGAGGGACAAAATATAACAATAATAATTACTCAGGGATAGTTGCAGGTTGATGTCACATTATCATTTATATCAAATTTTTTGACGGGCCTCTCAGTGTTGGCTTCGGCCCCACGCACGCCTCCTAAAGGTCCGAGACACTTATGTTCCGAGACATAAAACGTGTTAATGAATTAGCGCAAAACCTCATACACCCCAACTGATTTATAACAAAATTTAATTAAAAGTTATTCGCATTTTAAGTTTGGAGGCAAAAATGATTTCTTATCATTTATGCGCTGAAAAAGAAAGTGCTAACTTACTCATGGATACATTTTTATAATCTTGTTTTGGTAGTAAGTAGGGTGAGTGTGCCCGTGCGGTGGGTTGACATCGGGTTCAGAAAATTTAAAATTTTTGAAACAAATTATTTAATATTTTGAAAACAATTACCTATGTTGAAACTATGATAATTCGACTCTGCTCTCGATTCTAAACAAACTTCTTTCTAGTTTTGCGTTAATTCATTAACACGTTGTATAAGGAAAAGAAAAATTCAATACTAATATTATTATGTTTCTGAACACCAAGCTATAGATTATGGTCGTATGTGTGTGTATGTACTAATACTATTAAAATATCTCGTCATCTGTCCGTAACGTTTTCACGGCTATCGCTGAACCGTATTATAGAGATAACTTGAACTCCGAGAGACACAGGAAAACATAATAAGTGAATGACGATTTTTTGTGGAGTATTATTTTGTGGGTGAAGAGCTTGCCACCCTTTAACGTGCTCACATTAAAGTAATTTCATCGTAAAACCTAATCAACCTTTAAAGTACAATTATAAACAAGGTTCATAGTTCAAGGTTGGTAGTTGAGGCAAAGATTCTGTGTCTGAATTCAAACAAGAGTTTGGCGTATTTAACGACTTGTTTTATGCAGTTAATGATACTCTAGAACTCCAAGCATTTTCAAAATTACCCGTCATCAGGGTACTATTATCTTTCGACTGGCAGCACTGTAACTCCTCGCTCGCCGCTCCGTCCGGAGAGCAAATCGCAGCGAAGCACACCCGCGGCGCCGCTCCGACCTCCGAGAAAGGGTTAAATGGCTTCACAGTCCAAATGAAATGCGCACTACATAGTGTAAGAGATGCTGGCAGATGGAGTGCCCGGGGGACGACCGACGTTCACGTGTACTTAGGTTGCTTTCGACCTTTATTTCTGACGAATAGAGCGGCTGTTCTTGGGCACCCACAACAGACACGTTACTGATTTAAAATGTCACATAGTGAAACATAGATTTGTACCGTATGCCAGAAGACACCTAGCTTCACTGTGAGGTCGTAAGAGGCTATAATTATTTCAAGCATTACCAACATCTCTGATGCCCTCACCTTGTGGCGGTTATAGTTACCCTATCTCAGATCGTATCGAATTAATGTTTCATCAAATTCAGAATGACATGAAAGTGCATAAGTGCACTCACTTATGCACAATATCCTGCATATCAGAAGTGCGATTTTTGAAACTCATTTGCTGAGCTCAGCAGTTGAAAATGTCAAAATTACTACGGAGATACGCATCTTTCTACTGCTGATTTGACTTTCAAAAATCGCACTCCTGAAGTATAATTTTTGAAAGTCAAATCAGCAGTAGAAAGATGCATATCTCCACAGTAATTTTGACATTTTCAACTGCTGAACTCAGCGAATGAGATTCAAAAATCGCACTCCTGACTGCTTTTCTCAGAAAAATTCTGTGACTACCAAGTCCAACAAACATTAAGCAGTACGTAAGTCTGTACTATAACAGTATAGAATAGACATACGTACTTCTTGTTCCAAGCCACAGAATTATTCACTCTAGATAGGTAGGTACAGATGTGTCTGTTTGCATATTATGCAATATTACAGCCAGTTTGCGGTACACAAAGTCATTCAGATTGGCAACCATTTTGGGAAGTTATCTGAAGAATACTATAGTGAATCAACTTCCAGCATAAATAGAAATGGTTGGTTCAAATAAATCGTCAATTGGCCAAACATAAACGAATGTTTCCCAACTGGAGTGCGATTTTCGAATCTCATTCGCTGAGTTCAGCAGTTGTAAATGTCAAAATAACTTAGGAGATATGCATCTTTCTACTGCTGATTTGACTTTCAAAAATCATACTTCAGGAATGCGATTTTTGAAAGTCAAATCAGCAGTAGAAAGATGCATATCTCCTAAGTTATTTTGACATTAAATTTACAACTGCT
This sequence comes from Agonopterix subpropinquella, assembly GCA_922987775.1. Taxonomy (NCBI): domain Eukaryota; kingdom Metazoa; phylum Arthropoda; class Insecta; order Lepidoptera; family Depressariidae; genus Agonopterix; species Agonopterix subpropinquella. The sequence goes on from OV277705.1 coordinate 23,964,936, forward strand.
GAACTCAGCGAATGACTTTCAAAAATCGCACTCCTGGGCGTGACTGTGCGGACTGTAATTACATTAACGATCAAAATCACTAACATTACAATTTACTTACTAATCAGTAGTAAAACTGATTTAATGTATTCTGCGATTTCAGTGAAGGAAAAACATCGGTGACCACTGTCCTATAACAAAAGCGACGAACTCCCTACCTGTCCAGTGAGGGTGATCATTCATGTGATCATTATGCCTCAACTCACAAACAAGATTACAAGGGAGTCGGCCATACTGAACTAGTGCGCGCCTAGTGCAGACTGGTGAAGGCAAGCTAATTGTTAACTTACTCTCAGAAGCTGCTGCTTGTTGTAGAATGGAATATAATAATTGTATTCATTTTTGCGATTATAGGTATATAGACAAACAGAAATGTTGCATGTTTTTGTGTTCGCATGATGTGTTATTCTGAATATGCTTCATTATTTAGAATATTTGTCACCCGTGAAGAAGATTACCCCTTGGGGAATAAAGTCACCCAAGTTTTAAATAATTATCTACTCAATGACAGTGAGTAAGATGCTCCGAAACCCCTCGAGATGTGTCTCGGGTCGTGTGTGTCTGTATGCGTGCGCCCAATTCGAATGTGTAGCATGTAATTAGCTTACAGTTATTTAAAGTTGTGTTTAGTATGTAATCAAAGCTGTAAATATTCCTAAGAATAATAAAATAAACATAAATAAATAAAATGTATTATCGCTACTGCTCCGTGACTTTATTGTGCTGATACAAAAGGGGATATTAAACAGATACATATGGACATCTCTTATCGGTCCCAACATCGAGCCTGCGCTGGCTCTTATCGTATCGCTCGACGAATGTTAATGTTCACAAGCTTAGAGTTACGTAGTGTCGCTGTCGCAACTCGGTATTACATTATCTACGCATTGCTGTATTCTCTGCTCACTACTTCCTTTATCCGCACTCCGGTATTTCTGTTCACTTTAACAAAGCATTGGCGAGATAGATCAAGAGTTTTACAAACGGCGAATTAACTCAGGGTAGATGAAATGGCGACAGGTTACGGGAATTACCTGTGACTCAAGAATTCCCCTTAAACTGAAGGGGAAAATATATAAAACCGACCTGTCGTTGTGTATGGTTCGGAGTGTTAGGCAGTTAAAGTAATGGATGAAAAACAAATGAATGCAGCTGAGATGCAAATGTTGAGATGGATGTGTGGAGTTACTAGAATGGACTGGATTAGGAATGAGTAAAGTATGCTATGCGGAGATATTACAAGATGAGCGTTAAATATAAATGTGGATGGCTCCATGAAGAGAGGACGACCAAAGAAAAGATTGATGAATTATGTGAAATATGGCATGTGTTGAAAAGGAGTGAACGCTGAAATTACGGCTAAAAGAGAAGAATTGAGGAAGACTACATTATTGCGCCGACCCCAAGTAATGGCAGAAGGGCAGGAAGAAGAAGAACTGTATAAGCTTGATAGTGATATCTTTGATAATGTTCACTCAACCGACTGCTTCCTTTTATAAATGTCGAATCTGACTTACCTGCAGTCACTCAGGGGGAGTTCGGTATTATAGGCTGAAGATGCATACATAATAATCTTGAGAAGGTATTCCATTGAGGGATGGTCTAATTTTGTAACAAACAAACACCTTTTTAGTTTGTAATTGTATCGACGATGGCATTCCCATTCGATAGCGGAAGATAGGGGACTAGCCTCTAGTCTAGTGCACGGATGTCGCCTAATTGACTTAGTCGCATTCGCATGAGACTCGTGCATGATTGAGATACTTTTTGATTTTAGGCGAAATGTTCGAGTACGTAATGCAAGTCACCTGTCTTCCGCTATTTTCATTTGATCAAAGATTTAATCCCAAAACCGTTAATTTTATTTATTGTATCAAAGAACACTACCTATTATCATTTGCCCAAACATTTATTCACTTCAAGGAGGGGGATACACAATTGTAAATAAACTTAATAAATATCTAAACTAAACCTAAACTATAATATAGTATAGGTACAAGAAGAACTTATAACTAATGAATTATATATTTATAGGCGACAAAGGTTAAAAAAGGAAAAAATAAGAAAGAAAGAAGAGATGAAAGATGAACCTATGCTATTCCAGGAGCCCGCCACGGTTGGTTTCCGGTCTGAAGGAACCTAAAATACTGGCGGCGTTACCGCGTTGTATTGCCAGTGCTATGTGTTGGACCAGAAACGAACCGGAGCGGGGGTCGCAGCCACTGTCCCGGAGCCGTCGGCTCAATTCTTTAGCAAAGACCTTTGCCTCTGCACACCAGGGGCCGGCTGTCTCCACGGCGAACGGGACAAATATGTGGTCCGCTTCCAAGCAGGATTATGTGGAGTGCTTCAGGTGTGCCGCGTGTTCGGCAGCTGACCCGGCTACCTTATCATTTTAGTTTCATGACATGTCAAGTTGTGATCACTGATCACTCAATTGAGTCTGACTTGCTGTCCAATCTGCGTTAGAGGATGATTGCACATTGAGCCCTGCTACGAGTATAAATACGGAGTAGAGATATGAGCAAGAAAGAACAATCAGAATAATAATGTAGTACAGTTTCAAGGCAGCAATAGAAACCACGACCATATTAAGTTATAAGCGAATCGACAAAGGTTGCATTTTATAAGAACAGAGATGTGCCCGCGGCATCGCCTTCACCTTACTCAGCCACTCGACTGCCCCACCCCCCGGTCCCCGCACACCCCCCGGTGGCCCCTGTCAGGCAATCGTCCACTCGACCCCGATCCCGGTGAGCGAAGGGCCCTCCAGTGACGTCATCGATCGCAATCTTTGTTCTAACCAGCCTCGAGGGCGCTCCGACACAATGCCGGCACTTATGCACTCTATGCTAGATAGTTATAAGGTTGTATGTCGATCTTGACCCTCCGCGTCGCATCCGTAGTGTTAGTGCTGTCCTCGGGACAACCGTGATGTTAATATGTTCTATAATGCTGACTGCGCAATAATGCTAGGGACAGACCTGCCGAAAATACGCGGGCAATCCTATACCCTGGGTAATACTAGTAGCACTAGTAGGTATACCTGTGACAATACAGTGGTATGCTAAGCACAGTGTTTTTTATGGTGTATTGAAAAAGTTGGAGCATAAACAATCTTTAATGTAGTTTTGTTTTACGAAAAATCATAATAAAGGACACCGTAGCAGGTAGCCTGTAATGTGAGGGATATAGGAGAGGATCCTTCGTAGAAAGCCAGAAAGTAATGCAAGTAATAATATGTGGTACTTTTTATATACACAACAATATAGGGATCTAGGCTAATACGAAAGCTTAGTATAAATGTAAATGAACTAAGCACCAGTAGATAATACGAAACCAGAACCATTTATTTCACTCGTTTAAATCAAACTAAAGAATTTAAATAATAATGTAGCAGTGGAGAAGACGACGTGATTACAACATTCAACAATTAGACGACTGGTAGACGTCTTAACGAGGCCATTGTATGGCAACAATGTGCCGCGAACGGTTCATTAGTCGGCGCGGGGCCGGGGCGGGGGGGAGGCTGCGAGGGGGGGGGGGAGCGCTCATCTGCATTCCCGATGAGCTGAGAGATCGACGAGAGAATAGCCGGCCATCAAGATGTCAAACAGTTCAATTGGGTATTTGACTACATACAATATATTTTATTTTTACCTTCTCAATAAAAAAAGGATAGAAAATAACGCTAACCAGCCATGTTCATTGAGTTTTTAGCTTGAATACTATTTTTAATAGCAAGTAAACTTTAAAAAGTAATGAAATGTTGATGACGTCACAACTCATTATTTAGTACATATTCATACAAAGTGCACGTTTTGACTCCAATAAAGAGTAGCTGATTTGACTAGTTGTCAAATAGCCTATTCGTAATACGGTGTTTGAGAGTTATTTGGTTAATCTAAAATTCATCATCATCAGCCTGTAAACGTCCCACTGCAGGGCACATGCCTGCCCTCAGGGAGGGTGTATGGGAGTCAACCACGCGTGCACAATGCGGGTTGGTGGACTTCACATACACATCAGAATTTCTTCTTCAGCGTATGCAGGTTTCTTAGAAGGATGTTTTCCGTGTCGGTATTAATCTAAAATTTTATTAATCACTAGCGTTAACCCGCGACTTCGTCCGCACAAATTATATACCAGATTTTAAGTCAGATCATAAGCTATCAAACAAAAAAAGTTTCATCAAAATTTATATATTTATTACAATGTTACACTATATAATTCAATATTTTATACGAGCTTTTACCCGCGACTTCGTCCGCATAAATTATATACCAGATTTTAAGTCAGTTGATAAGCTATCAAACAAAAAAGTTTCATCAAAATCGGTTCAGTAGCTTTTGCATGATACTCGAACAAACAAACACCCAAACAAACAAACAAACAAACAGACAGACAAAAAATCTAAAAATTTGTGATTTGGAATCAGGGACAGGTAAATGCCATATCATAAATTTTTTTTGTAAATATCTTCAATGTACAGACACACTTCTGTTACAGTTTTATAATACTTTAGATATTTTGTAATTATTATAGTTTGTATATTTTGTATTGTGTATAAGATGTGTGTTGTAGACTTTTTGGCCGCATCTTCTCTACACCGGAACACCTTCCGACGCGTTTGTCTAATTATAGTACTCTGTGGCAGAGTCAAGTCTTAGGTCAAGTCTCTATGTTAAATATTCTGAATAAAAACTTTGAGTTTCAGTTGAGTTGAGTTTAACATAAACTAAACATAATTTTATTTAGCAAAAATCTTTGCTACAAGTTCAAGTTAGAACCCTGATATCCAAAAAAACTGCCCAAAGAGTCACTCAAATATTCTAAAACGAGGTATAATTTGGATTTCAGATTGGAAACAGTTATTTGTATAATATCGTTTATTTATTATCTCTGTCTACATTCATTATGAATAACAATGACTATAAATAATAATGAATAGTTGGTAGACATGCTACAAGCTACGGTCCGCTACGCGCTACGCAGCTACGAGAGTTGTTAGCGCGGGACGGACGAACTGCGGCGCGAAGAGGAAGGCGATTTTAGAATACACTGAGCGTTGTGTCCCTGCGTGCGTGTGCGCGTTAGTTATGTTACGATACGTTGGATCATGTTGCATGTGTGGGACGTGCGTATGTGTGCGTCACAGAAAAATAAACATAAATAGACTCCTAGCGTAACGCTTACTTTATCAGAACAAATAAGTAGTCAGAGCTCATACTCGTATTAGAACGTAATAAAGTTACGACGATAATGGCTTTGAAGGTGGTCAGAAATTCGCTGCAACTACGCGTGCAACTATGCGTGCGCGATGCGGTTGTAGCAAAGGATAATGATAGAAAGCTAGCCTTTAGCCTTTGATTAAATTAAAATAGCGGACGATAGGTTACGTTCTTGCATTATGTACTCGAACAATGGATCTGCTTTGCATGTACTTACGAGTGAAAAGCATAGACTTATTGGTGAAAAGTAATACCGTGTGATTTGCTTTTTTTTTTCTTTTTGAATGATTTGTACAACAAGTAAAAGGACACAAAGGTATTGTGGTATCTTAATTCCGCCTAAAATCAAAAAATTACTAATCACGCAATGCCGCTCGTATTGTGAAGAAGTAAATTAATTTATACGGTTCATACGCTATAGGCTAGTCACCTGTCTTCCGCTATGTAAATTTAATCAAAGCCTACATGAAGGTATAAGATAAGTATATAAGATAAGTATATCTTAAGGTTTAGAGCACGTCTCAGCGACACATCGTGCGTGACGCCGAGCACGAGCGCGAGCACGAGCACTAGCACGAGCACGAGAACGAGCACGAGCACGAGCACGAGCACGAGCACGAGCACGAGCACGAGCATGCACGCACAATGCATTGTTTACGCGAAGACGCGAAGACGTCGTGCATACGAACACCCGGACCCTTCATAACTGAAATTCGCGGGTTTGTATTTGTATCCAGGAGGGAGCTAATATTAAAGTGATGAATTTATATAGAATACCCTATTTCTTCTCAGTAGTTTAGTATGAGTTTATTTACTCTATGGTATGAGGTAAATAAGGAAAACGGGTATTAAATATCGCGTTTAACCCTAGGTTTAACCCCATAGGTGTTTTTGCAAGCCATCATCCTGTTGCCCTTATTATGCATGCACCATACAAACGAAGTTAGATCCTATTTTCAATACTACCAATTAACACATTCGCGGAGAGTGACCGGCTATAGCAGTGATTGATAACAATAAAAGTTCTATTGTCTTATTCAGTGTTCGCGAATGTTTTAATGACAATGATTTTTTTTTAATCAAATCTAATCATTTATTTCAGAACATAAATTCCACAACAATGTCACTTCATCCATTCATCTTTTAATTATTTTTATTCCTTTTTAAACACGATTTGGATACTAGTGTCTGTGCCTGTGGTTTGCTAGATTGTGGACAAATCACAGGCACAGGGATTTTGCTTCTAGATGTTATTTAAAAAAAATCATAGACTTTTAAATTGTTTATTTCCAAAAGAAAAATTAAACTTATATGTATAGTATGTATAGAGCGCGTTAGATGGCATTTTTTGGCATTTTTCCTCTTAAAGTTTTGACAAAGAGAATTTTTCTTTGGTCTATAATTAAGTTTAGTGGTCTGCAACACTTCATTCCTCAAGTGTAATATATAAACCCTTAAAGTATAATATCGTTACGGCCTCAGCAGTAAGAAGTAATAATGAAACTGACCCAACCACCGCCGAACCCTGGTGGTGAACTGTACCATAAGGAATTATGTCATCAATTATGTATCGGTGTACCCTACTCACAAAAAGAATTTCTATTTGTAACTAGTTCTCCAAGCAAACTAAAGCTAACAACATAAATTAGTTTTATATTGATCCTGTGAAACTTCACTGGTTCTTGTAGACACAGCACTTGATATTTTTGGTGAAAGTACCTACTCTAAACGTAACTATTTCTTTTATAACAGCCGCAGCCGATTTCTTCCCTCGAGTGTCGTAGGAGGTGGCCACGGCTAAGGGCTCTTACAGACGAGCGACACTTTACCGTCGCGGTGGGTCGCAGAGCGTTGCGCTCATACATTTTACGGTCCGCGACACTCGGCGACCGCAAAGTATCGCTCCGTCTGTGAGAGCGCTAAGGGACATCCCTTTGCAATGTTTTTGTGAGCGAACGACTTAGCCACATCAACACTACAGATGTCATTCCATCTTGAAACATTAAATACGATAAAAGTTACAGTAAAATAAAAATATGTTTGGTTGAAGCAAGATTCCGACCGCCCCGAAAAGGAATATGGTCGAAATGTTGTGTATAAGTGAATCTTTTATTTAGACGGTGGGCGTAAGCTTCTCCTTCTTTGCAACTTATTACTCAAAAATATAAATAATGCATACTTATCAAAATGTAAATATAGAGCTCGGAGCTGAAACTCTTATCAATTTTGCAATGCTGATTGAGTTTAGCATTTTGAACGAGCTTAGAATTCATATTTCTTAACAAAAAGAAAGGCAAAGCGCGAGTTTATTATTTGTGTTCTGTATTTTTAGCCGACTTGTTTAATCTCCTTTCTTTTCTATCTATCGGGCAGTTTTTTTAAATGTATGTTTTGTGAATTTTTTTAAGGAGTTCCCTGCAATTGTTACATTTTAATTTTAGTGAAGGACGACGCGCTTCGGAGCTACATATACAACTCCTCAAAAGTGGACAGCATAATCATCGGCGGTTGAAGCATTTGCTTCGTATCTATGTACATACTTCTTATATTATGTTAGATTATTGATGACAAGTTGATTGACTTCGACCTAGACAGATTTATATTCTAGCTGCCACTCTTAACCTATTACTTAGCAATGTAACCTGTACTGTTTTGTACTTACAACAACTTTAATACCTGTGTGTCACAAATAAAGATTGTGATCGGTTGAACCTAAAGATCCCAGATCTAAATCATCGTCATCACCAACTTATAAACCTCCCATTCTTCTTCTATCGAATTAATGGCAAGTCATTTAAAACTTTCCAACCCAGTATTTTGCGTAGCGTCCACAAGCTCTGTTCGCATGCAGGTGTTATGGAAGGGAGGGTAGGTTATGAGGTGGGCATATATAGTCTGTGGGGAAACACCGCATTCACACTGGAGTTCAGAACCGTCTATGTAGCCCCACTTGAATAAGTTATCCCATTACAGAGCACAGACCTCCACTCACGAATAAGGGTGAGAGGGAGTGGGATATACTCCACCACAAAAGCCCCAGTGAAGGCAAATTAAACTATAAATTCCATAGAAACTAAACTCTGATACGTCAATACGCCCGTATTGACGTATCAGTTTCTCTAAGTTAGTAAGGTTATTCAAGTGTAAACAATACAATTCACAATGATTAAAATTCAAAATTCAAAATTTTTTATTCAAAATAATATCATATAGATAGCTTTTTGACGTCATTTTTTACACCGCGTCGGAAGGTGTTCCGTTGAGAGAAGATGCGGCCAGAAACTCTACAACACACATCTTTTAAACAAAACAAAATGTACAAAGTATACAATTAAAATACAATATTGCATTACATAGTGTAAAATTGTCAAGACCACACATTTTGGTCATTCAAATAATCATCGAGTTTATAGTAACCTTTAACATTAAACGGTCAATTAAAAAATTAAAACTAAACTATAAGTAATTACATTCAATCGCAGAGCCAGCCTCGAGTCGAACCCGGTTCAAATGTGCCCATCACACTCGTAGCATTTTTCCACGTTGTATGGCTAGAGCAATGTGTTGAACAAGGAACGACCCGGAGCGGGTATCTCGGGTTTAAATATTATAAACCAGAATTCGTTTAATTTTTGCAAAAATTGGACCAGAAAACCGAGAAAACGAGAATAAAGAGACATCCAACCAAGCTCACGATATTCGTGTATGTACCAGCGAAATGACAGTCTTATTACCGACTCGCTCCTGACTTATATTCGTATAATTTTAGCGAGTTTGACTAATATCGTCGGTAAGGCTCGATGCCGAGTGCGCCGCGACACGCGACGACACGCGACGGCACGCGACACGGCACGCTACGGCACGCTACGGCACGCGACAGCGCTTGTTAACAGTAATTATGGTCCCTAATAGGAATATTTTATTTAAATAATGTGCTACATTTATTTGTTAATAATACCTACCTTTGTACCTACCTACTACTATTGAATTGGTAGAATGTTTGTATACGTGAAAATTTCATTTTCACAGCATGCAGCTGTATCCAGCGCTTTAGCATTGAAGAGTCCAATTACAAAAATGATTCAATCAAAATCCCAATAGTTGTATGAATAAAGTTAGCTCTTGCATAATTTATTAAATTACCACTTATTATTATTTATTGGTAAAACAAATAAAAGTGGGTAAGTACATTAAAAATAAATAAAAATGTTGAGAACCTAACTATGGTGCAGGTTTGGACCGCGCGGGAGGGTAGCCAAGATGCGGGCAGCATTTCCTCGCTGAACGGCTAAACAGATCCGTTGAGCGAGGAAAGCGCCAGCCCTTGGATCCCCGGTCGAGTCTACCAGGAGCTTCGCCAGATCTTTAAAAAGCGCCTGGGCGCCGGGACCCCACGGACCAAGGGTTTCGACACCAAATGCTATGAATTTGTATTGGGTGCCGATACTCTTGTATTTACCCTCTTTTACCTTTTCGGCAGATTCCGCCGCCGAGCCTTTTGCTCGTTCCCCGTAGATGGGACGGCGCCAGAGTGTCCACACAGGTGGCATCCCACACCAGCACCCGACCCATCTTCCAGGGGACGAGAGACATCCCGTCTGGTCTCTTGCCATCCTCCCGTACGACACCTTTCGGCTCAAGGGTGGCCGGTACGTTCACAGTGGCAAAAGACCTGCGTATGATGTCATTAAGAGGAGAGGAGGAGTAGTGGCGAGGGCATTACCTCTTTGATTCTTAACTATCTTTTTCTGAATTACCTGATTGTCAGAAAAGAAAGATGATTCTGTACTTCGGATGGCACGTTAAGCCGTTGGTCCCGACTACTATCTCTGGTGGTAGTAGTCGAACCATAAAAAACTACGTAAGGCAGTCTGAAAAACTCGGACACCATGGCTTGTTGCCCACATGACACGAAAAACTATCATTTTTTTGCTACTGAAATGTGGTTGCGTCGTCTTTTTTATTATTTCTTTCTTATGGCTCCCCGCCGATAACTTGGGTTTTTATATTAGTAATTTCGTACCCTACAACAATATGAAAACGGCAGTCGGTAATCTTTTTTGTAATTAAAAAGTTCCGGAGCTACAGTAGGTACTATTAATTAAAGTAAGTACGTAATGTCTTAGTCAATATTGTCTGCATACTAATATCACAAAATTCACAGCTAATATTGACAGTTGAAGCTTTATTTACACAAGTGTGTATAATGAATCAATGAATGATGATAGGTATATAAGATTCTAACTATAATTATTATGCAGTGTGCTATGTTTGTGACTTCGATTTTGTATAGCTTGATGTTTCGCCGTGTGTACAGTGTCACATAAAGACTAAATAAAATAAAATAAAATAAATAACGCTCACAGGCACATACATTAGTTACATTAGTAAGCCTTAGGTTTTTTATTATGAGTACCATACAACAACGGCACAAACATATAACATCCATGACCGAACCGGGATTCGAACCCAGGACCCTGGTTTGGCAGTCCGGCGTGGTAACCATTACACCAACCGGGTCGTCTATTTCTATCCTGCAGGATAGAAATATCTAGGTATACTAAATGTTAACCTTGCCAGTACCAACATTATAGGTACTATAAACGCTGCGCTTAATAAATGTTATGACGTATGTATGTGCCCGGATAATACTATTAGTACCTACGTAGCAAACCGCTACAGTGTTGCTACGACGTAGTAGTTCGTAGCGTATTCTGATACTATCTGAAACGAAGTAGGTTATAATTTTGGAACTTGACAGTCATTCCAATTCTTTTTTTAAGACATAACAGAGCTGACCCAAATAAGTTGGATCATTAAAATTCAATCACCAAATAGCCAACAAATTGGTGTAATTTGAGGGTAATTTTAATAATTGCAGTATCTACGCAGTTCGCCAACTGCCCTGCCCGGCGATAGAGGGGTGCGGTGGGGGGTGAGGCGGGGGGGGGGACTAGGTGGATGTATACGCTATTGCGTCGGAAGTAACCTTCAGTTGGCAGTTCATTCGGTTTTATTTTACGAGCGCTGGATGCGCGCGGGGAGCGGTGGGGAGAGGGGGGTGGGGGGGGGGGGGGTGAGACTGCGCGGTGCGGGGGGGGGGGGGGGGGGAGCGCCCGTGAACCAACCATCGCCGTCATGCAGACACGATCGTGTTTCAGTACAATGATGTACAATGAAATGTCATCATCAGCCTCTACTGTCCCAACTACTTAGGCGCCCTCGTGCTAATAGTGAAGAAGATTGATCCGAGACTCAGAGACTTAATCCTGAATTAACTTGAGAACACAAAGAGAATCAACAGCGAAGCTTTCCTTCGTAAATGGAACTCATGTTATGTAGTGGTGAAATGCCGCACCTTTGTCTCCACCTCAGATAACCACCCGATTAGGTACCTGTCGTGTACCTACTTACAATGAATACTTAAGGGCCTATGTCGAAAAATAATTTAAGCGAAACGGGCGTGTGATAGCTTATATTACTGCCAGATGCGAGAGAAAGAGATAGGGCGACGCGCGCGCCTGGAACGAATCAAGCGAAAAAACAAACTTTATTTAATTGTGATTGTACTATTTATGTAAGTTCAATTCTGCTCTAATCAAAACTTAGATAATAGCAATCTCTTTTTTTTTAAATCAAGTCTCATGTTTCTATTATTCACCGTTTAGCAGTTACAAGCGTTTATAGACAAAAACGGAGGCTACTTTGGCTTGTTTTTCTATCGAGAAAATTTGTCTTTATCGTGTTTTGGCTCTAATCAAAACTTCAATTATATGTTCAATTTACACATATCCGCAAATCATACTCCTACTGTTAGTACTTCATGATATATTATGGAGCTTTGAAGAATCCTATTTTTTTCACATAGCCCCTTAAGTTTACTACTTATGTAATTTTTGGGTATTTTCTTACAAGTAAGCGTAATAGTGGTAATAGTATCTTATGCAGCACCTATGTTTGCGGATGGCGTACTATAGCCACTATTTACCTACCTATTGTATTGACATACAGGATAATGCGAACAAACTGAGGAACTTTCACTATCGAGTCAAATTCGAAATCGCAAAAAAGATTGTGTGCTGTTCCATGATTTTTAGGGTTCCGTACCCAAAGGGTGAAAACGGGACCCTATTACTAAGTCTACGTTGTTCGTCCGTCCGTCCGTCCGTCTGTCTGTCCGTCTGTCCGTATGTCCGTCTGTCCGTCTGTCCGTCTGTCCGTCCGGACACTGTCCTTCCTATTTAGGGCTGTAACTTTTGAACCGTAATAGCTAGATAGTTGAAATTTCTAGCTATTACGGTTCAAAATCTCAGATTATGCGTTATTACGGCGGATTTGTTAACAAATAATAAAAATGTCAAAAAGTTAAAAATTAAGGGGGGTTCTCAACAAGAAACTGGTTTTTATCAACGTTTTTTCTTCACGCTCTATCGTAAAAACAGTAATACATACAAGCGTCAAACTTAGTGTGATTATAGAGCAAACTCTACAGAATACAACAAATACTAAAAACCTGCCAAGTGTGAGTCGGTCTTGCGCTAAAGGTCCCGGACAAAAAAGTTATTTTTTCTAAGTTAATAATGTTGTGTTCTGTGGTGGTGTGGTGTGGCACGGAACCCTCGGAGCGCGAGTAGCCCGACTCGCACTTGACCGGTTTTATTTTCTGTTACCATGACAAAAAATGTATCCTATATTTCCAATAATTAATTTTAATTTTGTACGTAAATGTTCTATTATATTCTATGCCATACAAAGAATGTAGATCACTATACGAAGCAATAAATTATTCCACTGTATTCAATCTTCAATGTGAAGGTGAGACATGCCAAGGTTAAGCCTCGCTACAATGCAACTGTACGCAACGTACTATATTTGTATGGAAAAGATAGTTATGATCGAGTTTATACATACACAATCTCACGACTATAATCCCTTTCGAGGTGACCAAACTCGTTGCTAGAAATTATTAGCATGCAGTTGCAGCAAGGCGCACCTTTAGCATAGGTATTGAAGGTTTCAGGATGGAATTATGTGCTAACGCTACGGAATAGTTTAAACTCACACACATTCTCATTACCGATCACCAGTCATTCTTATCTATTTTTAAAAACATGGCTGCCATCTTGGTTTTGATGATTTTGCCAATGTCTAGTTTACGTATATTGCAAAAATGCTTGACTTTGTACGGTTATAATAAGATTTTGGTGACTTCAAGGATTGTTTTTTGAAAAGAACACTATCGAACTAACACTGGAGCTTCGTTGTGGTCCGGGGAAGGTAGATGAATGTTAAGTACAAGATGATAATGTAAGTGAGTGCGGAGCGGAGTGGTGCTGCACCAGGCCAGGGAGCCTTCCCGGCCGCGCCGCGCCGCGCCGCGCCGAGCATGCGGCACCGTCACGTGGCGCGCCCGATCGATACCCGGCACAACTGTTGCGCCTCGCCTCTCCCGCTCCCACCCCACTACACGACCCATCCGCAGAGAGAGACGGAGCAAAGGACCGACACACCGGTCTCCCGTTTCATGTTCATTAATACGGCATTTTGTATGCTCGATAAAGAAGGAAGATGCGGCATCGCGTGCTCCTAAAACGTCAGAAAGGAGGTCGCCCGATGAATAACAATGCGGACTGCGGGAATGATGTCCTTATCGAGTGGAGGCGAGAGCGCGCTGCGCCGTGCCGACGTCGTGTCGTGACGTGCCGGCGTCGTGTCGTGACGTGGTCGCGTCGGATGGATGTCTGCACGTCGAGATGTGGTCGCAGTCGACGTTGACTTGATTAATAATGACTTTCATTAATAGAGTAGGATCCAGTACCGTCCAAACTCTGCCCAGTGTGCGCGGAAGTTAATAAGTCCGTCTCCACTTTTTAATTCTCATTCACTCATTCGGGTTTTCTCCCTCTAGGGGAGCGCGTAATTTATCTATGGTTTTGTCCTTATTGCTCTGTTCTTCAGGTAGGGTCGTTGGATGGCGAGTACCTGTTCGTAAAGCCAGGCAGGTAGAGGCCATGACGCGGATAGAGAACATTTTGACAGCAAGTTGACTTGCGTTTACATTTCGGCGAGCTAGGTCTTTTTCTATGCACGTCATTTTAGAATATTGTCTTTTTCTTGGCCAGCCTGAGTAAATAGGTCATTAATTACCTGTTAATTACGCTTTTGGTACAGTGCTATTATAAAACGGATGTATTAAACGTTGCTATCTAGTAATAGATACTCTTTCTTATACTGTGACGTTGCAGTGAATAGAAATTCTGGTTATCTTCTGTCACTCTTATTCGTGACCTTTGCGCTGTAGACTGCAGACTGTGGGATCCTACAGGTTAAAATGAGGGCTACGTGTAACACGAATAAAATCCATGAAGAAAAATATTTATATAAGTCAATCAGTGGCGGAGGCAAGCCGCGCGGACCGGGGTCTGTTTGACCGCGGCGCGGCGCGGACCCCAGGGTCTCGTCGCCTGAATATTGAAGGCAGCACTTGTAGCTCGTAGCCTGCATAAGTAAAGCTCGACCATTAGCGCCCCCTCCCCCCTCCCCCTCCTCCCGCCGCGCCGCGCTTTCACCCCACGCGGTGGGGCACCATCGCGTAATATACTTGTACGTATGGGCGCGGACGTGAAGTTACATCATCGTTTCAGGCTCCGTCCGTCGCGATGTGTCAACTGAACACCGAACCGACAGCGTGGAAAACTTGTTAATGGTTTGCAAGTCATATAATATGGTAATGGTTTTACATGTAAATAATATACAACGTGTTAATGAATTAACGCAAAACTAAAAAGTAGTTTGTTTAGAATCAAGAGCAGAATCGAATTATCATGGTTTCAACATAAGTAATTTTTTTAAAATATTTCAAGTGAAGTCAGCCGCCTCGATGATTCTCTGAAAGCAATTTTGGAGAGCCTCTTAAACGTCACTTTAAATGATAGCAATTGGCGTCAGGCGACACTCCCCATCCGTCACGGGGGTATCGGGGTGCGCAAAATGCAAGATTTGAGTCTGTCAGCTTTTTTGGCATCTGTAAATGGCGTGACAAACCTGGTAACTCGGATACTCCCTATTAACGGTACCAGCGTAGTTATTCCATTTGCGGCTGAGGCGTTGGAGGCTTGGTCAAGATTATGCCCCAATCAAACGGCGCCAGTTGAGTCCATAGTCCAAAGGGAGTGGGATGACATCCATTGTAGCGTGGTCCTGCATGAACTCCTGAGCAGTGCCTCAGGTCCCGATTTGGCCCGTTTGAAGGCTGCATCTACACCAGAATCGGGAGCATGGTTGCACGCGCTACCTTCACCTCACCTAGGGACCCTCTTGGACAATGACTCCCTGAGGATGGGAGTTGCTCTCAGGCTCGGCTGCAACGTATGTAATCCACACCTTTGTGCTTGCGGTGCTTGGGTGGAGGCAAACGGACATCACGGATTGAGTTGCGTGAAAAGCGCTGGAAGGAATCCACGACACCACGAACTCAACGAAATTATCCGTCGTGCATTAGTCTCTGCAAACGTACCCTGTATTAAGGAACCATTAGGTCTGAGTCGAACAGATGGAAAGAGGCCGGATGGATTAACTTTGGTGCCATGGCAAAAGGGTCGCTGCTTACTGTGGGACGCAACCTGTGTCTGTACATTCGCGGTGTCGCATTTAAACGGCACAATGCGCGTGGCCGGGTCAGCAGCCGAAGCAGCGGCAAGACTGAAACACGACAGATATTCGGTGCTGGAGCAGAGCTACCTGTTCGTGCCTGTCGCCGTAGAGACAGCAGGGCCATGGGGATCTGAAGCCAAAGTTTTCTTTAGGGACCTGGGACGTCGCCTAAGAGAGAAAGGGTGCGACCCCCGCTCTGGTTCATACCTGGTCCAACAAGTGTCCTTAGCGGTGCAACGGGGAAACGCCGCCAGCATAATGGGCACTTTTGGTCCAGGTATGTCCAGAAGCGACCCTCAAACATAATCTTTTTCTTTTTATCTAGTTATATTTTAGTTTTAGGATATTTTAGTTTTAGTATATTTTAGTTTTAGGATGTTTTAGTTTTAGGATATTTTAGTTTTAGGATGTTTTAGAATTATTGTGACATTTTCTTTATATTAAATAATTTGTTTGCAAAATTTAAAAATTTCTGAACTCGATGTCAACTCACCGCACGGGCACACTCACCCTACTTACTACCAAAACAAGATTACAAAAATGTATCCATGAGTAAAAATGTAGCATGTAGAAATTATAGTACGTTAGCGCTTTCTTTCAGTGCTGAAAAGATAACAAATCATTTTTGCCTCAAAACTTAAAATGCGAATAACTTTAAATTTTAACTATCAAAATAATGAAATTATTATTTCAATCTAATTATTTTGTTATAAATCAGTTGGGGTGTATGAGGTTTTGCGCTAATTTATTAACACGTTGTATATGGCCGTTTAAGGTGGTCAGAAACAACATCTTTCGGGTACAGTTGTAGCAATGTTCACCCCATAGAGAAAATAACGCGCTCCCCTGGGGTAGAGATGTTGTATCGAACTGTGCACAGATACTCAACTGGGCCTGACGTCATAATAGCGGGAAGTAGCGTATTTAAATGTTAACCCTTCCCCTCACCCGTTTTTCACCTCCTTTGTTGGCGACAACATTTTCTATAGAAACAAGCCGATATGCCATCTCTTCTTACTCTATGGTTCACCCTTACCACAGTATAAGAAAGAGTATCAATTACATGCATGCATATCTATTGTATTACTCTTTGCCTGCATTGATCAAAGCATATATTTAATCCGGCATTGATATTGAAGGTGTCAGGATGGTATGGTATGATGTCAAGTGGAGATCACAGACTATTATATGCAAAGACTACAGTTGGTGGAGATCATCATGCCATGATGGCTGACTTTAACAAATAAATAATAAGCGAAATCATTTTATTAGCTGTTTGAATATGTAACTATCTACGTCCTGTGAAATTAGACTGCTAGCATCAAAGAATATACACAAGTTTTCCATTTCAGTAATAATAATTATAAGGATGAAGCCCAAAGAACAGCTTGGGATAGATAATGAATTCTAAATTATAATCCGCGCCCGAAGGATAAGTGATAAAGATAAGACAAAGATGAAGCTCGTGACCTCGTCGAGAGGTCGATCACCCCCACAGGATCTAAGTAGGTAAACCGCTTTCGACAACTTACACTAAGTAGGTCCCTCCATATACATAATACGTAGGCAGTAACGTGCTGGAAACGAGGAACTGGGTCGCAAGTCAATCTCTTTAAAATATCGACTCACGCGGCGCATTCCTTAACCTTCGTGTACCCGAGTGTTCTCTAGTATACGTGTACGTACCTATAGAGTACCTACCCAGGGAAATTTACTCGTCTCTGCAGTATACAGCATATATTTTTTCTCGATATTGACTTCATAGTGAAAGTAGTTCAGTTTGATGGTCTGTAGCCACCTGTATATTTCTGGAAAGGTTAATTTTAGTACCCAATCGGAGCACTAGCATTTGTTCTGAGGCGTTTCATCCGTAATAAAACACGTTTATGTCTCGGAAACTGAAAACGTCTTTATTTAATTGTTCTTAAGCGCCTTTCAGAATCTTTTATAATGCGCACAGCCAAGGAGTGGAATGCCCTGCCTGCGTCAGTATTTCCGAAAGCTTACAACCCGAATTCCTTTAAAGTACGAGTGAATAGGCATCTTCTGGGTAAGCTCGCTTCATCTTCGACCCCATCTTCGCCCTGAGGACTGGATTGAGGTCAAGAGCAAACACATAGTTAATTTAAAAAAAAAGTGTGAGTGTGTGTAAGTGTGTAACATCTTTTTTAGGGGTGGTCCCTACCTAAAGCCTATAATAATAGTATATCCTCTGCCAACATAAAAATTGTCAGTATATCCTCTAGTTCAAATTAAACATTTTTCTTGAAGTGCAATATTTAAAAAACCTGCCTAGAGCGTGTCGGTTTCGCCTATGATCGAGTTCCGTAGCCATTGTATAGGAATGTTTTTTTTTGTTTCTGACACAGATTGTGCCGGCATTTAAAGTGTTGCTAAGAGTCACTTCCTTGATTATTTTTAAACTTTAGCAGACGTTCAAAATGAACGAAAAGTATTAAATTAAACAGTATAGAGGTTCCTTGTTAGAGTGCGGAATTATTTTGAACTTTGCTGGACGAAGGCACCCGCAGTATCACAACACAACATTTGTGTGACATCGTAAACCCTCCCTCCCCAGTTTGAACAATAAATATTCTTATTCTTAGATACCTACTGTTTCTTATACTGTATCGTCTCTACTGGAAGTACTGGCGTACAGTACAAAGTCGCCAAGTATGTAGACTGCCCTGAAACGTTAACAGCGCGTGACGAGAGAGCCGCATTGTGCCCGCCCCCGGCGCCTCTCGCATCGCCTCTCCTCGCCTCGGGGAATTCTTTCCGTATGCCGGCTAAAATATAAGTATACTCCTGCTCATTTGGTATTCTAAATGGTATCTAATGCTGATCTTCACCGACCAGGCTCTGACTCTAGTGCGGGATCATAGCTTAAAAACTTGCATGTGTTATCTATCCAATGTTCTATGTGTGGCATAAGCATAAGTATATGCTCACGACTATATTCCCCGAGGGGGTAGTCAGAGATATTCTGAAACTTTAGAACATCCACGTTTCACTAGTAGTACCGAAACTCTGTCCAGTGTGACGGGGAGTGCGCCCGTCGCCACTTGCTTCTTGCCGCGTGCTTGCTTCTTTGCTTCTATGTGTGGAATTGTGGATAATCTAATGTATAAGCTTCATGAAACGTTTAATCCTGTACACTTGTATTGGCTCAATAAACATTTTGTATCTTATAATTTTTGCTCCATAAGACCAATTTTACATACTACTGATACTTTTAAACACACAATTTCCATCTCCCTCAATGAAAGAAAGTACCTACCTACAAATACAGTTAATTAATCTAATTGCGTATAGTCCTAGCCGAGGCAGCGTTAAGTTATACTTAATAGATACTTAAAGCTGCCTTGATACAGACATCCAATACATGTATCGCTAGATTTTTATAAAACAATGCATTGGTATTTAAATTACAGTAGCTACACCAATTAGGTAACATAATTTTAAAATCATTGAAATACCTAGATTAAGGTTTAGGGAGTTTAACAACTTTTTCGCTTTTTGTACCTATGCATACTAATACTTACTAGCTTCACATGACAATCCTTTTAGTCTCAGTTGGACTCGGTAAATCCCTCTCATCGTGAGGTGTCGGTAAAGCCAACACAACGCGGCTGCAGTCGACCCCTCGCCGGGCGCAGGCGCGGCGGGGGGAGGGGAGCTGGAGGAAGGAAGGCACTAATAAAATAAGGAGCACCCCCTACATCCGCCTCCCCGCCCCCCGCCGCGCCGCCGCCCCGCACCTCCCCTCCGAGACGGTTAGCTGTAATCGTTGCAAAACTCATTGATAGTTACACAAACTGCTCTATTTCCTGAGTGTGACGATGAGGCTCGCTCGTGACATGTATTGGAATATAATCGACCGATCGTTGTGGTGATCCTTGGGGAGGCCTATGTCCAGCAGTAATTAGACGTCTATCGGCTGGTATGATGAATCTGCACTATTATAAAACTGCAACATAAGTGCTGTACAAAATAATTTTTTACATTATGGCATGCAGGTATCCCTGACTCCAAATCCCAGATTTCTGGATTTTTGTATGTATGTTTGTTCGCCCATCACGTAAAAACGAACCGATTTAAATGAAACTTTTTTGATTTAAAATCTGATATGGTATATCATTTATGGGAATCTGCGCGCCTGCAGTCACGGTAAAACTCTAGTCTACACTAATATTATAAAGAGGAAAGATTTGTACCTATTTTTGTATGTTTGTATGTTTGTAATGAATAGGCTCAAAAAGTACTGGGCCGATTTAAAAAATTCTTTCACCATTAGAAAGCTGCATTCACCCTGAGTGACATAGGCTATATTTATTGCTAGAAAAGATTAGACGTCCACCCGTGCGAAGCCGGGACGGGCCGCTAGTATGGTATAAAAGTTCAAAATACATAATCATAAATTCAACATATTGTACCATTATGTGCGTAACAACAACAATATGCGTCGACATTTTTCTCATTTGTTTCGGTTGAATTTACCTAATCTCTACCAAGACCAAGAGGTAGGTATAATGAGGACAACTAAATAAAAGCCCATAACGCAGCCTACTGTCTACCCGTCCCCGGTCCCGGTCCCCGCGCCGGCCGGCGCGCTGCTGGTGCTGGCAGCGTATCCCTCGCGCGATGGACTCTGGCACGCGCCGGCCCCGCAGCTGCCAAATGCTCCTCGCTTGGCACCGGCTCGGCATGGCATGGCGCGGTGCGCAGGGTTGCCAGATTAGGGGTATTTCAGCGATTTTGGGGAATTTGGTCTTTGGAGAAAATTTGGGGAAATGAAATCGATGCGATGGGGAAAAAGTTATCAAAGTGGGGAATTTTGAGGTTTATATTACATACATTTTATTCATCATATAAATGTTGCATAAATAAATGTTCTATTATAGGCTGACTCTGGTTATCATGGCTCGATCGATACCTGTGCCTGTTAGTACCTATGCACTACGTTGTCTATGGTGTTCTTTTGAGTTTAAAGTCAATTAAGTGTGATTTCTCCCTATTGAGTTTAGTTCATGACACAATTTTAATACCTCATTATGTTACTCAAGTGTCATTAAACTGTAAAAATTCTAGGACACACAAGTATGAGATCTGAATGGATCTTGACAACGGCTCCCTAGAACCCACATAATTTTCTTGTCAAAGACCTATTATTTCACTGAAATGGATAAGGTACTTAAATACCTAGGTAAAATAAAATAAAAATTTCTGTCATGGGTAGTGTCTGGAAGTTAAATGGCCGTTTGTTTTCTGTGAATTTGTGTTTTATTTCAACCAAAAGTCATTTGGGGAACTTTTCTTCAAAACCTATCGTTTTAGGGAAAAAATCTCGATCAGGGGCAATTTCCGCAATCACATCTGGCAACCCTGGCGGTGCGGCGTGGGGCTTGACGTCGTGCCAGCTAGGGCCTTCGAGTGTGAGTGACGAATAATTAGGATACCGCTTAGTGCGGCAAACATATAACATGTGTGCCGCATATATGTTCCGTTTGTACAATATCAATAAAGTGTTAAAATAAATGTGTTCCGTGAGGATGGATACCTTCTGTTTAAGTTACATACAGAGCGCGCGCATCTGTCACGTCACGGCCGAGCGGAAGCAAAAATTTGTCAAACATAGTGTTTCAATAACGCTCACACGATAAGAAGAAGAATAACGCTAGGCTAGTCTAGAATTTTCGTTCAGATTTCCATGATAGACAGACCACAGACAGACGTACATATTCCAAAACAGGTTATAGTAAAGGTTAATTTATATATTGCTCTTGAAAATGCTAACTGGTACAATAAATAAATAACGCTCACATGCACATACATTGTAATGATCCCAAGAAAGCCTTAGGCTTTTTGTTATGGGAATCATACAACAACAGGCACAAATATATAACATCCATGACCGAACCGGGATTCGAACCCAGGACCCTGGTTTGGCAGTCCGACGTGGCAACCATTACACAAACCGGGTCGTCGATAAGGCTGCGTTTTATTTTGGTGCTAGATGAACGATAAATTGACAAGTTTAGATGTTCATATCCGTGCTTACGGTTCGTACGAGTCGGTTAGGCGCGCTCTATGGCTTGCTTATACATACGAGTATACCAACATATTCTATACTCCATTTTTATTAAAGACGAAAAAAAGAAGATCACAGAAGCAGGGCTACGAAACCTTTTCAGACCGTGATCATTTTATAAAAAATTCGAAACACTTATGTCAGTGTTTGATGATTGATGAATATAAGAATTAGGGATAGCGAGTGAAACAGTCAATAGTCTGTAGCGCACTGGCATTTATTAGAACTAAAACGCTGTCACCGGTTATACTCACATACTTAGGCACATTTTAGTTCACACTATCGGAGTTGATGGAAAAATAAGAAAACGTATGTTATGTATGTGCTCACTAGTAGCATAGCGAGGGGGGGCAAATGCCCCGGGCATCGGGCGGCACTTTACCAGAGGTGGCAAAAATATTAATTGATTGAGCTCTGACTGAACCACAGGGTGTTAGGGTAAACAGTTGCATTACTTTAAGGTGTGATTGTACCCATGACACCTGGTTCTGAAGAAACCTATAGGAAATCCGCGAAATTCAGTCAGCTGATCTAACGTTTGTATGAAAATTTCTACTTTTCATACAAATGTTGGATCAGCTGCTTGCATTTACTATAGGAAGACCAAATAATTTTTTATGAATTTTATTTAGGTTTCTTAGGTAAAATTGTTAACTATCATGAGTATAATCACCCCTTTTAGTAATGCAACTACTTACCATAAACAACCTGTATAACCAATTCGTAGAGCAGAGTAAAGTCTATTTTTGAATGGATAACCAACCCCACCAAACCAAAACCAAAAGAACTGAAGATGTCTGACCACAACCCGAACAGGTTGTGCTAAAAATTTCGAGCTGGCTTCGGTCGCTTCGGTCTCTCCTTTATGTTTAACGTAGGTCTTCTTATAAGATAAGGAGGCAGCTAAATCGGTCTGTGCTCCGGGGGATAGACACCCACGCTACGCCACCGGTGCTCACTAATGTCCGTTATTCTGTATTAATAAACCGCGCTGACAATCGATTTTGAAGACGTGTTAAACGAGTTCTTCTTAGGCCTTAAAAGACATCTTAAAATAGATCAAGTCGGTATCATATCAGCTAATATCACTTAAAATGTCTCAAGCAAACTTAAATTTGTAACAATTTTTTTTTCCAAAAATGCAGTTGCAGAATCCATGTTGCAGAAATCATTGGAATTTAATCCGTCTGCTTGTAACATCAATATTATTTGGTATTACTTGCGTCGCGCAGAGCGTTGCTGGTAGTGTGATGTGGTATGGACGCACTCAATCGAATCCGTCAGAAATTCAGAAAAGTGGCCGCCATCTTGACCTTTTTTTCTTTTCAATCTATTACTTCCAAAATCGATATCTGGGAGTTCCTGCCATCTCCAAACACGAATCTTAAGTCAAAAATTCAGAAAAGTGTCCGCCATCTTGAACTGTTTTTTTTTCAATCTATTACTTCCAAAATCGATATCTGGGGGTTTCTGCCATCTCCAAACACGAATCTGAAGTCAAAAAATCTAAAAAGCGGCCACCATCTTGAATATTTTTGTTTTTCAACCGATTGCTTCCAAAATCAATATCTGGGGGTTTCTGCCATCTCCGAACATGAATCTAAATAAAGTCAAAAATTTAGAAAAGTGGCCGCAATCTGGTACTTTTCCGGAGATTCCGGAGTGAGATATTTATTTTGGAAGCAGTCAGTTAACAAACAATTAAATTTAAGATGATCTTATTTGTTTTTTAACCTTATTTGTTTTCCTTCCAATTTTCTTTTCATCATATTTTGATATCAGATTCATGCTAATAGATCGCAGGAACCCCCAGATACTTCGATCAAGTATAGTAGGTAGATTTTGAAACGCCGCTCGAAAAATGGCACCATCAAAGCAATGCACAATCTGGCAGCGTGGCTTGTATCGCTCTCAGTCGCTAATCGACCGTGCCTGCAAAAACAACTCACGAAAAGTGCAAAAAACAAGACGGAGTGTCATACTTTCAGTAAGTATCGCTTTGTAATCACATTATCTTCAATATTTTTTATATATCATGGCATTTAATCGCATTTCTTCTAATATTTTTGTTCATTTACAACCTCGCGGCAAGCACGCAACTATCCCTTTCACTCTCGCCTACGCGAGAATAGTGAGAAAGAACCGAGGATAATGCCTTAGAACAAGGTCGAAGGAGTCGTCATTACTTTTTTTTTTTCGTTCTTTTTAATGTGTTACATTTTATTGACTTATTTGATTAAATGTTTCGATCATTATTGTTTTCCGCAAAATGAAACTTAACTCTAATAAATTAATGTTGAAGTTGAAAATATGTATTTATATCTGTATAATGGCCGGTTCACACAGAGGCGGTTTTGCGGGAAAGCGGGCCGGCGGCGGTTTTGCGGAAAGCGAAGGCGTTCCGGAGCCTGCCACACAGGGTCCGCGCGGCGCGGTAGCGGCGCGGAGGCGGCCGGTGTGACATCCAAAGCGGCGGCGGGGCGGCGCCGCTTTTTTTTAACGGCTCTGGAATCGATGACAGAATTTTTTTGTTTCTCAACCGATTGCTTCCAAAATCGATATCTGGCGGTCCGCGTGGACTCCGAACACGAATCCGATGTCAGATTTGAGAAAAATGGCCGCCATCTTGAACTTTTTTGATTCTCAACCGATTGCTTCCAAAATCGATATCTGGCGGTCCGCGTGGACTCCGAACACGAATCCGAAGTCAGATTTGAGAAAAGTGGCCGCCATCTTGAACTTTTTTATTTCTCAACCGATTACTTCCAAAATCGATATCTGGGGGTCCGCGTGGACTCCGAACACGAATCCGATGTCAGATTTGAGAAAAATGGCCGCCATCTTGAACTTTTTTGATTCTCAACCGATTGCTTCCAAAATCGATATCTGGGGGTCTGCGTGGACTCCAAACACGAATCCGATGTCAGATTTGAGAAAAATGGCCGCCATCTTGAACTTTTTTGATTCTCAACCGATTGCTTCCAAAATCGATATCTGGCGGTCCGCGTGGACTCCAAACACGAATCCGAAGTCAGATTTGAGAAAAGTGGCCGCCATCTTGAACTTTTTTATTTCTCAACCGATTACTTCCAAAATCGATATCTGGGGGTCCGCGTGGACTCCAAACACGAATCCGATGTCAGATTTGAGAAAAGTGGCCGCCATCTTGAACTTTTTTGTTTCTCAACCGATTGCTTCCAAAATCGATATCTGGGGGTCTGCGTGGACTCCAAACACGAATCCGATGTCAGATTTGAGAAAAATGGCCGCCATCTTGAACTTTTTTGATTTTTAACCGATTGCTTCCAAAATCAATATCTGGCGGTCCGCATGGACTCCGAACACGAATCCGATGTCAGATTTGAGAAAAATGGCCGCCATCTTGAACTTTTTTGATTCTCAACCGATTGCTTCCAAAATCGATATCTGGCGGTCCGCGTGGACTCCGAACACGAATCCGAAGTCAGATTTGAGAAAAGTGGCCGCCATCTTGAACTTTTTTATTTCTCAACCGATTACTTCCAAAATCGATATCTGGGGGTCCGCGTGGACTCCAAACACGAATCCGATGTCAGATTTGAGAAAAGTGGCCGCCATCTTGAACTTTTTTGTTTCTCAACCGATTGCTTCCAAAATCGATATCTGGGGGTCTGCGTGGACTCCAAACACGAATCCGATGTCAGATTTGAGAAAAATGGCCGCCATCTTGAACTTTTTTGATTTTTAACCGATTGCTTCCAAAATCAATATCTGGCGGTCCGCATGGACTCCGAACACGAATCCGATGTTAGATTTGAGAAAAGTGGCCGCCATCTTGAACTTTTTTATTTCTCAACCGATTACTTCCAAAATCGATATCTGGGGGTCCGCGTGGACTCCGAACACGAATCCGATGTCAGAGTTGAGAACAGTGGCCGCCATCTTGAACTTTTTTTTTCTCAACCGATTGCTTCCAAAATCGATATCTGGGGTCCACGTTGACTCCGAACACGAATCCGATGTCAGAGTTGAGAAAAGTGGCCGCCATCTTGAACTTTTTTGTTTCTCAACCGATTGCTTCCAAAATCACTAACTGACTAACTGATAACTTCTCAAATCTGACATCAGATTCGTGTTCGGATTCCACGCGGACCCTCAGGTATCGATTTTGGAAGCAAACGGTTGAGAAACAAAAAAGTTCAAGATGGCGGCCACTTTTCTCAAATCTGACATCGGATTCGTGTTTGGAGTTCACGCGGACCTTCAGATATCGATTTTGGAAGCAATCGGTTGAGAAACAAAAAAGTTCAAGATGGCAGCCACTTTTCTCAAATCTGACATCGGATTCGTGTTTGGAGTCCACGCGGACCCCCAGATATCGATTTTGGAAGCAATCGGTTGAGAAACAAAAAAGTTTAAAATGGCGGCCACTTTCCTCAAATCTGAGATCGGATTCGTGTTTGGAGTCCACGCGGACCCCCAGATATCGATTTTAGAAGTAATCGGTTGAGAAACAAAAAAGTTCAAGATGGCGGCCACTTTTCTCAAATCTGTCATAGGATTCGTGTTCAGAGTCCACGCGGACCCCCAGATATCGATTTTGGAAGTAATCGGTTGAGAAACAAAAAAGTTCAAGATGGCGGCCACTTTTCTCAAATCTGACATCGGATTCGTGTTCGGAGTCCACGCGGACCCCCAGATATCGATTTTGGAAGCAATCGGTTGAGAAACAAAAAAGTTCAAGATGGCGGCCACTTTTCTCAAATCTGACTTCGGATTCGTGTTCGGAGTCCACGCGGACCCCCAGATATCGATTTTGGAAGTAATCGGTCGAGAAACAAAAAAGTTCAAGATGGCGGCCACTTTTCTCAAATCTGACTTCGGATTCGTGTTCGGAGTCCACGCGGACCGCCAGATATCGATTTTGGAAGCAATCGGTTGAGAAACAAAAAAATTCAGTCATCGATTCCAGAGCCTGCTTTGGTAGAGTCGAGACTGAGATACAGTATTAAGTTCTGGGGGCAAAGCTATGCATATAACACCAAAAAAGCGTTTGTTGTCCAAAAACGAGCAATTCGTACCATAGCTCGCATTCCTCCTTGGGAATCTTGTGAGGAATATTTTAAAAAACTGAAAATTTTAACTGTTCCAAGTCTTTACATACTCGTTCTTCTGACGAACTTAGTCAAAAATCGTCACATTTTTGAAACCGAAGAGGAGATGGAACAGCGAGTGAGTACGAGGAGAATGGACATGCGAAAGATAATCACACCAACGTTAAGGGTGGTAGAGCATTGTCCACGTAATCAGGCAGTCAAACTGTTTAATAAGATGCCTAAAGAATTGAAAGCACTGAGATCAATTAGTTTATTTAAAACAAAACTGAAGGCACTACTTTTAGAAAAGTGTTGCTACACAATTGACGACTTTTAGGGAAATAACTTGTTTATTGTTGTGTCATGCAATATAATTATGTGTTTGACATTAATGTTTGTTGTTATTGTTAGTATTATTATTATTGGTATTATTGTGGGTTAATTTGTGAATTTGATTAAAATTAATAATAGGTTTTATTTTAGGTTAATTTATAAAATTATTGTAGTGTGTGTGTGTTAAAATTTTACAATGTTTATATGTTCATTTTACAACGTTTATGTGTTCTGAGTGTTTTAAATGTAGATAATACTTAACTATAGAATTAGAATCAATGTACATATATATAATTACTTAAATTTAAATTCGAATACAATGTAAATTGTTAATGAATAAATGAAATTGCCGTTAAAAAAAAAGCGGCGCCGCACCGCCGCCGCTTTGGATGTCACACCGGCCGCCTCCGCGCCGCTACCGCGCCGCGCGGACCCTGTGTGGCAGGCTCCGGAACGCCTTCGCTTTCCGCAAAACCGCCGCCGGCATTTAAACAAACAAACAAACAAACAAACGAACAAACGAACAAACAAACAAACAAACAAACAGACAGACAAAATTTTTGATTTGGAATCAGCGAAGCCTAAAAACCATATCGTAATCTTTTTTTTGTAAATATCTTCAATGAACAGACACACTTCTGTTAGAGTTTTATAATAGTTTAGATAGGGCTAAAGATGCATTCAGTGTCATCCAATATTTTTTCTTTACATAAAATCTTATCACAAAGAATCGCTCTTCTGATGAGATTTGTTTAATGAAATTGTAATTTTATCACGTATTATTAGTTTATTACAAACTAAAAAAAAATAATCTCAGCGACTCCACACCTCCTATAATCCATGTTCCAAGCCACAGTGACAAGCACATGGCGCCAGTGTGACCAGATACAATTTTACGAAAATACCGAGCCACCGAGGAAAACATCATGAGGAAACCTGCATGCTTCAATTTCGATGCATGTATTGTACCTGCTGTCCGTTACAAGTGGCGACGGGCTCACTCCCTGTCGCACTGTACAGGGTTTCGGTACTACTAGTGAAACGTGGATGTTCTGATGTTTCAGAATATCTCTGACTACCATCGGGGAATATAGTCGTGAGCATATGCATGCATGCATGCCGAGGCACCTCAAAAATACTGAAATATACCAACTTGCACAGGGAAAATATACCAATAACAATACTGATTTGCAAATCAAGTTTTATTCATTTAACATCACAATAAATGTTAGAATGGATATTTTAACATTATATTCGGTTCGGAGGATTAAAATGACAAAAACGTAGGTACTATAAATTTGGGGATCTTTGCTCCAGAATGAAAATGTGGACTAAATCCGGGATTCCCTGAAAATGTTCACGAGGACGATCGCTACGGTGCTGCTATAACTTTTTATGCAAAATATACCCAAAAATACTGACTTCCGCCACTACATCTACAAAAATACTGATGCTCGGAAAAGTCGATAAAATATACCAAAAAAGTATTAAAATACAGAATCTGGTCACACTGCATGGCGCGGCGGCACGGATTCCGGCGGCGCACTGCCATTTTGCCGCCATTGGCTATATATCGCCTTACTATTCTAACGCACGTCCAATACAATGAGCACGTCTCACTCCTGCGTGTGCACGGTTTGGTAAGCAGTTCCAAAATGACGTTACACGCATATCCTTTGTGACGATTTTGTACTTTATTACTTTAACCGTAAAGGTCATTTCAAAATGAATATTTTTTAATAAGTAAAAAGTGAAACAACTGGCTTTCGACGTTATCACTGCGCATTAAGGTCTATGTTAAGATGAAAGGCTGACGAGGTATATACCTGAATAAGTATGAATTGACGCGGCGCCGCAGATTCGGTGTGGTTTTGCATAAGACTGTACGTCTATCCTATATTTGGTCGCAGCCCAGATATCGATCTTGGAAGCAATCGGTTGTAAAGCAAAAAAGTTTAAGATGGCGGCCACTTTTCCGAATTTCTGACTTTAGATTCGTGTTCGGAGATCGCAGAAACCCCCAGATATCGATTTCGGGAGCAATCGGTTGAAAAACAAAAAAGTTCAAGATGGCGGCCACTTTTCTGAATTTCTGACTTTATATTCGTGTTCGAAGATCGGAGAAACCATACATTTTTCTAATGGGTATATTTAAATTTGCGATTGGTCAGAAACTGCATTATTTATTTTCCTTTTGCAGCAATTAGTTTACAATATGTTACATATGTATCATAATTTTAATCGAAAATGCAGAGCTTTACGTCATTTTATGGTTTATCTGCTGGCAACATTACGCACGTCACTGCATCACCCGTGTGCCATAGGTACTATGCGACGTCGCCGCGGTGACGGCTGCTGAATCGACGCAGTGGCAATGCGTCACCTTGTATGCTCCTACGTGCGGTTTCATACAACTCCTTGCTTCACAAATGACGGGCTGCCGTATGACGCTCCGTCTTGCGTCCAGCGTGTGTGAATAAAAACCTATTAGTCTTCTGTAGTCTGTCGCCTAATTGTCATCATTATCTCGTGACGATTATATCGACAGAACATTATAAGAGAAGTTAGAAGTGCAAATTAGGCATGGAACGCGTGCCACACGGTTATGCAATGATTTGCATAAGGTGCGCGGCGTGGTGCGAGCGAGAGGGCATAAAGTAGTTGTAGCAGCGTGAGTGGGAAGATACGTGGTGACAGTTGTCTCCTAAGC
This sequence comes from Agonopterix subpropinquella, assembly GCA_922987775.1. NCBI lineage: Eukaryota > Metazoa > Arthropoda > Insecta > Lepidoptera > Depressariidae > Agonopterix > Agonopterix subpropinquella. The sequence goes on from OV277705.1 coordinate 23,995,068, forward strand.
AAAAGCGCTACTTTGCATTTCTAAACCCCCTTATAATGTTCTTTGATTATATCAATGAGGCGTTTTGGTAAATAAAATTTTTTTACAAAAAAAGTAAAAACTGACTTCAAAAGTAAAAAAATAAAACAAATTAATTTCCTTATAGATTTGAACGTAAAAGTCATAGGCTGAAATATTATTTCTTACTTTTTTACTTTTGAAGTCGGTTTTTACTTTTTTTGTAAAAAAAATTTATTTCATAACTTTCAGTGATTAAATATGTTAGTTCGATTCAGATATCAGTTATACGCAAATGGTACATTGAAACGAGGCAAATGGTTCAATCGCAGACGATTTGCTGTCAACTTTTGAGGAGTTCTATTGTATAGCTTCGAAGTGCGTCATCAGATCTTCACAAAATTAAAATGGACCACCTCGGGTCGGGAGTATACCCTTTCAAACAAAAAAAGAATTTTTTAAATTGGTTCACAATTGACGAAAATATCAGTGAACATACATTAAAAAAAAATACAGCCGAACATAGAACCTCCTCCTTTTTTTGAAGTCGGTTAAAAAAAATGGGACCACCTCGGGAGTAAACCCTTTCAAACAAAAAAAGAATTTTTTAAATTGGTTCACAATTGACGAAAATATCCGTGAACATACATTAAAAAAAAATACATACAGCCGAACATAGAACCTCCTCCTTTTTTTGAAGTCGGTTAAAAAAACTTGCCGCAGTAATAAACTAATGCTTGCCAAACGTATTTTCCTAGATTTCCAAGTTTAGAGACAAATATATTCATACATTAATAATACGATAACGATCATAACGATTTAAATGAAGTCGTAATAATTTTAGTACAATTTTTTAGAATTTTTAAAGATGTTTTTTTCGAATTGTCAATATGGCTACTACTAGCGCCACCTGACGGATTTTTTTCATAACAGTCTTTAAAAAAGCTTCATTGAAACAAAGGCGAACCACATGTGCGCACCACTGCTTCTTTAGGTCTTTCAACATCCCCCTTTTTTTGTTTGATACAATATTCATAATTTCTTTAAAGTGTGTACTATAAAGAATCATTTTTACCTTCTTTTCGCCCCTATCTGGAATGGAGTATAAGGTGGGAATAGGTATTTTATACAACGTGTTAATAAATTAGCGCAAAACCTCATACACCCCAACTGATTTATAACAAAATAATTAGATTGAAATAATAATTTCATTATTTTTATAGTTAAAATTTAAAGTTTTAAGTACTGAGGCAAAAATGATTTGTTATCTTTTCAGCACTGAAAGAAAGCGCTAACGTACTCATGGATACATTTTTATAATCGAGTTTTGATAGTAAGTAGGGTGAGTGTGCTCGTGCGGTGGGTTGACATCGGGTTCAGAAATTGTTTAATTTTGCTAACATATTATTTAATATTTTGAAAAAAAATCCTATGTTGAAACCATGATAATTCGATTCTGCTCACGATTCTAAACAAACTACTTTCTAGTTTTGCGTTAATTCATTAACACGTTGTATACAACAAGCTTGTACCCCCGACTTCGTCCGCATAAATTATATACCAAATTTTAAGTCAGATGATAAGCTATCAAACAAAAAAGTTTCATCAAAATCGGTTCAGTAGTTTTTGCGTGATACTCGAACAAACAAACACCCAAACAAACGAACAAACAAACAAATAAACAAACAAACAGACAGACCAAAAATCCAAAAATTGGTGATTTGGAATCAGGGATAGGTAAAAACCATGTCGTAATTTTTTTTTGTAAATATCTTCAATGTACTACAGACACACTTCTGTCACAGTTTCATAATAGTTTAGAAGTTTCGATACCCATTTGCCCCAGAAGACGCCAGTCTCTCACAAAGACAATAATTGCCTCTGTATTATTATTTATTACTTTAGTGTCAAACCTTGTAATTATCTTTATTTTCTTTGTGTGAGCCAATAAATACTTTTTTACCTTTATACATAACGAGCTTTTACCCGCGACTTCGTCCGCATAAAATGATAAGCTATCAAACAAAAAAAGTTTCATCAAAATCGGTTCAGTAGTTTTTGCGTGATACTCGAACAAAAAAACACCCAAACAAACAAACAAACGAACAAACAAACAAACAAACAAACAAACAGACAGACAAAAAATCCAAAAAATTGGTGATTTGGAATCAGGGACATCTAAAAACCATATCGTAATTTTTTTTTTGTAAATATCTTCAATCTACAGACAAATTTATGTTACAGTTTTATAATAGTAGCTCGCCCTCGAAACTGGTATATAGAAACCATCTTCTACACTCTTCGGTTGGCTGTCAGCAGGACGACCCACTCGGACCGGCCATCTTCAGTCTAGCCATACACCCGCACATATCATCCCTTTCATCAAAATTCAATGTATGGTATCTAGACGACGGGGCGATAGGAGGCGAAGCGGCATCCGTTCTGTCTGATCTAGAGAGGTTAATTCAAAATTTTCAGTCCATAGGCATCGATCTGAATAATTCAAAATGTGAATTATTTATTAAAGACTCTCTCACCCCTTCCGAAAAAAACGACATCACTTTAAAATTTAACAGTTTGACTCCAGGTATCAAAATTATAAACAAAGAGTCACTTCGCCTCCTAGGTGCTCCTATTTTAGAAGATTCGCTACCCAATTTTGTTTCGGACTCAATTTCCAAATTTCAAGAATCTTCAAGCCGTCTTAAAGAAATCAGTCCCCATATGGCATACTGCATCATAAAATTTTGTTTATTCGTACCTAAATTAACGTATGTATTACGCTGTTCAACCCTCTGGAAACACACTACACTTTTGCTTCTTTTCGATAACGCCATGAAAATCACCCTATCAGAAATCCTAAATTGCCCCCTATCTGATAATGACCGTAGTTGGTGCCAAGCCACCCTGCCTATTAGGTTTGGCGGTCTTGGTATCCGAAAAGTGTCTGATGTAGCGCTACCGGCGTTTCTGTCTTCAGTTCACAGCACGCTTGACCTCTTCGGTAGAATTATAAACCCATCACTTGGTGATGCAGAGGTCACGTACTTGACTGAAGCCAAAAACTCCTGGACAATTGCTGCCGGTCCGAACTGCAATGTCCCCGTAAACCCGGCCTCGCAGAGGTTATGGGACGAGCCACTCTGCATTCAGCGTCAATAAATCCTTAGGGACAACGCTCTCAATCTTGCAGAGAAAGCCCGCCTCCTAGCCTCAAACGAGCCAGAGTCTGGCTATTGGTTGAACGCGTTGCCATCATCGCACGTGGGAATACTCCTCGACAGGACTTCTTTTTCGTTAGCAGTAAGCCTGAGACTCGGCATAAAGACAAATGAGCCTCACCGGTGCCGCTGCGGCACCAGCGTCGATCCACTCGGCCACCATGGCCTCTCCTGTCGCCACAGTGCCGGCCGCCTCGCTCGCCACGCCACCTTAAACGACGTCATCCGTCGGGCCCTTGTCAGCATCAACGTGCCAGCCATTCGCGAGCCCAATGGCATTTCACGGGACGATGGCAGGAGGCCCGATGGTATGACCCTCATCCCCTGGAGGAATGGCAAAACCCTGGTGTGGGATGCTACCTGCGTCGACACCGTAGCGCCCTCACACCTCTCTGCCACTTCTCGAAGGGCCGGCTCGGCGGCGGCTGCTGCAGAGAGCGAGAAGCGGCGCAAATATGTAACCCTCGGCGAGGGTTACTTATTGGCGCCGTTCGGTGTGGAGACTCTGGGGCCATGGGGACCAGACGCCCGACAACTATTTAAAGAGCTGTCGTCGCGATTGGTCGAAGTGTCCGGCGACCGAAGGGCTGGCGCGTACCTCGGGCAACGGATATCAATCGCCATCCAAAGAGGAAATGCTGCCAGCGTCGTCGGCACACTCCCACAAGACGGCAGCCTCGAGCACATCTTCTATTTAGCATGAGCCGAGTAGAAGATGTGCTCGACGAAGACCCTCCCGGGACCCTGTGCTCCTTTGCCTTTATGTCTTATTTTTTCTATTTTATAATTATTATTTTTTTTAAGTTTTTTCTCAGTTTGTCTAGGCTAGGCTATTAAGATTATTGTTAATGTACCTACACTGTAAATATTGTAAATAAATTAAAAAAAAACATCTCTATAATAGTTAAGGTATTATAATATTGACATATCAGTAGCAGTCTCCAACTCTGTTCTGTGTGATAGACAGGTGAATGGAATGGAGTGCAGCGTGCAGGGTTCCTCACGATGTGATGTGCTGCATCACCGCCTTTGGTGATATGATAATATTATATGAATCCATATACTAATGAATGTAGACTTTTTAATTAGTTACTAAGGATAACTTGCGCCAAAAATTATTTGTTCTGTTCGACGGCCGGGTAGCATAGTCGGTAGTGAACCTGCCTGCTGTGCCGAGAGTCGCGGGTTCGAATCCCGTAAGGGACAAATATTTGTATTTATTTATTTATTTATTTATTTATTTGATTCAGGCATCAGTACAATATAAAATTATCACGAATATGACGAATATGAATATTTGTACCCGAGTCATGGATGTTTGTATCTATATATGTATTGTATATCGTTGTCTAGTCATCATAATACAAGTCCAGGCTAGATTCTGGTACTTTAAACGTGACTAGATAATTTGTGTGACACTGTCCAAGATATTTATTTATTTTTATTTGTATTTTTATGATTATCTCACTGGCATCAATGAAGTAAACGCAACAACGGAGCGTTCAATTAAGTTCATATTATTCAAAATATTCTTCACGTTTTGATTATTCAGATTTTTATCTTTTGTTTTTTTTAGGGCTTATGTATGACACGTGTGCTGCAGCTAGTATATAGTTTTCATGTAACTACATAACGCAATAAATTATTATGATTACATGACAATAAAATGTCTCTCCTGTCCATAAAGGTCCATCATCAGGAATATCATCTCCTGTCACGTTTTCATGGCTAAACTTCTGAACTGATTTTGATAGAAATTACTTTAACCCCGATGAGGAATATCTATTAAATATCCTGTACTCGTAAAAAAACAGTTCTAGTCGTGCATAGGTTTTTACAAATTCATTATTGGTACCGGTCTGATCCATGCTGGGCCGACAAACAACAACAAACGTTACAACTGTAGGTAATTTACAACGACAATTTAGGGTACATTGCTGATAATGTTAGTGACACATTGGCCTCGATTCGGAATGTGCCACGACATAACTTAGCTTAATTTATTCCTGTCACTTTGAACAAACCAACAGCAACAGCAACAGCAACAGCAACAGCTGACGTTACACGCCCAAAAACGCTTTAAATAAGATGGCGTACATTATGATGGCATCTTATTTTGGGCGTGTAACGTCACATTGACAGCACTAAAGTCAGCTGTTGGTTTTCTGTCTCTTTTCTTAGTCTTATTTTAGAAAGTGACAGGACTAAATTTAGTTAAGTGAAGTCGTGGCACAGTCCGAATCGGGGCCATTACCTACTAAATGTTTAGCGTCAATATTAACCAGCAATGTACCCTGAATTGTAATTGTAAATTACAATTGTAACGTTTGTTGAATAGGGCCCAGGAATCGAAAGTTATTTTTTATTGTATACAGGGTGTAACAAAACACCCTAGTAATACTTAAGGGGGTGCTGCAGACCATCAAACTGAACAACTTTCACTATGGGGCCAACATCGAGAAAAATAAAAAAAATCTGCTGTCCCATACAAAACTGCAATACCGACTCGAGTAAAATGTATGGGACAGCAGATTTTTTTATTTTTTCTCGATGTTGGCCCCATAGTGAATGTTGTTCAATTTGATGGTCTGAAGCACCCCTTTAAGTATTACTAGGGTATTTTGTTACACCCTGTATAAAGAAATAATGTAGGTCATTATAAGTACCTAGGTACAGCGTGCAGGAAATTATTATAGATTTACAGTAAGCGTGACAAGGTCAGCGCAGCGGGCGGGGCGGGGTGGTGCGGCGGTCGTAGCGGTGCCGGTGCTACGGGCCGGGCGGCGCACGCTACGGCGTAGAAGGGCTACGGAGCACGGCTACGAACATTAATGACTCTATTCATTATAACTGTTCATCGTTATTGAACTGATAGTAAGTACCTATTATTATTTCATGAGTTTCGTGTGACCCCGGCTAAGAGGGAGCCACACCATTTCTTACCGTGTGACGGTGTGGGTTTCGTACGAGGCTATCCTACTTCTAAACTATTATAAAACTGTAACAGAAGTGTGTCTGTACATTGAAGATATATACAAAAAAAAAATTACGATATGGTTTTTAGATGTCCCTGATTCCAAATCACAAATGTTTTTATTTTTTGTCTGTCTGTTTGTTTTGTGTGTTTGTTTGTTCGAGCATCACGCAAAAACTACTGAACCGATTTTGATAAAATTTTTGTTGTTTGAAAGCTTATGATTTGACTTAAAATCTGGTATATAATTTATGCGGACGAAGTCGCGGGTAAATGCTTGTAATATTATAAACGCGAAAGTATCTAAGTATGGGTGGATGTTTGTTCCGCTTTCACGTAGAAACTGCTGAATGGATTTTGATGAAATTTGGCATACAGATAGACCCCTGGATTAACACGTAGGGTACTTTTTATCCGGGTAACGCAGACGAAGTTGCGGGCAACAGCTAGTATAGAAGATAAAAGGGTACCACAAGGTTGTAAATACATGTAAAAAAAAAATTTTAATAAATATTTCCGACTTATGATTATCTCTGCAGTCCTGCTAATACGAGTATCAAGAGATTTGTGGGAGTTCCGCACGCTCTTTAAAACGTAGCTGGTAGTTGTAGCCGAGTTTCTGACCACTACGAAAGGGATTATGGTCGTGAGTTTATGTATGTAAGTATGATACTTTTGAATGAAAGATTGTGTTTTTAGCAAATGTTTTTGTACCAATACATGGTTCAACTTAATATGCTGACGGTTTTTAACGGAATGATCAGACCACGAACTGAACAACTTTCTTTATGGCACTTTCCCACACAGTTGTTGGGTCGAATAGGATTGCAGTGTTATATGAAACAGCTGATTATTTTTTCGCGCTAGAGAAAGTTGGTCAGTTTGATTGTTTGTTCATCCCCTTAAAAACCGTTAGCATAATTAAGAACCCCATAGTATAGATACACAAACTTAAAATCATCATTATCTAAGCCGATAGACGTCCGCTGCTGGACATAGGCTTCCCCCGCAGATCGCCATAACGACCGGTCCTGCGCTGCCCTCATCCAACGTTTTCCCGCCGCCTTCACCAGGTCGTCGGTCCACCGTGTGGAGGGCGTACCCACGCTGTGGTTGCGGGTACGCGATCGCCACTCGACAACTAGCAAGCCCCATCGGCCTATCGGTTCTGCGAGCATATGCCCCGCCCACTGCCACTTTAGTTAAGCAATTCTTTGAGCTATGTTAGCTACTCTGGTTCTTCTGCAGATCTCCTAATTTCTGATTCGATCTCGTAGGAAAACTCCGAGCATAGCCCTCTCCATTTCCCTTTTAAAATAGAATAGAATCATAAGAACCTTGAGTGAGCGACCACGTCCTCTGTTCCATATTATTATGCCATCACTGGCAACACACAGTAAATATGCAATAAATCGTATTGTTTTTTACTTTTGATAAAAATATTTGTAGACGTAGTTGGAGAGAAATGGAGAGGAATCGGAAGAAGAAGACATATAGTTATATTATTTGCATCAGTTCAGCTCACAGTCAGTCAGACCAGACGGGCGGGCGTGTTAGTAGTTACTCGTAGGTAGGTATATCAGCTAGGTACGCAATGTGTCACCAGTCACATTGCGTACCTAGCTGATATACCTACCTACGAGTAACTACTAAACTAACTATACGTGGAGCCGCGCCTCGCTAATTATTATTTGTTAATCCCACTAATGCTAGCTGTCCCTCGCACTCGCACATGTAGTGTAACTGTGTGTTCTACCTATGTTAGAAATGTAAATCAAGCTCAAAAAGTGACCCCAAAAAAAGTACACAGTGTTCGAAATTTGTTCCTTAAAAACTACACCTTGCCGCCAAAACTCATACAAAATGTCATTTTTCAAAGGGTGCCAAAAATTATGTTGCTTTTGTTTAGAGTTATTCTTCCATAGTTATTCTTATTCGTAGTATGTATGTATGAAGTGTGTTGTGGAAGTAGGTGTGTTAGTATGTAACGTCATCGCAATTAACTACCATCAGTGGTGACAGGATAACAGTCTACTCTGTAACATGTCTATTCTCTTCTCTGTTTCAAAAGACAGCCTCAAAAACAAACTTTAAAATAAAATATCATCAACCTACCTAACCTATACGTATATAAGGTCCTTCTTAATATGCTGACACTTTTTTAAGGGGATGATCAGACCATCATACTGAACAACTTTCTCTATGGGACCAATCTCGAAATCGCGAAAAAAAAACAGCTGTCCCATACAAAACTGCGAACATAACTCGACCAAAATGTATGGGACGCCAATTTTTTTTTCTACTTCGATATTGGTCCCATAGAAAGAGTTGTTCAGTTTGATGGTCTGATCATCTCCTTAAAAAAGTTTCAGTTAATTTTGTTAGACCTTCTATAAATGTCCCACTACTGCGGGGCACAGGCCCACCCTCAGGGAGGTATGGAATAATTAGATACGTGAGTTGAATAAAAAGTAGCTCCTATTACTGAACCTACTAATAAAATATATTATGGTAAATATAATAAGATTTTGCCTGGACCTTCAAATACTACATCCTTTGCATAAAAAGAAGACAACATACTGTTAATAATGTGCAGACCCCAAATAATGAGATTAGGGCAGGAGAATGATGATGACTATCATATTTATTGAAATGTGATAGTCATCATAAAATAAGTACACCTGAAGCTGCGTCTAAGATACGTGTTTCGGATTATTTACTTATGATAAGACTACTAGTTCGTGAGTGAGATAGTACCTAGGTAGGTACCTACATATAAACGTATGCAATGCACGTATAATTCATATATCTGACTAAAAATATAGTCTGTGGGCATAACGCTTACTTAAACCTAAGTATTTTTTTCTATTGCGATTTTTGTTCTATCTACAATCTCTTTGTTTAAGTGCCCGCCTACAATCGCCGTCTAGCTTCCTCCTGGAGAGTAAACAGAGCATTCTCTTCGCTCCGTGATATCTCGTCTCGTGCAATAATGTTAGTGTTATAAAGTTTGGTCTAGAACTCTAGAGCGAGGTATGGTTCCTACATGTAGAACTAGTGCTCGAAGCGAACGAGCCACGCCCCACGGAACCCAAACAAGCTCGTAAGTTTTAGTTTATTGTTATAGCTCTATTCTATAGGAGAGAGTACCTACTCGTAACTTTACGAGGGCTATTATCGTTTGTGTAACTAAGGATAAATAAGGATAACTTTTTTAATATCGTTCTTTTTCTAATGTAATGAACGAGCAAAGTGTCCTTTGTGAGATGTGAAGGCATTCACAGAAATAAAATGCTTGTCACGTCACGTTCAATAGCAGCAGGGAAGCAATAATACGTTTTGTTTTTTCTTTATGTAGGTACTTAAATAGGAACAAAATATCTTCCTACAGCCCTATATAGAGTCTAGAGGGTTGTAGTAGGTAGATATTTAAGGTCTAGAGTCTAGATCGAATTTGTAGTGTCGTCTGTTGTAGCTGCAATGCAAACATCAATAGATTTAAAAGATTTTTAGCTCTACAAATATTTTAGTCATTACATAAAAAAATATATTATTGTATACAACGTGTTAATGAATTAGCGCAAAACCCCAACTGATTTATAACAAAATAAATAATTAGAAACAATAATTTAATTATTTTGGTAGTTAAAATTTTAAGTTATTCGCATTTTAAGTTTTGACGCAAAAACGATTTGTTATCATTTCAGCACTGAAAGAAAGCGCTAACGTACTCGTGGATACATTTTTATAATCTTGTTTTGGTAGTAAGTAGGGTGAGTGTGCCCGTGCGGTGGGTTGACATCGGGTTCAGAAAATTTTAACTTTTGCAAAAAAAATATTAAATACATATTTTGAAAAAAATTACCTATGTTGAAACCATGATGATTCGACTCTGCTCTCGATTCTAAACAAACTACTGTAGTGTCTGTGCGAGCGCGTAGTGAGTCACTTGCCTGCCGGCCAGGCCTATGACAGCTTAGTTCCATTGTTTCCGTTGTGGCGCTGTTTCCCATCGTCCTGAGGACGAGATACAACGCCATATTGAACTTACAACAACAGCAGCCTCATGCCGTGTTGTTGCGTCAGAAGCTTATATCTTGTGATTTCCTGGTATTTTAGCTTGAGTTTAGAATCCTTGAGAAGCCTCAATTCTTCTCCGTCGTATGACATAATAATATCGTTGAATAGTTTGTTCCTTGGTCAAATATCCCTATTTTTGCATCCTGGAATCAGTGTATACATACCTATAACTACAAGTTCTATATACATTAGTTTGACGACAGAACGCCACAACGGAAACAATGGAACTAAGTGCAAATTTCACTGTCGCATCTGTAGCTTGCTACATATCAGTAATCTGTGCTGCCGGCCGTTGTCGGGTACGGACGTGCGCGCTCCGCATACCCTACCTGCCCAGTTATCAACAGTAAATGTGTACTTATTTAGCAAACCCTACAACTACTTTCTAGTTTTGCGTTAATTCATTAACACGTTGTATTTGTGTTGTAAATATAATATGCCGTCTGGTTCCGGCTTAGAATGAGCCGCCACAATTCATACCGTGTACGTGTGGCCGTCGTGGGAGTCTTACACATGTAGTGTATTTGTGGGTAGTTTGTGGGTGAAAGGCTATAGCCAACATACTATCACCGCTTTACTCCTCATTCCATCTTCAAATCTTCAATATGCTAAACGTGAAACTAGCTTGCAGCATCTGCATGCAATACATCTGACCACCCCGAAAGGGATTATGATATACAGCGTGTTAATGAATTAACGCAAACTAGAAAGCAGTTTGTTTAGAATCGAGAGCAGAATCAGATTATTATGATTTCAACATAGGATTTTTTTTTCAAAATATTAAATAATTTTTTATAAAAAATTTATACTTTCTAAACCCGATGTCAACCCACCGCATGGGCACACACACCCTACTTACTACCAAAACAAGATTCTTAAAATGTATCCATGAGCACGTTAGCGCTTTCATTCATTGCTAAAATGATAACAAATCATTTTAACCTCAATACTTAAAATGTGAATAACTTTAAATCTTAAGTGTTTCGGAATGTGTATCCGTTTTCGTGTTACGTTTTACCGCGCTGTTTTGACACCTGTCAGGTTTTTGTGATTCTATGTTTCGGAATATTATTATGTCGTATAGCTAGAACATTCTTGTAATAAAACTCTAAATACATGATATAATACTTTTATTACATGGTGTCAGAAGACAAAGAAACCTACCATGTCGTCAGAAGACTATCAAGCACTGTTCAAGCAGCAGACTCAGATGCTGGCCAATATGCAATCACAACTGGCAGTGCTGCAACAACAAGTTCAAGGAAATAGAGCTGGCACAGCTGAAGGTGATGCAATTCGAGGTCATGTCAGCGTCCCGTGGCCTCAACCCTTGGATACAAGTGCGAGCGATGCATATGAAAGCTTGAAGTTCTTTAGACACGGTTGGGAAAATTATTGTGTGGCCACGGGCATGAACAAGTGGCCGCAAGAGAAGGATGAAGTTAAAGCCGGCCTCCTCATAAGCGCGATTGGTAGCGCAGCTTTGAAGAAGTATATGGAGTTCGGTTTATCAGATACAGAGAGAAAATGTGAAAAAGCAATATTTAAGAAAATGGAAGAAACTATAGTCAAGAAGAGTAATATTATCTACTCAAGATACTTGTTCAATGCTAGAAACCAAGGAAAGGATGAAAATTTTGAAGATTTTTTATTAATACTTAGAAAACTAATCAAACCATGCAATTATGGCTTGGGGGAGGACGAAATTCTGCGTGACAGAATTGTCGTAGGTGTAAAGGATGATGAAGTCACAAAGGAGCTCCTGAGAAGGGAAGATTTAAATTTAGAACAGGCCATCAATATCTGCCGATCTGCGGAGGCAGCTGCCGCACAGCTGTCCACACTAAAAAAAGAAGAGTTGAATGTGAACAAAATCTTAAAGAATACTCAAAGGGAAAGGGAAGCCAAATTGTGCAAATTTTGTGGCAGCATTCATATATTTGGAAGAAGTTTCTGCCCGGCATTTGGGAAAAAATGTGAGGTATGCAACGGCAGAAACCATTTCAAGAAGGTGTGCAGGAAAAAGTCACACATCAAAGTTGTCAAAGGTGAGGACTCTGATGATAACCTTGATCTTGTTATATCGCAAGTACGAACTAATAAAGTATCGGGCCACATCGAAGCACCAATTAAGATGAAAATCAAAGGAAAATGGCTAGAGGTGTACTGCACATTAGATACTGGAGCGCAAGTATGTGTCATAGGCGCAGAAAATTATAAAAATCTTACAGGCCTTGATCTTTCCAAACTTAAACCATCTTCTCACAAACTAAGATGTTTCAATGGGTCCACGATCACCAACTTTGGTATTGCTGAGTTTGAGTGCTGTCATAATAGTAAGAATTATACAATAAAATTTCATGTAGTGGATGTAATGCATGAACCACTTCTGTCGGAGAAAGCATGCGTCACCCTGGGCCTGATAAAGTACTGCAGTGCTGTATCTTTAGACTTAGATCGCACATCAGCTGGAGATATACTCAAGAAGTATAGTGACGTGTTTGAAGGATATGGACACCTACCCGGTGAGGTTACCCTTGAGATTGATGACAGTATTCCTGCTCGTATCCAGCCTGCTAGAAGGATCCCAGTTTGCCTAAGAGGTCAGTTGGAGGCGGAACTTGATAAACTAGAAAAGGATGGAATTATCGCTAAGGAAACTCAGCATACGGATTGGGTAAATAACATTTTAATAGTTAACAAAAACACCAAATTCAGAATATGTCTAGATCCAATCCCATTAAATAAAGCTTTGAAAAGACCAAATTATCAGTTTACAACCCTTGATGAGATGTTGCCAGAATTAAGTAAGGCCAAAGTTTTCACTACAGTTGATGCTAAAAAAGGGTTCTGGCAATGTGGTTTATCAGAAGAGAGCAGCAAATTGACTACATTTTGGACTCCGTCTGGTCGTTACAGGTGGCTGCGTCTCCCATTTGGTTTGAGCTCATCACCGGAGATATTCCAGCAGAAACTGTCGAGCTTGCTGAAAGATCTTAAAGGTATAGAAATTATTGCTGATGATATACTTATATATGGGGTGGGTGAGACTATAGAAGAAGCAGTAAGGGACCACAATCAAAAGTTAGAGAAACTGTTGCAAAGATTACAGAAAATTAATTGTAAACTGAATAAAGATAAGGTGAATCTGTTGCAAACTTCTGTGAAATTTTATGGTCATGTTTTAACTAGTGAGGGATTAAAGGTAGATGACAGTAAAGTAGATGCAATAAGGAATATGCCTACACCTACTTCCAGTAAGGATGTCTTGAGATTTTTGGGCATGATTGGCTACCTTAGTAAGTTCATAAAAAATCTCAGTTTCGAGGCCAAGAATCTTCGTAGACTTACTAGAAAAGATGTTGAGTTTCATTGGACCAGGTCTGAAGAGAGAGAATTTAATCACTTAAAAGACATTGTATCAGATTTACCTCAACTTAAATATTTTGATGTTAACAAGGAAGTGGTTATAGAGTGTGATGCCAGTGAATATGGGCTGGGTGCTGCATTATATCAAGAGGGTCATGTAATTTGTTTTGCTTCCCGTTGTCTAACATCAGCTGAGAAAAATTATGCCCAAATCGAGAAGGAAATGCTAGCAGTCGTTTTTGCATGTAAAAGATTCAACCAATATGTAGCAGGAAACAGAAAAACTGTTGTTAAAACAGATAGTCATAGTCATAATAGTTTATTGCTTCATGTGGTTACAAGATCATAAGCCTTTAATAAATATTTTGAATAAGCCACTGGTTGAAGCTCCCAAACGAATTCAAATGATGCTACTTACACTTCAAAAATATAATGTGGAATTACAATTTATTAAGGGTAAGGATAATTTTGTTGCAGACACCCTTTCGAGAGCACCAGTAGAGGAAGACACGGATCAATACAATTTAGAAAATAAGATTAATGAAAAAAGAATTTATAAGTTAATTAGTAAAATATCTTCGGTGCAATATCTTAAAATTTCTGATAAACTTATTGAAAGAATCACTGAGGAAACTAAGAAGGATTGGAAATTGCAATTAATAATAAAGTATATCATTGATGGATTTCCAAGATACATCTCGGACTTACCTGAAGAGCTGAAAGAGTACCATAAACATAACTGTGAACTGTCTACAAAAGATGGGCTGATTTTCAGAGGTAATCAGGTGCTAATACCAGAGTCACTAAGAAAGGAGATGACAGAAAAAGTTCACATAAGTCATAATGGGGTTGCTGGCACGCTGCGCTTGGCAAGAGAGAACATGTTTTGGCCAGGAATGTCAAAAGATATCAAAGAACATGTTGGTAAGTGCCAATTTTGTGTGTCTAATGCATCATCTCAACAAAGATTACCATTGATTAGTCATGATGTTCCGTGGTACCCGTTTCAATATGTATCTATGGATGTATTTTCAGTAGGTGACTTAAAGTTTTTAGTCACGGTTGACCACTACTCAGATTTTTTTGAGTTGGATAAGCTTTCAACACTCACTTCCAATGAGATTATACAAGTTTGTAAGAAAAACTTTGCGCGTCATGGCATTCCGCAAAGAGTATGTACAGACAATGCAACCAATTTTGCTAATGAAGATTTTAAGCGTTTCTCGAGTTATTGGAATTTTGAACATGTTACCTCATCTCCACATTACCCACAAGCTAATGGCAAAGCAGAAGCTACAGTCAAGATTGCTAAAAGATTGGTAATACAGAGCATACATACAAAGCAAGACTTGTGGTACTGTCTATTACACCAGCGGAACATACCTATTGAAGCAGATAAAGCCAGCCCTACACAAAAATTATTTTCAAGACACACTCGAACAGGTTTACCTTGCACACAAGAACATCTTAAGCCTAAGATTGTACCTAATATTCCTTCTTTAATAAAGGAGAGAAAGGAAAAATACAAACATACTTATGATAGTAGAAGTAAAAATTTGTCTGATCTGTCAGTGGGTCAAAATGTTGCTGTGCAATTATTCCCTGATATAAATAAAAAGTGGACTTTAGGTAAAGTCTCTAAAGTTATTGATAAAAGATCTTACATAGTTGATATCAACGGCAAAGAGTATAGAAGGAACAGAGTGCACATCAGACCATATTCTGGCACGTTAAAGAATAACAATGAGCTGGAAGAAGGAATAAGAACTGAGGTCTTGGAACCTCCAACACCTGAATCTTCCTTTACAGGTTTTCAAATCATCACTCCTGAGCCTGACTCATCAGCTCCTGCAACGAGACTGGCTGAGCCTCACACAGTTATGTCCTCTCCATCTCCAGCTCCTTCCGTGGCTGCAGAGTTCGCCCCTCCGGATTTGTCTGGATCGACTGGTGGCATAAGGCGAAGTGGACGGGCACGTTCCACCCCTCAGTATCTTAGAGATTATGTTCTATTTACACGCGACGACTAAGTTAGAAAGAAAAGGGGATGTTTCGGAATGTGTATCCGTTTTCGTGTTACGTTTTACCGCGCTGTTTTGACACCTGTCAGGTTTTTGTGATTCTATGTTTCGGAATATTATTATGTCGTATAGCTAGAACATTCTTGTAATAAAACTCTAAATACATGATATAATACTTTTATTACATTAAGTATCAAAATAATGAAATTATTGTTTCAATCTAATTATTTTGTTATAAATCAGTTGGGGTGTAGGTATGTTGTATTATGTAATGTATACACCGTTAGTTTTTATTACTATCAATATTTTAAGGGTGTATTCAGACAATAAAACTAAACAACTTTCCCTAAGGAACATAAGTCGAAAAACGACTTTTTTGACCTCCCATACAAAAGTGCGGATCAGCTAATCGATTTTCTATGGGACATCCAAAAATATTTTTCGTTTTTCGTCCCATGTCCCGTAGGAAATAGTAGTTTTGTTTGAATGAATGAGATTGGCTGAATACACCCTTTAAATATTGTTCTTCTTCTTCTTGTGGTGCCATCTCCTATCGGAAGTTGGCTATCAAGGTCGGGCCAATTTAATAGGTAACATTTGAAATTAGTCAGTTGCTTCATAGTGAGGTGACCTGCTTAAAAAAGTGAATGATTCGATTCAGATTTCAAACATAAATGTGAATTGAATTCAGTTCTTATGAAAAGGTACTTATAGGCACTGTAAAAATCATCAGTCGAATCCCTGGCCCATTATTATTTTCTATCATAAACAATACGTTTAAGGATCAAAATAAGACAATTACACGCCTAATATATCGAACATTTTTGTTTTTCAACCGATTGCTTCCAAAATCGATATCTAGGGGTTTCTGCGATCTCTTAGCACGAATCCGATGTCAGATTTGAAAAAAAGTGGCCGCTATCTTGAAACTTTTTAGTTTCTGGGCAGATTGTTACCAAAATCGATATTTGAGAGTCCGCAGACCTTAAGATTCTATTTTTGAAGCAATCGGTCCAAGAACTGAATAGTTCAAGATGGCGGCCACTTTTCTCAAATTTGATACCTATCGGATCCGTTTTCAGAGTCTACGCGGAGTTCGCGGCGCGGACCCTCAGATATAGATTTTGGAAGCAATCGATCCAGAAACGTGGGTACAATAACCCCTTAAAGTAATGCAACTGTTTACCCTAACTAACACCCTGTGGAAACGGAACCAGGGGTCTGCTGGGGTGCGCTAGGGGTCCCCTATGGGCCACTAGAGTTCCGCTTGGGGTCCATCAGAAGCATATTGTGAACAGACCAGTGATAAAACGCGCCGCCCGCCGGCTTGCACCGAAAATAATGTCCCATTTACACTAAACTTTGAACCAATTCTTCTCACATAAATATTTGTTATTTAAAGAGATCAAAATAAAAATACTTTTTGGTGTCTGCTGGTTACTTACTATAAAGTTATAAAAAAACGTGTTTTTTAAAAGATTTCACAAAACTGAATATCTCGAAAACTAAAACCGGCGACAAGGTCCCTTTTCCCTGAGAACGTCACATTTAGTTATTTCTATATTGATATAGTTCATTTAAAAGAATCACATATTTTATTATGAACTTTCGATTTTTTGGGTAACATCCGAAGTGTTAAAAAAGAAAAAGGGTTCACTGACGCAACATTGCAACGATGTTCAAGTTCTTTAGAACAGAAATTGTTTATTATGTTTAGAATGGTTTATTAGTGAAAGTAAATCGTAAAATTACCTTCTTTGATCATTATTACAATAAATATGTAATAGTAATTGAAAAAAGTTAAGCAATTGTGCAGTTCTAACTTCCAAAAAATAAATGTTATTCAATGCCCGGCGTTACGAGGTTACGTTTGATGAATTATCACCTGTGTCAAATGTGATCTATTAAATTGACCCTACTTTAGGGCTATTCGGACCCTGCTGGAGACTGCAGCCCTGTACAGTGAGGTCGAGTTCATATCGAACCATTCACACAGGTTCTTAAGCCAGGAAGTCCTTCATCTTCCAGGCATTCGTCTTCCCAAAATTTTCCCTGCAGAATAATCTGGAGAAGTTGGTATTTTTCACTTCTCATAATGCGACCGAGCTACTGAAGTTTCCGAGTTTTTATGGTTTTCAGGATTTCTACTCTCTTGTTCATCCTCTGCGGGACCGCCTCGTTGCTGATTCTGTCCGTCCATGATATCTTCAACATCCTCCTGTATACCCACATTTCAAAAGCCTCAAGTCGTTTGCACATGGTTTGAGTGAGTGTCCAGGATTCAACACCATACAGAAGGATAGAAAATACATCCTAAAACCTTACAAGACGGACACGGGTTCTACATAGTAATTGGTTCATCAAAAATGCACTCCGCGCCTATGCTCTATGCGACACCGAATTTCAATGCGCGGTGTAAATATTGTTAGTAATTAACAATTAGTGGTGTTTCAAGTATGATGTGCACGGTGCTTCTACAACGTGTTAATGAATTAACGCAAAACTAGAAAGTAGTTTGTGTAGAATCGAGAGCAGAATCGAATTATCATGGTTTCATCATAGGTAATTTTTTTCAAAATATTAAATTATTTGTTTGTAAAATTTTAAATTTACTGAACCCGGTGTCAGCCCACCGCACGGGCACACTCACCCTACTTACTACCAAAATAAGATTATTAAAATGTATCCATGAGTACGTTAGCGCTTTCATTCATTTCTGAAATGATAACAAATCATTTTTGCCTGAAAATGTTAACTATAAAAATAATGAAATTATTATTTCAATCTAATTATTTTGATATAAAACAGTATGAGGTTTTGCGCTAATTCATTAACACGTTGTATATCGTACAAGAAGCCGGTCGCCCCGGGGGCCGGGCCCGGTCACAATTTAGCGAGGAAATACAATGAAACCTATTGAAGCTCTGAACAAACCAGCCCTGCTGGCTGCTGGGACGACGACTAGGTACCAAGGAATATAATACTCCCTAGGCGGGAGCTAGGTACCAATAATTTTTTTAAGCGAGCTGATGTCAAACACATATTATAAAGTAACGCCTGAAATTACTCTGACAGCAAGAAGTCCACCATACATACTATTGCATACAATATATCTTAGTTCTAGGCACTTAGTTAGTGGGCTGATCATGCCGTCCCGAGAAAGCGACCAAAATCGAGACGAGCCTCTGTCTTGGTACGGTTTTCTCATTTTGTCGCTTTTTCGTGCGCAGCATGGTAGTCCTACAGCACCGAAACCCGCAATCACAGCGTAGTAGGTAATTAAGTTTGATTGGCGATTCCGCGTTTCCTCTTATCTCCTTTTTGCCACAATGCAGACATTATTCACGTTTCACGTCACGCGGACTCTGACACCACATGTGCAGTCCGTCTTTGAATATGTCTTTCTATGAGGCAGTGTTGTTTGTGTTGTCTTTGTATTTCTGTCGCCAAGTCTCCCTGCGTGTGTGTGCGTGTGTGTCACTGTACCGACACGCTTCACACATGCACACACACTGAGACAACGTGTACGGAGCGGCAAAGCATCCTGGAATTCCAATATATGAACGAAATGCCTTCCATGCAGTCAACTGTGAGCTTAGCGGAGCCTTTCCCGAGGTTGTGCTGCGTTCCTAGAAGCCGTTATTATGAGGCAATAAGGTGCATAATGGGATATTTGTTATAGAGTGGCGGTTGGTCCGTGGTGGGCGTAATATTGCGTGTTTACTCTCGTTTGTTGTGCCGATGCGATGCCGCTCCAATATCTGCCGACAACTTCTAGCTCACGTCTTTGCCTAGTTTTATTACCTCTATTAATTTATTACATGTATTACCTACCTACTATTATTGGTATTATCTAGTTGTTTTCTGAGACGATTAGTAAATAAAATTGATAAGTACCTACATACAAATATAAGACACCTCCACACAAATGCACATAGGTAACGGTAAAACCATAGTGTACCCAGTTAACCGTTTTTATGCACACCACTTTACTAAGTACTAAAAATAAAACCGGTCAAGTGCGAGTCGGGCTACTAACCCACCGATTCCGTACCATACCACCACACAAAATAATAAATAAAAGCAAACGGCAAAAGACCAGACGGCTTAACCCTCATCCCATGGGAAAGGGGCAGCTGCCTCCTATGGGATGCGACCTGCGTTTGTACCTTTGCGCGATCGCATCTCCAGGGAACTACGCGGGTGCCAGGATCGGCTGCGGAAAGTGCGGCACGGGTAAAACACACCACGTAACGTAACTTTTAGAGGCAACGCACCTATTTGTGCCAGTAGCGGTGGAGACCGCAGCAGGGCCCTGGGGTACCGAAGCCAAAAACTTCATTAAAGCCATCGGCCGTCGTTTGAGGGAGAGGGGCCGAGACCGGGGGTCTCGGCCTCCGGGTCGTACCTGGTTCAACAAATTTCCCTAGCTATACAGCGTGGAAACGCCACGAGCGTGATGGGAGGATTTCAACCGGGTTCGACCCGAGGCGGGCTCTTTGACTGACCACAATTACTTAGATAAAGCTCATTAGTATTGTAAATTGTGTTTATATTAGGTTAGGTTTTGATTTATTTAATAGTTGTATATACCATTCTTATGTAAATATCAAATGTTAATGTTTATAATAAAATTAATAAATTTTATTCATAAATAAAATAAAATATTTATTTACCTAATCAAGTAACAAGGATTCATAGTTATAATAAAATTAGTAACTTACAAAGACATTGTTTTTCTCCGGGACCTTTTACACCCGTTGTTAAGTTTAGCACGGAACCGACTCACACTTGGCCGGTTTTTATTATATTTTATTTTATACTGTAGAGTCCATTATACAGGGTGTACAATAAAATGGGACAGCTACTCAAAGGGGTGCTTCAGACCATCAAACTGAACAACTTTCTCTATGGGACCAATATCGAAATCGCGAAAAAAAAATCCGCTCTCCCATACAAAACTGCAAACATAACTCGACTGAAATGTATGGGACAGCAGATTTTTTTTTCGCGATTTCGATATTGGTCCCATACAGAAAGTTGTTCAGTTTGATGGTCTGAAGCACCCCTTTAAGTAGCTGTCCCATTTTATTGTACACCCTGTATGTATACAGGGTGTAACAAAACACCCTAGTAATACTTAAGGGTGTGCTTTAGATCAACTTCAGTTCAGAGCCAACATCGAAATCGCGAAAAAAAAAATCCGCTCTTTCATACAAAACTGTAAAAAATTACCGTCTCAACTCAATGTTTTTTTTATTCTTTCTCGGTGTATTGTTACAGCCTTTATATCAATAATATATAAATAAATAAAATTGTTTATTTAAATGTACACAAAAACAATAAAAAGAAAGTAATAGGTAATCTAACTATTACGGTTCAAAATTTACAGCCCCAAAAAAGTTGGACAGACAGACAGACAGACAGACAGACAGACAGACAGACAGACAGACAGACAGACAGACAGACAGACAGACAGACAGACAGACAGACAGGCAGACAGACACACAGACAGACAGACGGACGGACGGACGGACGGACGCACGGACGGACAAAACGTAGGCGTTATACAGAGGTGCGATTTTTAAAAATCATACGAGCGACTTGGCAGTAGAAAATGTCAAAATTACTATGGAGATTATGCATCTTTCTACTGCCAATTCGCTCGTATGATTTTCAAAAATCGCACTTCAGGGTCCCGTTTTCACCCTTTGGGTCCCCGGGGTGTACGGTGTACGGAACCCTAAAAATTAGGGTGCAGAGTTCGGGGATCATCCCTATGTAAACCCTATCTAATCTAAACTATTATAAAACTGTAACAGAAGTGTGTCTGTACATTGAAGATATTTACAAAAAAAAATTACGACATAGTTTTTACCTGTCGTCCCTGATTCCAAATCACTAATTTTTGGATTTTTTGTCTGTCTGTTTGTTTGTTTGTTTGTTTGGGTGTTTGTTTGTTCGAGTATCACGCAAAAACTACTGAACCGATTTTGATGAAACTTTTTTTGTTTGATAGCTTATCATCTGACTTAAAATCTGGTAAGTATATAATTTATGCGGACGAAGTCGCGGGTAAAAGCTCGTATAGTATATACCTATAAAAACTTCGTAGCTAAAAAAGAGGATAAGAAGTGCGATTTTTGAAAATCATACGAGCGACTTTGCGGTAGAAAGATGCATAATCTCCATAGTAATTTTGACATTTTCTACTGCCAAGTCGCTCGTATAGTAGGGAAAAAATTTCAACCTTCTTGCTCGTATACTATGATTTTCAAAAATCGCACTTATGCAATCCTGAATTCCGAATCAGGAAATACATTTTCAACGTCTGGCAACCCTGCGTTCCAATAGGACATAGAGACCATAGACAATAAATACTTTTGCCAACTTCCTGCCCCCGTAGCACGGCAGTATATATAGCGTAAGGTACCTATCTACCAAAGAGTAATATAAGTATCTATCTACGCTAGCTGCCTTTCTATTTTGCGTGCGGTGCGAACGAGCGTGATAGAAAGCGTGATATAGTCCTATCGTGCGCATTATACTACGGGGGCTGAATGGGACAAGCATGGGGAAATGATTATACTCTATGCAATAATATTATTATACTTGGTGTAACAATACACCCTAGTAATACTTAAGGGGGTGCTTGAGACCATCAAACTGAGCAACATTCACTATGAAGCCAACATCGAGAAAAAATAAAAAAAATCTGCTGTCCCATACATTTTAGTCGAATCGGTACTGCAGTTTATTTTGTTTAATTTTTTCTCGATGTTGTCTTCATAGTGAAAGATGTTCAGTTTGGTCTGAAGCACCCCTTTAAGTATTACTACGGTGTTTTGTTACACCCTGTATATAATTTACTCTATGTCTATGGGGCAAACATTTTATTCTTGCACTAATCGCATTTAAAAAACCTACCGGGTCCGTTAACAATGAAGTAAGAATGATTGTAGGTACTCGCATTGTCGAGTGATTGCGCTACCTTAAAAAAATTATTTAACCTACCTACCTGCCTAATGGGGCCCATTCACTACTGTGAATGGTCCTACATGTAGGACTACAATGCAGGATGTGCCCACACACAGCCGTCCGTCGGCCCCATTCACTATCCTACCAAGCAGTCCGACATGCAGGACTACGAGCCCACACACTGTCCTGCAAGCTATCCAACATCATTACTGTTTCGTGTTTTTAGTACTATTGTTAATAATTGTTGCAATGCCGCATTTCGCAATTGTTTGTTGCTATAATTTCCACGAAGTCCGTGATAATTTCTTGATTTCTGATCCCATAAACACCTCTTTTCTTTTTAAACGTCAATACAATCATCTAAACCGGCGTTGTCCATTGTAAATAAACAAACAAAATAGCGATCTGCAGTCCTGCATTCCAATTCACGCTCCTGCTTGCAGGATGGCACGTAGGACAGCAAGCCATTGACAATCCTACACGTAGGACTACAAGCGGTGGGCGGAGCTTGTAGGATTTGCAGGACTCGAGACGCATCCTACACAAGGTCATCGGACGCCTTGTAGGACTACAACACCATTCACGATCCAATATAGGTGTAGGACTGCAAGACGGACTACTGTGAATGGGCCCCTTAACATGGTTTACCAGCATGGGTAGCATACCACCGTGATACAGCGCTATCACACCGTCGCTCTGTTTCTATTTGCGCGCGAACGAACGAGATAAAACACGTGATACAGCCGTATCACGTGTAGTATGTTACGGTTTCAGACATTGTTTTAAAATAATAATGTTTCCGTTCTATCTACCGAAAAAGGTCGAACCAACTGGGATTTTCCTTGCTTTAAAACTGGGGATAGACTAGGTAGGTATATTATATTGAAAGTAATATTGCCTGCATCGTAGAACGAAAAATTCTTGGTATAGACGAAGAGGCCATAGGGCCTGCATAAATAATTATTACCTACATTTTCTCGTCAGCTGTAATCTTGACTATCGGAAGACAATAGATTGCAGAACCTTTTAACTTTTAAGAGCTGCCAATGTTTACTCGCCAACATAACGAGTGGGAGGGTGCATGCAGCGGGCGGGCGGCGCGCCATGCGCCAGCCGGCGGCGGTGGGCGCCGTGCCTCGCGCGGGCCGCGGCCGCCTCGCGCCGCTCGGCTCGGGGCTCGGGCTCGGCTGGCTCGCGCCGCGGCTCCGCCAGCGCCCGCAGTGACGCATTGCAGGTGCGCGGCGGCCAATCGGCGCGCGCCGCTCGCCAGTCCACGCCGCCGCACCCGCCCGATATAAAACCGACTATCCTTTGCGGATTAAATCTAATCCCGTGCCGTTCGTCCCGAGACATGGACTTCGACGTTAGACAGATTCGCGTCTAGAACGAAAACGATCGGTGTTGTGCGAAACGATTCATAGAATCGAAAAGCGGACATGAAAATTAGGCGATTCGCATAGTCGACTCGGAACGATTCGCGACCGAGCAGCTCTAGCGAATCGCGGTCGCGAGTTTCTCGGCGCTGCCGTTCGCGCGAAAGAGGGCGGCAGTATCGTTTCAAACGTCGTTCCGTGCGGTCGCTTTTGCGGCGTAGTCTGTGATTTTTTTTAGTGTAGCTCCAGATAATCCAAGTTAATCTACAATGGTGAGTGTTATTTCCATTGGAATGTGTCGAAAGTGCATTCGGGGGATCATTCCGCGTCGGATCCCGTCTATATTTCGGAGATGTGGTGTATCGGTGTTTATAGTGATGACGGCCTCCATTATATTATTGTGATGGTCGAATTTTACCGCAATGCGGATCGTCGACGCTGCGGAAGCCGAGACGAGGATCGAGAAGCAGTGACCGGGAAGAAAACTGAGAGGTCGATGATGGGACGCCGGGGCCAACGGTCCGCGGACGACCGTTGGCAAGTCGGAGCCGTCCGTCGCCATAGTCGCGTACCGTAGGTGGAGCCGGCGATGTGACGTCGCCGGTCGCGGCCGGGCCGGCGGCGGGCGGCGGGCGGTGCCGCTCTAAGATGGCGCTCGATGGAAAACAAGTGGTTTAGCGAGCCGCGGCGCGCCCTGTTGACGCGCATCGATCGGCCGGCGCAACTGTCAAACGCCCGTTGACTCATCGCTCGGTGCTCGCTGCTGGGTGCCGGCCCGTCTCTGATAGCTACGCAGTTAGCGAGCTGGTGCGCCGGCAGGTCTTCTCGTGGCTGAGGTCCACACGGCTCCCGCTCCCCGCCCCCTGCCCCCTGCCCCCTCCCTCTACTACTTGTTACGTTTCATGCGATAGGTCTGTCAGCTTTCTATTCCACCCGGGATGTCGTCCCACTATGTAACTCGTGGTAGAGGTGACGAGGCACCCCTCGAACCTTCCTAACCTAATAGAAAGTAGGTGGTGGTTAGATTGTGTGTGGAATCTAATTGGTTTCACTGCATGAGGAGGTGTGCTGTTGAAGCTTGCATTATAACCCTGTCTGTTGTTACATCCCATTGTATGTGATTTAAACAGGTACCTATATATCTATATCAAGTGCCACAAAGCCAGATATTTTGATTTACATCCTAACGATGTATTGAAAAATTTCACAGTCAAAAATACCTATCAAGTTTTTAAGCATGAAGTTGAAATAATTTTCTCAGTAACATGGCATGATTCTTCTAAAGCAGACTTTAAATTTTAACATTTGCACATCACATTATCTTTATAATTAGCAAACATTCAGACGGTGACTACAAAATGTTAGCCTTGTAGTAGGTAAATTAAGAAAATGCCTAATTTATCAAGTAAAATCTGAACAATGGTTGATGTCAGCCTTGCCTGTAGCCTTGTAGTGTGTTACTGCCTGATATTAACTATTGTTTCTATGCATGACATGCCATAGAAGGCACGTCGCGTCGGAGGCTTGCTTCGTGCCGAGATGAAACTCACAATTATGTATGTATTTTAAAATTATCATGTTTGAGACCTGTACTTACATACTATCACATTATAATATAATGTTGATCAACTGGTTTTAAATTGATAGAAATGACTTCAAATGTACATATTATGTGAGAAAAGGTCAATTAAAAATAGAAAGTTTCTAATTTTAGTTTGATGATTGATTCTAGTATCATTCTCTTTAGAGAGTTGTAGGTAGATTGTAGTGATAATGTAGAGATGATATTCTAAACCAGGCAAAGAATTCAGTTAAAACATAATAGTAATAAGAACCTTGTTTCGGTAACTGTTCTGACCATCATGATAGTTGACCCGTTTGGTGTAATGGTTACTCCACCGGACTGCCAAAACAGAGATCCCAGATTCAAATGGTTCAAATCCCAGTTTGATCTTGAATGTTACGCTTGTGCTGTTTTTGTAGTTTCCATTATAATAACTTCTATTTGGGAATATATGTGCCTGTGAGCTTTATGCATGGTGAAATTGGTATAATTCACTTTCCATGCATTCCTTCACTGTCCATGCAGTCCGGCTCTGGAACTCTCTCCCATTTAAAATAAGAGACTGTCAAACAATTGCTTCATTTAAAAAACAAGTCAAAGATCACTATCTCTCTCTTCAATAAACTAGTATATTTATTTATTTATATACCGTATTGTATGTACGTATGTAAGTATACATTTATCTGTATCTTTATATATTATGTATGTATTTATTAGTCTTAAATACTGTTTTATTAGTTAAATGTGCACACTATGCCTGCCTCACTTCTATGCTCTCTCTCTGTCTCGGGTTTGCTGGAAGAAATCTCTTTAGAGATAAGCTCGCCCTTTGTAATTGTCTATTATGTTGTTTCTTGTGTATTTCCGTGTGTACAATAAAGTGTTAAAATAAAAATAAAATAAATAAAATATAATTAGCATCCTTTCATACTGAGAGCCTACCCATCAAACTTTTATTATAGGAGCAAACTGATCGGGGAAAAAAAAATCTGCTGTTCCATACTAAACTGCAATACCTATTCTATTCAAATGTATACAACAACAGATATTTTTTCTGCTCCGATCACTTTGCTCCATTAGTAAAAGCTGTTCAGTTTGATGGGTAGTTTAAAAGGATGCTAATGATATCAATTTCACTCTTTAGATAGATAGAATAGTTTGCACACCAAGAATAGAAGAAAACAAATACAATTTATAACAAGAATGAAGGCAAAGGGTGGTCTTATCACTAAAAGCAATGCTGTATTGTGTGTATGTGTATATAAATGCTATACCAGCAGAAGAAAGCAAAATCAGAACTAACATTTTGTTATTCCACACGAAGTCTAGAGTCAGAAATAAAGTAGGCACGTACGTATTGCAATTTTCATCAGATATTTTTTAGACAAATCCATAGATAACAACCTTGCATCAGTATAACATACACTTATACAGGGTGAAATTGATATCATTAGCATCCTTTTAAACTAAGAGTCTACCCATCAAACTGAACAACTTTTACTATGGGAGCAAACCGATTGGAGCAAAAAATTATCAGCAGTTCCATACTAAACTGCATGCCTACGCGACTCAAATGTATGCAACAGCTGATTTGTTTTTTACTCCGATCGGTTTGCTCCCATAGTAAAAATTGTTCAGTTTGATGGGCAGACTCTTAGTTTAAAAGGATGCTAATGATATCAATTTCACCCTGTATAAACTCCACGTCCGTAATCCCTTGCGTGATGGATCTTTATGATTGTTGAAAGAATTCACATTTTGAGATTAGTTGTATCATAATTATTGAGGGTTTGTTTCATAATATGTGAAAATCATTCAGGGTATCAATATGAAAGAGAAAAAGCATAACGAAGATATGTATGCTACAGTGAGATTTTTTGAGATTTTCCCTGAGTATTTTTATGCGTTTTGAAACTGACTAGGAAACTTGACTCAAATATGTCATACTTTCTATTATCTGTAATTAGTATTTTGCAACTCTGATTTTGATCTGTTATTTGCCATCGTGATAACATTTTATATCCTCATTAAATTACCTTTTTATTTTAATCATCTACCTAATTAGGTACTTAAAATATATTTATAATAATCAAATTACAATTTGAGCTGATTATAAAGGTTCAAATCAGCAGTAGAAAATGACAAAATTCTAAGATGTGATCTGATATGAGAGGGTGTAGTGTAGTGCCTGCATGTGTTAGTTAATACAATGCACATCCTTGTGGCTGTAATGTTAGATGTGCAAGTAATTATAACTGCTTGGGATGTCTGTTCCATTGTCTCTGTAATAACCTGCTATTAGCTGCCACTACCACAGAGAAGTTGACGTTTTTATAATGTCAAACAATAGCAGTTAATTGTCAGTGTGTTGCTGTTGATGATGTGATGTGATGAGGCTTGTTTGGAGGATGACTGCAGATGTGTTTACTCACAACATGTTTTAGATGACTGCTGATTGATCATTGTTTACCTTTATGTTCATTTTGTAAACATAATGAAGTGAGATCACATTTATGATATAAATGCTTAATGGGACTTATAAATTTTCCATTGAAGCATAACATTCCTTTACTTGACCGCATGTGGGTAAATTTTATCAGTTTCCATGATATCACTATGCGTGACACATTGTGAAATATGCTATGTAGTTACTTGGTTGGCTATTATGTATGAGTTGAGTACTCATTTTTTGAAGTATTGAATACCTAAACACTAAACATCCACATCTATTAAATAAGTCATACTTATTAAATACGACCCTACTTCTAAACTATTATAAAACTGTAACAGAAGTGTGTCTGTACATTGAAGATATTTACAAAAAAAAAATTGTGACATGGTTTTTACCTATCCCTGATTCCAAATCACCAATTTTTGGATTTTTTGTCTGTCTGTCTGTTTGTTTGTTCGTTTGTTTGTTTGGGTGTTTGTTTGTTCGAGTATCACGCAAAAAGTACTGAACCGATTTTGATGAAACTTTTTTTGTTTGATAGCTTATCATCTGACTTAAAATCTGGTATATAATTTATGCGGACGAAGTCGCGGGTAAAAGCTCGTAATTAATAAATGTGATCAATCAACTTATTTGTCAAAATGTTGGTTTGGTCGAATCAACAATTATCTATTATTAATTATTAACATGTTAGAGCCATGTTGTAATATTTCAAATCAAATTCAGCAAAGCCCCGGTGTGGCAGGTAGTGGGTTCAAGTCCCATCTGAGACTTTCAAATTTTAATATGACGGTTTTTAACAAATAAGTACTTATCACGTTTATAATGGCTGCTGTCATTTGTAAGTGAAGGCTAGAATGCATGCTTATGTAATGCTTCTAACATGGCAGACCAGCCTGTTATGTGAGTATGATAGAATTGCCAATGTAACAACGCTCACTGTTATTTAGTTATTTTACACTCATTGAACGCCTTCAACTGGTCTAGTGTTATTCTGGGTCTAGAATATCTTTCTAGCTTCTTATTGAGCACTGTCTATAATCCTGGCTTAATTTAATACAACTTGTTGAGAGCATATGGGTAGACTATGAGGCAACAGAGGCTGTCATTTAAATTGCAGTTTTTCGTTTTGAACAACAAGCTAGCCGACTATCACTATACTTGATCCCGACTACAAGTCGACCATCCGACCCTGACAATTATCTTGTTGTTATCAAAATACTTTTATGTAATCATTATCTGTCTGGAATAATAGTGAAGAAAACTTATTGTTTTCGGAATATTTTGTCTGGTTTTCAAAAACTTCGTAATCACTCTAATTTGTACTAGATAACATTGGTCGATATTTTCAAAACAGAAATCTTAATTTATATTTGGCTGTTTATTAGTTGAATGAACACTATTTGAATCTTGTGTTACTTGGTATATTGCTTTGGAGCGGGCGGAACACAGCCGAATCTGTTATAATAGCCAGCTCTAGCTGGTGGATGGAAGGTCGTGCGCTCTGCGCTCGCGTGTTATCGCGCGTCGTCGCTGATAGCGCGGCACTGCAGCGCCGGTCCGCAGTGTGACGTCACGCGGAGGCCTACACCTGTAATTGCCGCTGTAATCTGCCGATATCTTATCAAGAGATAACGTCCACATTATTGCTCGTCCGCGCACCCGCGCTCTTCTGTTTCTAATACTCCACAAAGATGGTTGTCACTAGTGTATGTATTTTTAATTATCTTGTAATTATTGATTCTCTTTTTAGGGTAATGGGTGTCGAGATTATGTAGGGTAATTGTGTTGATAGCGAGGGTACGGCGCTAGTAATTATAATACGTCGACCTCGGCACGAACGTGTGACGTGATATCGGGGTGGGTCACTTAGTCCGGAGTGATGTCACAGCATAACCGGTAGGCTATCTTTATATAAAGGTATCGGTGCAGTTTGCACAATGTACACAACGGCAAAATCTCAGACTGCCACTATAGTGCGTCGTCTAATGTAAACATTACAAGCCGCGCTCGGCTCGGCACCCCCGTGCGAAGTAAGGCAGGTCACACACAGCACAGCACAGGTGGTAACGGTGTCGCGGTGGCGTTGGTTGCAGGCGGACCAGCTGACGGAAGAGCAGATCGCGGAGTTCAAGGAGGCGTTCTCACTGTTCGACAAGGACGGCGACGGCACCATCACCACCAAGGAGCTGGGCACCGTGATGCGCTCCCTCGGCCAGAACCCCACCGAGGCCGAGCTCCAGGACATGATCAACGAGGTCGACGCGGACGGTAAGTACACTACACACATAACTATAGCTAACTGTACCTACACGTGCATCATCTGAGGCGTGAAACATACATAAAAGTCATAAGGTGAAGGTTCGGGACAGACGCGGTGCAGACATCGTTCCGCTTCATAACTTTTTCACACGAAATATATGCAAGCTATGCGTCGTGATTATACTCAAGCGGCGCGGCACGACGGATATCTGCGCCGCCTACGTCCCGCGCCTTCGCCTTACAGCAGAACCACCCGGCGCCTTAGCGTTCACACGGGCACCGGGTGTGCGGCGCCGTCGTGGCACCGCAGCTGCAACGAAAAGAGTGTGACGTACAGTCTGTTAATAAAAATCTGCCGCGCAAACAACTGAGCGGCACCGCTTACACCCCTCCCCGTCTCGTCTTGCACGTCGCAAGTCCGGCATGAGTGCTGCGCGGCGCGGTGCCCGCGCACCGTGTGGCATACCATAGATTTTGATATGCATGACACCGCAGCGGCACCGCTCAGGCGCCGCACCGCGCCGTGTGGTTCGGCTTTTACGTCTCTTCTGTACGTTTCACGCTTAACACGCACCAGTGGCATAAGCATAATAATATGCTCTCGATTCAGTAGTCTGGGATATTCTCAACATATGACCATATTCAGAATATTCATATTTTACTAAACGCAAACTGCCCAGTGTGACCGGTTGTGAGTTTCATTGACACTTCCAATGGATTGGATAAAATCATGTAGCATGTTGGTTCCCTCACGATGTTTTCCTGTTTATCAGTTTGAGCAGGTTTTAAATTTACGTGAATTGCACTAAATTATAACCAGTATCAACCAAAGATAATAGAACAGGTTTCAGTCAGACTGCATTTAACAATAACATGCTTCAGTGATAGGGCTCAATTTGGTAATTAGCTTCGGGCCTCATTGGATCTGATGATGTAACTAGTACTTGTAGTGCTAAGTGTTAGTGTCGACGTGGCGTTAACATTAGACTGTCCATTATACTGAACAATGTGTGCTGTTGGCCGCTCGCTATCGCTTGTTATCGGCGGAACGTTGCCGGCGGCCGCTGCGATAAGCGCCGCCTAGCGCCTGCTCCCGCCCGCGCCCTTTGCTATGGAATACTACTGTCCTCTGCTCTGTTCTCTCCCCAAACAACAAACAGAACCTACTCGTACAGTCTCGTGGCCGTGGGCGGCTGTTTACGCTTTATAATATAGTAAAGCTTTGTTAATCTAGGCATTTGTAATGTAAACCGTACAAAACTATTTGCGAAATACATACAGAGATAAACGTTGAAAATTTTCATATCACTAAGTAAATTACTACATTAAATTCGGCGTAGCAGTGTTATGATAACATCTTTAAATGTTTACATAAATGTACGTATAAGATATAGGTAGCTAGTGTGTTTATACTTGTGCCAAATAGTAGCGAGAACGACATCTGAATAGTTACGTCTCGTGACACTGGCGATGGCGCATACCGCATGACAAGCAGAGAGCTTAGTTAACGTACACAGGAAACGAGAGAGGAGTTAAACAAAACAAAGTATTTGCTCGTGGATCTCATCCACTAGGCACTAGGCACATGATACCATGTGCTCATGCGTCGTGCCTCGTGCCCGCGCGTGCTGTCGTAGGATTCACTGACAGATTACAAAGTCAGTACAGTTTTGTTTTAGGAAGTTGAGCGAAGCTATGCATTATTTCGGGAGTATATACACTTGGGCCTTCATCAATCCACCAAAGTAGTAGTAATCCAGTCACGTTTTAGATGTTTCCATGATAGTCTCCCAGATACAATGCCAAGCCAAGAGCCGAATTGCTGTGGTCCCGAATTCTTGACTCCGTAGTTTTTGGCTCTGCAAATCCGCCCTACGAACAACGAACGTATTGAACAGCGAACAACCGAACTAATTAAATAATAAAAATACGGCGTAGTTGTTCAAAGCGCGGTTAGTTTGAGCTCACATTAGGCTGTTCTAAGCGTGTCACCGATTATAAACGCATTAGTCGTCATGCCTGAGGAATGATAACCTACACCGCACGCAGCACCACAGTCTTAGATCCGATCACATTACGTATTCGATGATCAACAAGTTTTCTTGAATGAAGCCATCCGTTCTTCTGTTTAGTCGATCGATGGCATGTCAGTTTGACGTGTCGTGGTGAGGTGACGATATTTGCCAACCAGCATTGGAGACTTTCTGATTGACCAGGGTAGGGGTTCATTACGTTACTCAGGAAGGTATCCTTGCCGTAGTCTGCCCGGTGGCGTCAGGTGTATTGCTGACATCGGGGAATCTACCTAAATAGTATCTTTCCTTGTTTACTTCCAGTCAGTGCTTTGAAATCTACTTTTATAGCTTTAAGTTCACTTCGTGCATGATAAATAGTTCCCTGTCTATGATAACAACATTGTAATGTAAGGCGACACCGCGTTGCCGTTGTTCAATTAACACAACAATTGATGTCCTTGTCGGACGCGGTGCGATGTGATGTGATGTGGAAATGATACACAACACGACATGTAGCGAATGCATTTCACGCCGCGTGTTGGATTACCATGACAAGAGTGCAGCCAGCCGCGCCTGCGACGGTTATGTTACCTAGGACCTAGATAATACATTACTGCGCATAATGCATTTGAATCCCAACTGCATAGAGTTGTTATAAACTCAAGTATGTCTCCATGAATCTTGGTAAAGCTTAGAGCTGATGTAGTGTAGTATTATCAGGTCGTAGAGCCAACTACATTGATTGGTTGGTACTCAACACAAATTACGACGATAACGTCTGACAGTGACCAGGTACTTGTATAAGTACATACCTGTTGTAGTTTTCTGTGTATTTATCTAATTTATAACACTTTTCCAATAAGTCGTATTGTAATCGAAGACATTTTATCAGCGTACTGATAAGCTCCACTAAACTTTATCTATTACATTAGTAATAAATACCACTTAAACCCAATACAACAATGTAGGGAAGGGACGGTGGACGAATGAACGAGAATATGAGCTTGGCTATCAACGGCTAACATCGGGTAGTCATGATCTGGTGATCTCAGTAACGAGACTCAACCCACATCAGGCACAAGCGACCAAACCAATTAGTACTGACACTAACCCATGTAACAGCGATCCCATTTGAACTAGTATGAACTTGCAGCTAATTGCCCTGAGAGTTTGATATTTGTGAAACTTTACCTAAGTACCTGTCTTCTTCTACTCGTGGAACTCGCGCACGAGGTGATAAAGGTTCAAGACACTCTTTGACGACGAAAATTTGACGTAGCAACGTTTTGATGCAAAGTTATTGGCATCCTTTCGTCGTCCCACACTAAACTTGCTTTCTGAATAAATAAACCAGTGTGTCTTGACCCTTAATTGATACTTAAATTTCCTTCGATGTAATCATCGTTGTCAGTAGGTAATACTAATTCCTTCCTATGCGTGTGA
Organism: Agonopterix subpropinquella; assembly: GCA_922987775.1. Taxonomy (NCBI): domain Eukaryota; kingdom Metazoa; phylum Arthropoda; class Insecta; order Lepidoptera; family Depressariidae; genus Agonopterix; species Agonopterix subpropinquella. The sequence goes on from OV277705.1 coordinate 24,028,817, forward strand.
GTCACTTCGTAGTCACCCGGTGATGTCATCCAGAAACAATCGTTGCGCGTCCGTTTTATTTTTATCTTTATGGTAATTATTAAAGAACCGGTCCAATAAATAAACACAATACAGATTACCAAAGTATTTTATGAGAAGGATCTTTAAAACTCAATATAAGTTTAGCGTCTCTGTATATGCACACACATTTTATATAGATTTTGTAAATTTTTGACTTGAAAGTTTATCAAGCAAAATACTTACACGATATAAAATGACTGAAGTAATTTGTGCAACGCCTTCTGCACGAGAGGTGGAGGCGTCGTCGCGTCGCTCGGCTGCACCGCATTGCCAGAGATACATCGATCCTCCCTCGCCTCGGTCTCCCCGGAACCGTTGCGGAGCCAAGCTTTATAGCGTTCGGAGTGCGGATTTACTGCGATGAGATCGCAACACTGCTCGCCCACTGGGACCGCTCAAAACAAACCAAGTTGCGAAATTACCGGGGGCTAACGACCGCCGGCTGCAATAGCCCAATCCCATCCCGCACATAAAATGTACGAGTGGTCTTTTTACGATCAGAGATTTAATAGCAAAGTACGAAATGAAAGCGAATGCAGCATCCCAGGAGATGGGGCGAGGAGCGTGGCCTGGGGTCGCGACTCGCGAGGCCAGTGAAGCGATAAGGAGTCGTTCACTCGCGGCCGAGCGCGCTATTTGCGGAACATCCGCAGTCACCTGCCCTGCCCCTAGGCCACTGTTACCATGTTAACAATCCCTGCGCTGACTGCTGGCCAAGAGGTCGAGCTCTTGTTATCTGGAAGGTCACACACTAAATGTCTGAAGGTCGCGGGGACCGCTGTTAGTTAACTGTTAGCGTTCGTATTACAATGCCCCGCCGCCGCTGCCAGCTGCCACTTTATATTAAAACTGCATTTGCCGCGTTTTAGCTTGATATCGTAATGTGGTGGAAAAGTAAAAAGACATGTCCGCGACGATGCGATGGTGGGTACGGAGGGGTGGAGTAAGGCGCGGAGGGGAATGGGGAGGTGTAGACGATCGATGCGGACACGACACGTGTCGCGGGTAATTGGGCGAGGCGACTAATCTGCCGTCTGAGTCTGAGTCGCGGTGCACTTTTTACAACCACCGTCGTGTTTACGTTGGGAAACTTGGAAACTCTTTTAATTAGTGTTTTCTGTAGCACTCTTATTTATTTCTTTTTATTGTTCATGTCTGGTCCATCTCTGTAGACAGCAAACCACGGGTTTCTTCTAAATTCAAGACTTTATAATCAAAATAAAGACGTACGATCTCCAGATAAGATTGTCCAAGGAAATCGTCTATCGTATGCAACATTAGACTGATAAACATGGAGTATTATGCCATTGTTTGAGGTCTGTACTATGTTGGAAAATAAAGATTCACCATAATACGTTGAGCAGACACTTTCTACCAAGGATGGTGATGTCAATGAAACCGGTCCAGTAGATAGGCACGCTGCCCTGCATACTAATAGTGAGAAATCAGCGCTTGTCACCGGTCGGGTCGCGAGTCTTGTCGCGCCGCGTGATGGACGCGTCTCCGTGACATTGCTCGACTCCGGCGCGGCGCTCCGCACTAACGCGAGCGCCTCACCACGCATGCGCCTGTTTACGCTTCTAATCCGGGAACACAATAAAAATAGGTTACAAGCCGGTCAAGCAACTCTGCCATCGATCCACTTGGAACCGATACCTATTCTCTGTGGATCACTTCAAACTTTCCTCTCTTTGCGGAAATACACATTATCAACAACGTTATACGTAACAGACGTTGAAATTTGTGTTTCTGTGCGAACATATGTACATTTATCAGTTACGAGACTTTTTTATAAGTATAGGTTTTGCCCGTAACTTCGTCCGTGTTTAATTATAATATAATATCGCAATATCCTTTTTAGTGCCCCCCACATCCTCCGTAGAATCCATATATGGGACGTCCATGCAAAAATAGTCCAGTGGTCGGCATTTTAACCTAGCTTAAACCCAATCCAAACAACTGGATCCTTTTTGCGTGGCCGCCCACATATTTCATGTTTCTATCTTCAACGGTTTAGGCTATAGCTATGCGTTGTCTGTTAGTCAGTTACGAAACTGTTTTATATGTAACAAATTGTTGGTGCAATTTATGCGAACAACAGATGCACTACACTCCCGGCTCATTATAATGTCGAGTCCACGTCTAATGTCCTTCTCGTCCGTTTTCCTTCCTCCCTCCTGCCGCTCGCGCTGTGGTCGCGATATATTTAGCTTTGCCAATTATTGTCCAACTTGTGCGCATTATGGCGTTATCTGTATTTTGTTTGTCGAGCTCGTTAGCAACGTATCCGGCAACCGATACGTTATGTAGGTATGTGAGCGCGGCCGTGCCGCTGGAGAGGCATGTGAAGCGGTTCTGTTTAGTGTCGACTGACGAGTAATCACAACTTGACTGATTTATGTCGGCACGGCGCGTCTCGGTCTCTGACACCGGCCCGGCGCGGCGCGGCACAGCCTCTTGTGCCGGGCGCCGAGCTCACTGTCGCTGCGGGCCACGTCTCACTTCGACTCACTATGGTGACGCTTCCAGCACCAGCACCAATACAATGTTCATTATTTATGTTTTACCTCTCAACTCTGTCGCCGGCTGACTAAATTCCTTAAATTAGTTGGAAAATTACCTATCGATCGTCTCCGACGTTCGTTGCTAACCAGTTGACTAGCGGATGTCACGAAACTGGTGTTGAACTAATAAGGTGTTCGAGGTGCTTCGATTGCCATATCAATCGACGACGAAATTACTCTAGTACTCTTTTGAAATCCCAAGACAGTCCAAACTAGTTTTGTAATCAGCTCCATTAGGCTAAGATATCTGCACATAGCCGTAGGCACTTCAGTGTGGGTTGAACGTTGATCAGCTACAGGCACCCGCGGCCCAGCTGGCGGGCTGCTCCTCGGCCCATTGTCCCACTTGCGGCACGACACCGTGCCCTTTGCGGCTCTGAATCACTCACTGAATTAGCTCCTCGACTATTTGCGATCTAATCTCTCCGCTCTCTACGCCAACCAGTACTATTGTAGTCAGCGGTACGCGACCCAACCGCATACCAAGCTAATTAAACAGAGTTACTTTTAGATGCTTTCTAATTATAAGCAACTTGCAACCGCCGCTCCTTCTGCGTGACAAAGCGGTGCACCTTTACTCTAGCAATATTTGTCACTATAACAATAATGTGGATCTCCAAAGATGCCTAAAACCAGCATCAACGTCCGTTTAGCGGTTTGTGAGATATAAAAGTACGAAATAAGATCGCATTTATGTATAGAAATCACGGACAAGGAGAGATGTGCGCGTTTGTCGCGTAGAATTGATCGGTGTCGTGATATCGTCCGCGATAAGTGTTGTTGACGGCGGGGCGGGGCGGGGGCGGGGACGGGAGCGGGGAGATGTGAGTCGCAGTGGATTGCAGATGAATTTGCATATTCAGCTGGCGGCGCGCCAGCGGGCGGCGCGGCGGCTCGTCCCGCGGTCCCGCGCGGCGCGGCGGCTCCACACTCGCCTCGCCTGAACTTGTGAGCCTTCCGCGTGCTTCTCGCCAATTCTATTGTTATTGTTGATAATTAACATTAATTACCTTTGGCCGAGCGCTCGTTTGATCGTTTCGCGTACTCGTTTCGTTCTATTTAAAACTTACTGCTATTCCTGTCGATTGCATTTATTGACTTGATACGAAAGCTGTTGCAACTGCATCGCAAGTGGTTGCAGAGCTGCACGTAGGTTGTATTGTAGGTCGTCTGACGTTACCGTATCGGCTTCTTTACTTTTCCGTTACAAATAGCGAAATAGGAAAAGGATAACCTATCACTTTTTTTTAGAAAATCATCGCGGGAAACCTGCATACGCTGAAGAAGAAATTCTGATGCCCATACTCTCCTTGAGAGTAGGCCCTTGCCAAGGGGTGATTTAGACTTAGATCATCAAACTGAACAATTTTCACTAAGTATGTTGTTGTATTAACTGATGGTTATAATGACGTTTTTACCTAGTTAAGTTAAAAGTTAATCAACGAATAAGACCTTACCTTTCCTAGGCTTGTGATGGATAGAACCCAGGATGTAGCCAGTTCACTCGAGTGTGACCCGAAGCGATTTACATACTGTACGGTCGGTCGGTTACAGACGTAGACGGCGACGACAAACTTGTTTATAATGTCTGTTAGTTTATTATGAATTGGCACCGCGCAGAGCCGCGCAGCCGGAACGATGTGACCGTTGATACACCGACGCGACGCAGGCGCCGGCCGCGCGAGGATACTCCTCGCCAACGTAAACAAGTGGCATCAGTGTCTAACTTGAATACTAGACTAGCTCGCTACACGCTATCCGAAGACAATTATTAAAAATACCGTCATTGATATGAGGAAGCAGAGAAGTTTCTCCGTAATTTATTGCACGACCTTCTAGATACTTTCTTACCGATCCCCGCGTTCCAACCCCAAGCCGCCACAAGCCGTCCCTAGCAGAGGTTCGAACCCCTTCCGGAAGCCCTTAAACGGGATGCTCTTTAAGTTCTTTCGCTAATTTGCTTGACTACATCGCGCAATTATCAGAGCGCTTCGATGTCACTGGTGTGGATGTGGACTCCCCATTGCCCGCTGTAACGAAGAGCTGTGAACAGTAGCTGCCCCTGAGCAGTCTTTAAGATGGTTCAAGTAGATACTTTGTTATTCACTATCTAAATTAAAATCCAGTCCTGCTCTTAAACTGATATTGGTGTCAATCTGTTTGTCTCTGATTCATGTTCGTGAGCCGAAGAGGTCGTGATCCAAGATAGTGCGATGATCGTAGATTGTATAATCACTAATTGATGTGTCGTGTGATTGCGGCAGCCGGCAGCCGGCAGCCGGCACGCAATAAGGTCCGCTAACAGAACTGCGAGGCTCGCGCGCCACACTATCGACGTCCTACTAATGAAGCACCCAACCTACCTGCACTGTGTGACTCAGTTGCTTGCCACTAAGTACACTAAGTGCGTATTAGTGTTTCCTGGCTATATCCTTATTACTCATTTATTACGCATAATTATAATTGGTGAACTGTATTACCATGTACAGAGCGGGTTGAGATCACCAGTGCGAAAACTCAATATTCTGCGCTGTAAACCTTTATCATGTGCCATAAAATTATATGTTGCTTTGACGAACGTGTTTTGTTTGTGTAATAGTTTGTAGTGGATCGTGGGATGTGAAATGTCGTCGGTGCGTGTTGCTACTTGTTTGGTCCTCATGACCGTCGCGTCATCGCTAACTCGAGTGGCAACGACGTGAGGCTAGTTGGTAATGCTTCCAGAGAGAGCTACAACATTAGCTCTAACACTAGTTAGTAAATCGCGCAGTAAACTGGAGTCGTGTGACACGTGTACACAACGTGCTAAATTATAATGGAAGCTTTTTGTTTTTGCCGATTTCCCAGTAATAAAGACGAATGTTTGTTTATTGCCCGTAGCCAAATTCTCAGAAACCGCACTGCCCGCCGCACCGCTAGAACCAAATGTAATTTACCTTTGCATAGACTTCAAACACTGATTTATTGCTCGCTAAGTCGCTATACAGGGTCCAACTTAATATGCTGACGGTTTTTTAAGAGGATGATCAGTCCATGAAACTGAACAACTTTCTCTATGGTACCAACATCGGAATCGCGAAAAAAAATCCTTTTCCATACTAAACTACAAACCTTCTTGACCCAAACGTATGGGACAGCAGATTGTTTTTTTTCGCGATTTCGACATTGGGCCCATACGGAAAGTTGTTCTGTTTGATGATCTGATCATCCCCTTCAAAACCGTCAGCATAATTATTAAGAAGGACCCCAAATGTATAAAGGCAACCTGAAACAACCAACCAACCTGATAAGCAATAAAGATTATGATTATGAAACTCCTCTTTTAGACATTAGCAAACAGTAGGTACAATATTGCTTTATACCTCCAAATGAAACGCGAGAATAATAATTTAGTGAGACTGGTCCAGTGGGAGTGGACGCGTAACATCTGGGGGTTTCACAGTGAAGTTTATTACTGCTGTTGATACTCTGCAGGACTCCCGCGCCGCGCCGGTGCGAGACGTGACACTGTTTATAGTTGTGCTAACTGCCGACGCGTAAATCATGTTTATTGCGCACAGACGCGCTGCAACTGTGTTGTGTTAGCAGTTAGCGCACGACTCGATCCACTCCACCGGCACCGCCAGACAATACCTATCACACATCCATGGCGATGAAGGCAGTCCATTGTGGAGTGTTTACACGCGGCAGTACATCACTGCGGGCGCTGTTCCGTACTGTGCGCGATCAATGTAAACAATCCGCGCGTTTGATCTGCTCTCTGCATAGCGCAAATAATAATATTTACCACGTACCTGGACTGGAGCACGTCCAATTGTCCACCGTGAGAGATTCGACTATTCGCAACGCTGAATATTTTACATTGCGAATTTCAACTTTGCATGGGCACCGCAAAAGTACCCAGACAATCTTAATAATATGTCTATAAAGTTGAGCCCGAACACCTGCACGAGAGAGGAGCTCAATAAAGTTACACTGGACGCTGTCAGGCTCGCCGAATATCTGGCCAATAAAATATAGAAACACACAAAAGTAGAACAATTGAATTGACACCTGTGATTGACACGAAAAGAAGAAGATAAAGTTGAGGCTCCTCTAGTCGATCACATAAATGCTTCCATAATAAAAATGTGTCTAACGCTCTTCGTTTCTGTATTGCAGGCAACGGCACGATAGACTTCCCCGAGTTCCTGACGATGATGGCGCGCAAGATGAAGGACACGGACAGCGAGGAGGAGATCCGCGAGGCGTTCCGCGTGTTCGACAAGGACGGCAACGGCTTCATCTCCGCGGCGGAGCTGCGCCATGTCATGACCAACCTCGGCGAGAAGCTCACCGACGAGGAGGTCGACGAGATGATCCGCGAGGCCGACATCGACGGCGACGGACAGGTCAATTACGAAGGTGAGTACCGACCTGCTCATTGATTACATTAAAATAGCAAGATACGTGACTAGCCTATACTATAGCGCATGGACCGCATAAATTGAGCCCCCGTCGCCTAATTTACTTAATCACGCAATCCGAGCGGCATTGCGTGATTGAGATACTTTTTCTATTGTAGGCGGGATAAAGGTACCACAATGCCTTCGCGTGCTTAAAACTCGTACCAATCATACAAAAAGAAAAAGCAAATCACACGGCATTACTTTTCATTCGTAAGTACATGAAAAGTAGATCCGGGATTAAAACGGGATAATGTATCCTGTAGAAGCAGTTAGTTCAAATGTACTTTAAATTTCTCCAAATTTTCATGTTTTACGTTTTGTCCTTTGTACCTTAGACAGTTTTTAAAACGTTATCTTAGATCAAAGTAACATCGTGTTATCATGTAATTGGCGCTGTAAAGTTTAAATGTATTAGAAATTAAGTAATTTGCTGTTGATATGATAACCAATTATAGATAAATTAAGTCCATTTTTCGAGTACGTAATGCAAGAACGTCACCTATCTTCGGCTATTTTAATTAAATCAAAGGGCCTGCTGCCCCCCCCGCCCCCACCCCTCCCAGCACCCGCGCCCTGTCCCGTCCGTGTGTGTGTGTGCACGCCCCGCGACCTGCGACCCGCGACCCGCGGCGCTGTGACCGAGCTTCTCTCTTGCAGACTTCCATGCACTCGCCCGAATGATATTCGCGCGCGGCGACGGCAGCCGTTAGCGCCTCTCCCACTGTGATACTAGTATAGCTAACGTAGGACGAGCCTGCACCTGCACGTGCGCGTGCGCGTGCGTGCGCTCGCGCGCTCCCCCCGCGCCCCGCGCCGTAGAGTAGCGCCGCGACACTAGGTACTGCGCCGCTCTCGATGGTTTGCTGCTCGTTATTAACTGTTCCTTGCCGTGGTAACCCGTCTGCCTGTCCCCCACCCCCACCCCCCACCCCCCGCCCCCCACTCTCCCGCCCCGTGTGTGCATGTTCATTATCTCGTAGCGACTAGCGGGCCGCGCCCCTCTCACCCTACTTACTACGTTCACTCGTTTCTATATAAGGTCTAACAAAATTAGCTGACATTATTTTAAAGGGATGATCAGATCATCAAACTGAACAACTTTCTCTATGGGACCAATATCTAAAACTGCAAACATAACTCGCCTGAAATGTGTGGGGCAGCTGATTTTTTTTCGCGACTTCGATACTGGGCCTATAGACAAAGTAACATTTCTATTGGCGTAGACGCTAGTAGAAATGACAGAATGTATGGATTTGACATTGGCGATCGAAACATTTTGACGTTTCCTTTCGTCACCATACGTCAAGTCCATACATTTTTTATTTTTTCTATTGTCGTTACCGCTAGTGGAAAGTACTTTGTCTAGTAGCCCAGGTCCGGTAGAGAAAGTTGTTCAGTTTTATGGTCTGATCATCTCCTTAGAGGCCATAGGGTAAGACGAATATTTTCTATGAGAAACGCGATAGCCCAGCCCTCGTGCGCGTGCCGTATTTTAGATCAAAAAGAGTTACAAAAGTACTTTTTATATATTTTTTGTATTATTTCACTAAATAAAACTAATGATGAATATGTGAGTGTAAATACCAAAAATCGGAAACTATTTTAAGTTCCCCTAAAACGAGAAAAAAGTAAAAAAATTCAACAAACTACGACATCTTTGTGACGATTATCTATTGAGCGTGTATTTAATTGATGATTTCACTGGATAAACTATCCAAGATTACTGAGGTATGACTTTGGTTTCGGTAAATTCGGTATCTAGTCGAAGCATGAAAAATAAAAGATGCCTCCAAGGTGTTTTGTCCTACCATAGGGCCTTAAAATAGTTTCAGCTAATTTTGTAAGAGCTTGTTTTATACTATAGTGGTTTGTTTAACTAAATAGCGGTTCACTTCTTGTTAGTGCATTCTATAGATCTGTCGGTTCTCTCTGGTTGTCATATGTGTGTGTGTTAACATGTGTGTGTTGGTGGCGGCCTGTCGATACGTACTGACGTCGCGTTCGTTTGTTTGTTTGCAGAATTCGTGACCATGATGACGTCGAAGTGAGCCGCCGACTAGTGTGTGTGTATAAAGCAGAGAATTTAAATATACATTTTGTTTCATGACACACAATATTACCATCGTATTGGACCTGCATTTCTCTAGTGTTTGCGATAATATTGTCATCGTTTCAGTTAATATAATTGTGAGGTTCGGCGCTCGGCGGCGGGGCGGGGAGGGGCGGGGCGGGGCCGGCCCGCTCCCCGCTCCCGCCCCCGCCCCGCGCCCCCCGCTCGGCCGCCGCCGAGCTTTTTTATTTAGATTTAAAGTATTCCGTTAATTTTACTATGTAAGAAAAATAATTAACTGTAGCGGTACAAAGGGAAACGAATAGGTGTGCGTCGCAATGTGATGGTATAAGTCTCGGGTTAGTGTCGGCTCATTGTTTATATTACCGTCCGCCGGCGGTCTGCGGTCTGCGGTCCGCGGTCCGCGGTCCGCGGTCCGCGTCCGCGGCGGACCCTAACATTATGTATGTGTGCGTGCGTGCCTCTGTTTGCGTCGCGCCCTAGTGTATGCGGTGCTAGCGTCCGCACCTTTCCGATACATTTTAATGTAAATTTTTTTCAAGTATGAGATATTTATAAAGTACGTGAAGAATAAAAATGAAAAAATCCCAAAAAAATATAGTGTGCCCGTGTAATGCGCGCGAGCCGAAGCAGCGTCGGTCGTGCGACGCGTCGTGTCGCATCGCGCGGTCGTACGACGCGTCGCACGACCCGTCGCGCGGTGTACATTATGATCATAATAAATGTTTAAATTTAACTAACTCAGTAAACGAATAAATTAGATTATTGGTACTGCATTAATTGTATCTGTACTGTAAATGACTCGATAAATATTATATTTCTATTGTTGGTGAAACTAATTCTATCGAATGGAAAGTACTCCGCTCTGTTATCTCTTACCACATTTGATTCATTCTGTTATTAAATTTTACAAAAAGACATACTGAAAATAAATGTTTCTTCATTTTTAGGTCAAAATAAGCATCGGTGTTTTATTTAACGAGTTAATAGATAGCACAGTATAAGCCAGTAATCTATCTTAATACAACGGTACCAAACGCGGCTTGTATGTGTGCTCGCCAGTACGTACGCCTCGTAGCACGCACACACTGACAATATGTCAGAATGACAAGAATGCGCCAGACGGGGCGACGCGGAGATATTGTCAGTGTGTGCGTGCTACGAGGCGTACGTCGCGTTTGGCACCATTGCATGAAGATAGATTACTGTCTTATACTGTGTAGACAGCGAGCCCTCCAGGACCTACGGCGGGCTAGCACTAGCACTAGCATGCCGCGCGCCGCGCCCGCGCAAGATAGTAAAGACAGGCACGTCTCGATTCTTGTCGTTTTGTCGAGGGTGGCATCATGGCATGCTAAGCGCACAGCGGGTCTAGCACGCGCCCTATGACTACATGCGTGTGTCGCTCTGCTCGAGCAGTGTTCTCGACCTGCGGGCACAGAATAGATATCCTTTCAGAATAAACAGCTTCATACAAGCGCAGCGACGCGACGTTTCTACCAAACTTCCGCTCATTCTCGTACGTGAACGCTCACGTATTGCCGCACGCTGCGCATGTAGGGGTGTGCCGGCCGCCGCAAGCTTGTAAGAAGTTGTTTTTCTGGAATATCTTTTCGGTGCTACGGGTCCACTCCACGGGTCGGCGGCGACACCGCGCCGTCACCCACCCGTCCTGTCGAGTACGATCGAGTTGACACATTGAATCATTAGGGTTGAACCCACAGAACATTATAAGAGGGGTTAGAAGTGCAAAGGAGGCGTGGAACGTGTCGCCACAGGATATGTAATGATTTGCATAACACCATAAGACGCGCGGCGTGGTGCGAACGAGAAGGCATGAGTAATTGTAGCAGCGTGAGCGGGAAGACAAGTGGCGACACCGTCTCCGAAGCAAAAGCGCTACTTTGCATTTCTAACCCCTCTGATAATGTTATGTAGTTGAACCTCATCTGGCAGCACGGAGTCGCGGTTTTCTATCGCTTTGGAACGTAATTTGCTAGAGCAAGAAAGATAGCGGGAACGTGTTCACACGCGGCAGCACCGTCAGTGCTCCGACCTTTCTCGCTCTAGCCCATGACGTTCCTGAGGGACAGAGAAGGTGATAGAGCCTGAAAAAATGCGGTTCCGTGCTGCCAGATGAGGCTCAACCCTTACTGTTAGTTTTCCAAATAAAATAAATAAGGCGCTGAGCAGACGACGGACATTTTGACCGCGGTCATGTATTCCGTCCGTCGCCGTCGTAACCCGTAAATTAAATGTTAGGTGCTGTTTAAACAGAAGAGACGTGGCGCTGGCGGATAGTCAAAGTAACACAATATTAAACCTTATAATAACGTAGCATAGCGTCTTTTCGAGAATCGTCTGGAGGCGCGGGCGCGATCTATAATGTTTATAATGCTGCACCCCGCCCGCGCCACGTCTCTTCTACAGGGTGCTAGGGTAAACAGTTGCATTACTTCAAGAGGTGATTGTATCCATGATTCTGAACAACTTTCCCTAAGAAACCTAAACCTATAGAAAATTAGTAAAGTAAAATGTGGACTTTCCATACTAAATGCAATCAGCTGATCGAGCGTTTGTATGAAAAGTTGAAAAAAACATTGCGAATTTCCCATAGGTTTCTTTGGGAAAGTTATCAGTATCATGGGTACAATCACCCCTAAAAGTAATGCAACTGTTTACCCTAACAGCCTGTATACAGGGTTACAGGGAAAGTAGACCTAGATCCGTCAACAGCCTGTAGTAAGAGTAGAGTAGAGGTCATTACAAACAGTTTAGACTATAGGTAGGTGTCCTATCCAAAAACGAACACCTTTCGAGATAAGTATTCGACTTTTTCGGTTCTAGTGCCTGTGTCAGGGTCAACGGGGCGCACTCAAAATGGTTTAACATCACCAGTGGTGTTAGACAGGGTTGTGTTGCGTCCCCTTGGCTTTTTAACCTGTATATGGATAGCTGTCTGACTGATCTAAAAGAATGCGAAAATGGTTTAAGAATGGGAGAGTCAAGTGCCTCCTGTACGCTGATGATCAAGTGATACTTGCATCGTCAGCGGGAGAGCTACAAGACATGGTAACTCTCATCATGAATACAGCATTAAAGAAGAAAGGAATGAAAGTGAATGTGAATAAAACTAAAGTAATGGTAATGGAGAGGGATGAATGTGTGACTGATTGTTGTATAATGATTGGGAACGAAAAAGTGCAACAAGTGAATGAGTTTGTATATTTAGGATGCATGTTTACTAGAGATGGGAAATGTGAGGGTGATATGCATAGGCGAGTAACAGCGGGAAACAAAGTAAACGGTGCTCTGCATACTATTGTGGCTAGCCAAGTAGTGTCCAAAAAGGCACGACTTGCTATACACAATGGTGTGTTGGTGCCTACACTTATGTATGGCAGTGAGTGCTGGGTATGGCAGAAGAAGCATGCAAGTAAAATTAATGCTGTTGAAATGCGTTCCTTGCGAAGTATGTGTGGTGTCACGATGAGAGAGTGAGAAATTGTGTAATAAGAGATCGATGTAATTTGAAAGAAGATGTTGTGACAAGAATAGAGAAAGGTATGCTTCGTTAGTTTGGTCATGTGGAGAGGATGAGTGACAGCAGATGTACGAAAGAGATATATGTTGCTAATGTGAGTGGAAGTGTCGGCAGAGGGCGCCCTCGTAGGACGTATGCTGATCAAATCAGTTGCGTCCTACAAAATAGGTGCGGAGTACTCGAAACCGACGGGCATGTATGAAGAGATGTATGGATGTGAATGAGGCAAAAGAGGTGTGTAAAGATCGTAGTAAGTGGCGCGCCCCACAGTGGGCTGAAATTCGACTTTCATAGACATTTTCATTTGATTTTTTAAGTGTAATTTTTTTTTGCTTGGATATGCTTTGGCAGGCTAAGTAACATACTTAGAAATATAAAATTTACTGAATATAAGTGCAAACGGCCCAGATATAATTTTATTGTGGAAAATTTGTATGGAGTCGACTTTAAAATCGGTGATAACTCAGCTATCGCACAATTGCGCCTTATTTCCTTATAGGTTATTTTTCTATGATATATTTAGGATTTTTTGGCATACTACATAAACCGGGCAAAGGTGCGGCTTTTTTTAAAAAATTGTAAGAATTTTTGAAATTTTTTGTTTTTATTTTAGTACTATATTTAGTAGTTTCCCAACATTTTCAGTAGAATAAATTATAATCGATGATCTAGTCATCGTTTAGATACTTCACATTAGGTTAAGATTTTATATAGACTTGAAATATAGTACTAAAATAAAAACAAAAAATTTCAAAAATTCTTACAATTTTTAAAAAAAGCCTGCCAAAGCATATCCAAGCAAAAAAAATGACACTTAAAAAATCAAATGAAAATGTCTATGAAAGTCGAATTTCAGCCCACTGTGCGCCCTGGTCTCTGCCTACCCCACTGGGAAAGAGGCGTGACGTTATAGATAGATATTCGACTTTTAATATATTTTTTTTAAATACCACCCTGATGCAAAGATTTATTTTTTATTCTTCCATTTGCTGCGTTATTATTATTAAAATTTTAAGATAATAAAATGCAAAACAGTTTTTTCTTTTTTCCATGTCTTTTCTAGCTGTCAAATAAATCTGGCCATTGGGAAAAATAATTCCCGTTGGCCAGACCAGTCTGACCACCAATCTGACCAACGGGAAACACTCGATTTTTTTTACAGTTTTTGTGTAGTGGGAAAGTTTATTCATATTTTATCATAATTAAAAATATAATCATAATTATAAATGATAGTAGACCTTGTCTCGAATATGCTGAGTGAGAGGCGGTTTGAGGTCTTTCTTGGTGATGTGAAAAGCAGGAAAAGAAAATTGAACAACGGGCTACCGCAAGGTTCCGTTCTAGCGCCTCCTCTTTTCAACCTTTATATTCACGACCTGCCCGAAACGACAGCTCGTAAGTTTATATATGCGGATGACATCGCACTGGTGGCACAAAGCCGGGACTTCAGCGTGGGAGAGGATATCCTATCGTCGGACCTCAGGAAACTTTCTAACTACTTTACACAATGGAGACTAAGGGTCAGCGCACACCCAGCGTAAAACTGTTCGAGCATGCGCGAGCATGTTTCATTTATTCAATTGATAATGAACTCTATTTCCATTGAAATAAAGTTGAAAATAGCTTGCAAGTGATTAAATCCCTTCAGCGTCTGTTCGAGTATGCTCGCGTATGCTCCTCGCGGCGACGGGAGCAGTCGCGAGCATGCGCGCGGATGCTCGCGCATGCTCGAGCATGTTCGAGCATATGCCCGTGTCGATGCTTGCGATCCGTCGTAAGTGTTGCCGCCTCGGCCGGTTTCGGACTAAATCTAGCATATTTTTTAACTACTTTAGCCCGAAAAGGGCAATTTACTACAGATAATATTTTATAATAATCGAACTCTTTTTGAAAATACAAAGAAAATGTGAAAGGTCGAAGCAGATTTAGTAGGTTTTCAAATTGTTCATATTCCATTTTATAGTTCCTAGCCATAAAATAACTGTCCCTAGAACTTTAAACCGTAACACAGCACAGGGCGTAGTATTTCCCAAATATAAGTACATCTTTCTTGCCTCTTTTCATCTTATTGATGTGCTCTTCTTGCTCATCTTCCTTTGCTAGTAACCCAATAATTACCAAATCCCAGTCTACCATACTTTAAAATTGTTGTTATCGCACGTCTTTACTATAAAATATTGTAAACACAACGCAAAATTCACTACGTCAACTGTAGCAACACGGGAGCATCCGCGAGACTGTTCGAACACGCGCGAGCATGCTCCGCCACTGCCGCCGGCGGATTTTGCCGCTAGGTGTGCGCGACTGCAAAGAACATGCTCGAGCATGCGCGAGCAGTTCTACGCTGGGTGTGCGCTGACCCTAAGAATAAAAAATAAATCTTTGCATCAGGGTGGTATTTTCAAAAAAAATATTAATAGTCGAATATCTCGAAAGGTGTTAATTTTTGGATACATCCTATAGTCAAATCTGTTTGTAATGACCTCTACTACAAGCTGTTAACGGATCTAGGTCTAAATTTCCCTGTCCCTGTATAATCCTCCTTTGTTTGCTTCGCCGTAGTCAAGTAAAAATTCCAAATAAAAACGATCTTATGATTGTACATTATAATAGTTTTACTAACAGATCCTTTGTCGTTTCGTAGAAAAAAAGAACAACCTGTGATGAGTAGCTTTTAGTAATTCGCAACAACAGTGCTATTCGTTTTATTTTCTGGGTGGCTTGCACTGAAAAGTATTGTATAATTTTTAGGCTTAAACATGTGTAAATATTATAATGTCTGTGTCTGTCATCACTCATCAGTATAAGCAATGTGAATGAGGTACAAAACGTTAACAATACGCACGCAATTTCACCACACGCACGTTCACAATACGATAAGCCTCAATACATGTTGGTGCAAATCTCCCTGACCTTGCACATGCAAGCTGTAAAGTTTGACTTATTTTCCTTTCCAAACAAATTAGACGGCTTTTCTTTACCAAGATTTCATCATACAGTGCCCAAACTTACTTCAGCGTGACAGGCAGTGAGCCCATCGCCGTCGGTCGCCGCTTCTTTAACGGATAGTAGTGTGTCCGCTATCTTAAAGTGGCGACAGCGCAGCGGGATCATACAGGTCAAAAAAGTCTTGAAAATACGAGTAATGCAGACGGAACTAATCATGAACTAATTTTAGTATGGTGGTGTTGCCAGGTTGTGCTTGATTTTGACGTTCTAGCGTGGAGGCAGCGCCCTCCTATTTCTTCAAGACTTTTTTGACAGACTGTACCAGTAACTGTACATTAATCTGTCCATGCACGGTAGTTCTTTCTTATTTCGTCTGTGGGTCCATGTAACCCTCCCGACGTTCTGATTCACGTCCGTGAAGATAAGGTAGGTACAAGTTGGTAGCCGACCCGCACGCAGCAGCAGTAGACGAGGTGTCGCTACGACAATACTGGTTTGTATGTATTTCTATGAAATACCTTGCGTAGCTAGCGACACTGCGGTTCGAAGACACTGTCGCCCGACCTCGGATCATTGCAACGGGTAGGGGGCGGGCGCAGAGGGTGCAATGTAAAATAATACCTATTTCAGACCGATAGATTTGACACAGAAATACAGCGCTGTCGTCTGCTGCTGCGGTCTGCAGTCGGGTTCCTGCTGCGTGCGGTTGGCTACAAAGGATAGGACCCGCACGGCCGGCTGTGGGGTGGACTAATAAAATATAATACGCAGTAAATTACTAATCATTTTTTACTAACAAACAACACCACGCAGAAAACAGTTTTATACAAAAAAAAAACAATCAAAATGTTAAAACTCAAGATATCAAATAATTACAGGAGCGAGTAAAAATTTACAAGGTAGTATTACGAGACATCGAAAGCTATGGCAACATTAAAAATGTTCAGTACACCCACTACACTAGCGACCGACGGTGTCCGTATAGTTAGCAGCCTCACCAGCTCATTCGAAGGTTTTAACTAAGCCACGATTTAGTGCCCAATTAGTGCAATTTGGTGCCCAAAGCACAGATTTGGTGCCCATGTAGTTTAAAAGATATTTGGGTACCTTACTGAGGCTGCTAGATAGACGTCAAGCTAGCAGTCGCATTTTGAAATACTGTTTGTATCGATGTGATTTATATGTCACGATTTAGTGCTCATTTAGTGATCCCTATATCCAAAATTTCATGAATATTGATCCAATACAAGCCGAGATATGATAGTACATTGTTGAGGCTGCTAACTAGACGTTTCTTCCAACGATGATTCCAATGAAACGGATGCACATTTGAAACAGATAAATACATAGCGATTTAGTGCTCGATTTGGTGACTCTTATGATATTTATGAAAAGTAGAATTTTCTTTCCTATTTCCCAAAAAAATTACGTAAACTTCTACATACTAATCGTAATTTAGGTCTGACGAAACCGTTGATCAAATTTAGACTTTATTCAACTGTGATAGGGTTTAAAATTGTTTTTAAATTTATGGTTAGTACTGCCAAGCAAAAAAGTTAAATGACATTAAATTTTTATAACTGTGACAATATTCACTCTCTTATGTATGTATTGAGTGACTCAATTTGAGTCCAGGAGTGCGATTTTTGAATCTCATTCGCGGAGTTTAGCAGTTGAAAATGTCAAAATTGCTGTGAAGATTTGCATCTTTCTACTGCTGATTTGACTTTCAAAAATCATACTTCAGGAGTGCAATTTTTGAAAGTCAAATCAGCAGTAGAAAGATGCTTATCTCCATAATAATTTTGACATTTTCAACTGCTGAACTCAGCGAATGAGATTCAAAAATCGCACTCCAGGAGTCTACTATTTGACTATTACTGTATTAATTGACTAGTCCCAAATCATTTGTGTCAAGCTTGCAAGCAAGAAAGTCAAAAATCTGTGTGTGATTTATTCACTTATAATAAATCTGTTCATTATTCTCCTAGTTTCATTTAGTTTTTCTTATAAACATTCAGTTTTTACCCGACTGCGCTAGAAGGAGGGTAATAGTAATCTTAAAGTAAAATAAGGACGTAGTTTGCAAAAAAATTACCTTATCTGTCGGCAAAAATCCTCATTACTATCAAGTAGTGAGGATTTTTGGACTTTTCTTATTTAAATGCCCTGCCAATAACTGCCTATCTGTGGTCTAATGGTTAAGAGCAATGGGCTCTCGACAAGGAGGTCGTGGGTTCGATTCCCACGGGGGACACCTCCTGATATGTCACTGTGTGCATTTTTCCCCAGTTGGTAAGGACATTACATGCTAAATACCAGATTATCTGAAAAGAAAGATGATTCCTTGCTTCGGATGGCACGTTAAGCCGTTGGTCCCTGCTACTATCTCTTGTCGTAGTAGCCGTTACATAGTTACATAGTTTTATGGTTTTTGCTACCAAAATCTACCAGAAATTACCAAAAACTATGTACCAGAAGAAACAAAAATTTCCAAAATCTACAAAAAACAACCAAAATCTACAAAAAATCTAGGAAAATCTACCAAAAACGTTCCAAATCTATCATAAAGAACCAAAATGTACTGAAATTTAAAATTTGTATTTTATTTTGTTACGTGAGCTTAACATTGTACACGTCTGACCACTTGATGCACGCTTCCCGCTCCGCTGACGCTGCCTTCCCGCGTCATGGTCGCGTTGGTTTGGGCGACTTGGCGGTACGCCATAAGGGCTCTTACAGACCAGCGACAGTTGTCTGCGACAGCTCGCGACAGGGTCGCGCGACAGTTGAAGACCGTGACGTAGTGTTGTATAGTCTGTGAGATAGACCTCCATATCCAAAACAGTTTTTTTGGTAGTTTGTAACATCCTATACAACGTGTTAATGAATACATAAAACTAGAAAGTAGTTTGTTTAGAATCGAGAGCAGAGTCGAATTATCATGGTTTCAACGTAGGTAATTTTTTTCAAAATATTAAATAATTTGTTTGCAAAATTTAAAATTTTCTGAACCCGATGTCAACCCACCACACATGCCCACTCACCCTACTTACTACCAAAACAATATCATAAAAATGTATCCATGAGTACGTTAGCGCTTTCTTTCAGTGCCGAAATGATAACAAATCATTTTTGCCTCAAAACTTAAAATGCTAATAACTTTAAATTTTAACTATCAAAGTAATTAAATTATTGTTTCAATCTAATTATTTTGTTATAAATCAGTTGGGGTGTATGAGGTTTTGCGCTAATTCATGAACACGTTGTATACAGGGTCCTTCTTAATATGCTGACACTTTTTTAAGGCGATGACCAGACTATTAAATAAATAAATAAATATCTTGGACATTGTCACACAAATTATCTAGTCACATTTAAAGTACCAGAATCTAGCCTGGACTTGTATTATGATGACTAGACAACGATATAGAATACATAATATATAGATACAAACATCGATGACTCGGAAAATTATTATTATTAAATTATTATTATATTATCAAACTGAACAACTTTCTCTATGGAATCAACATCGAAATCGCGAAAAAAAAACAGTTGTCCCATACGTTTGGCTCCGAGTAGGTTTGCAGTTTTGTATGGAAGTGATGATTTTTTTTCGCGATTTCGATGTTGGTCCCATAGAGGAAGTTGTTCAGTATGACGGTCTGATCATCCCCTTAAAAAAGTGTCAGCATATTAAGAAGGACCCTATACAGGATGTAACAAAACACCCTAGTAATACTTAAGGGGGTGCTTCAGACCATCAATCTGAACAACTTTAACTATGGAGCCAATGTCGAGAAAAAATAAAAAAAATATGCCGTCCCATACATTTGAGTCGAGACCGGTCTGCAGTTTTGTATGAAAGAGCTGATTTTTTTTCGCGATTTCGATGTTGGCTCCATAGTGAAAGTTGTTCAGTTTGATGGTCTGAAGCACCCCCTTAAGTATTACTAGGGTGTTTTGTTACACCCTGTATACGTATTTAATATTTATAAATATTTATGTGTATAATACTATGTGTTATAATTATTAGTGTTGTGTTAAGTATTATATCATAACTAATTAACTATATAATCTCCTCGATTCGGACTGTGCCACGACTTAACTTAACTAAATTTATTCCTGTCACTTTCTAAAATAAGATTAAGAAAAGAGACAGAAAACCAACAGCTGACTTTAGTGCTGTCAAAGTGACGTTACACGCCCAAAACAAAAACGCTTTAAATAAGATGGCGTACATTATGATGGCATCTTATTTTGGGCGTTTAACGTCACTTTGACAGCACTAAAGTCAGCTGTTGGTTTTCTGTCTCTTTTCTTAATCTTATTTTAGAAAGTGACAGGAATAAATTTAGTTAAGTTAAGTCGTGGCACAGTCCGAATCGGTACCAATGTATATTATAATTGCCCTATTTTTACCAGTCTGTAATATTTTATGGACTTGATGATGAAGATAATCAATTCTGGATTATCTAAGGAAACGAAAAACGTATAAAAACCCGAAATATCAAACATGTTATTTTTTAGCCTCCGTTTTCTTCAAACTGAAATCTCTCAAGAACAAGACTTGTGCTCTCAGACTATACCTACGTCACGGTCGCGCGACAGTCGCGCGACGGTCGCAGAGGGTCGCGCGACCCTGTCGCGAGCTGTCGCAGACAACTGTCGCTCGTCTGTAAGCGCTCTAAGATTACATGGGCAGCGACCGCCGCGCGGTAGACGCTCCCGCTTCCCAGTCGCTTTGGTCGTGCGGGTCTGAACACTCCATTAGTCTTCTTCTTATCACGTGGGTCAAAGATGTCAAAGTTTTTTCAGACCTCCTGACGTGTAATGACTACTACCACCAGAGATAGTAGCAGGGACGAACGGCTTATCGCGCCATCCGAAGCACGGAATCATTTTTCTTTTCAGACAATCAGGTGACTCGGCCTGCAATGTCCTAATCAACTGGGGAAAAACGCACAAAGTGACATATCACTAGGTGTCCCCTGTGGGAATCGAACCCACGACCTCCGTGTCGAGAGCCCAATGTTCTTAACCATTAGACCACGGAGGCAGTTAGTTAATTCATAGGATAAATAATATAATGTGGAACTGTAGACGACGATAAGAAGTTATAATGCACTAATTTGTATCAAGCAATTAGTTCTTCATTCTATGTAATAAAAAGACACGTATTCGCATCTCCGTAACTCACGTAAACAATCCGCCAGTCCCGCCATCTCTCGGTATAACTATGAACTACTTGCGCGAGCGCAAGCGCTAGCTCATGGCAGTAGTTCCGAGAAATGATAATTTTTGTGCACGGTTGTACCGAAAATCGTTGTATGTAGAAGTTTACGTAATTTTTTTGGGAAATAGGAAAGAAAATTCTACTTTTCATAAATATCATAAGAGTCACCAAATCGAGCACTAAATCGCTATGTATTTATCTGTTTCAAATGTGCATCCGTTTCATTGGAATCATCGTTGGAAGAAACGTCTAGCTAGCAGCCTCAACAATGTACTATCATATCTCGGCTTGTATTGGATCAATATTCATGAAATTTTGGATATAGGGATCACTAAATGAGCACTAAATCGTGACATATAAATCACATCAATACAAACAGTATTTCAAAATGCGACTGCTACCTTGACGTCTATCTAGCAGCCTCAGTAAGGTACCCAAATATCTTTTAAACTACTTGAGCACCAAATCTGTGCTTTGGGCACCAAATTGCACTAATTGGGCACTAAATCGTGGCTTAGTCAAAACCTTCGAATGAGCTGGTGAGGCTGCTAACTATACGGACACGACCGACGACCGTCGACCGACAGCGCCGTGCATGCTACTTGGTGCTGCCGGGCTGGTCCTGGCAGGCGGCGATGTTCTGCAGCATGAGGGCGAGCGTGCGCGCGGGCCGGCCGGTCATGCGGCGCGGGTCGAGGTAGGGCGGCGCCGGCGCGTGCGCCAGCTTGCCCACACCCGTTATGTCCATGTGCACCCACTCGCCGCACACGAAGTTCTGAACGCATACTCATCATTGTTATTTATACTTACCGCATTTTAACCGTGACATTCACGAAATTATAATTATAGTTACCTACCAAATAAGAGGATAGTTTTTGCTGCGCGCCATACAAACGAAGTTTGGTTATATTTTCAATCATCATCATCATGGGCCTTGTTTCATCTAACTAAATAGATGTTTCAAACAGCGTCTTTCAATAGTCTAATAATTTTAGAAATTAGTTACTAGATTCATTCTGAAAACTTTTATTGACTTTAATTGATTACTATTGAAAATATATTCAAACTTCGTTTGTATGGAGCGCGCAGCAAATACTATCCTCTAAAAAAAGTGTCAACAAAATCGGTTCAGTAGTTTTCGCGTGATGCGCAAATAGACAGACAAAAAAATCGAAAAAACAATTGATTCGGAGTCAGTAGGTAGGTACACTTAAAAACCATATATCGTAATCTTTTGTTGTAAATATCTTCAATGTAGACTTCTGTTATAGTGATAGTTATTATTCGAATCGGATTGATAAAAACATGCTTTTACTATGACATGAACCAAACCTACTGATCAGTCCAAATAAAAATATTTTCCTTCTTTCTTTCTTTCAGTCCACGACTTCGTTATCGGTCTTATAACGTAAGGGTCAGCGCACACCCAGCGTAAAACTGTTCGAGCATGCGCGAGCAGGTTTCATTGATTCAATTGATAATGAACTCTATTCCCATTGAAATAAAGTCGAAAATAGATTGCAAGTGATTAAATCCCTTCAGCGTCTGTTCGAGTATGCTCGCGTATGCTCCTCGCGGCGACGCGAGCAGTCGCGAGCATGCTCGCGCATGCTCGAGCATGTTCGAGCATACGCCCGTGTCGATGCTTGCGATCCGTCGTAAGTGTTGCCACCTCTGCCGGTTTCGGACTAAATCTAGCATATTTTTTAACTACTTTAGCACGAAAAGGGCAATTTAGTACAGAAAATATATAATAATCTAACTCTTTTTGAAAATACAATGAAAATCTCAAAGGTCGAAGCAGATTTAGTAGGTTTTCAAATTGTTCATATTCCATTTTATAGTAGTCATAAAATAACTGTCCCTTGAACTTTAAACCGTAGCACAGGGTGTGGTATTCCCCAAATGTACATCTTTCTTGCCAGGTTGCTTCAGCCCATATTCTTCTTTCAATTTTGTGTCGTCCTCTTTTCATTTTATTGATGTGCTCTTCTTGCTCCTCTTCCTCTGCTAGTAACCCAATAATTACCAAATCCCAGTCCACCATACTTTAAAATTACTCTTCGCACGTCTTTACTTTAAAATATTGTAAACACAACTGCAAAATTCACTGTCAACTGTAGCAACACGGGAGCATCCGCGAGACTGTTCGAACACGCGCGAGCATGCTCGCGCATGCTCGAGCATCCGCCGCTGCCGCCGGCGGATTTTGCCGCTAGGTGTGCGCGACTGCAAAGAACATGCTCGAGCATGCGCGAGCAGATTTACGCTGGGTGTGCGCTGACCCTTATTCGGGTCGCTCGTCCCACTCGCTAATGAATGAACTCACAAGACATACCTACTAAGTACCTATACGTGCATGCACGCATGGCATGACATGCGAATATCACACACGGTTGAGGAAGAACGGTATCATTGTTGTTCATACATCCCGTCCCATCCCGATCTGACCTTGTGATCTGATCACCTTAACATTTTATATAATTATTGGAAATTTTGCGCATTAAGAGGATAGGCGGGCTGAAATGCTAATTTGGAGAAAGGTACGTTTTCCGACTGTAAACGTAGGTATCTGTCCGACCGATCCGCTCCACCCATACACCCCGCCGACTAGAGTGCGAAAGAGACAACTGCAGCTCGGACCGATTTTATAGACAAAAAATCGACGAAATCTGCATTTCGTATTCCCCTGTTTTCTCCTCCAAAACTAAACCGATTTTAATAATTCTTCCAAAAATAATATGAGAAGGACTTTTGCTATGTCAGTATTATTTGCTTTTTTTGTTTATATTCGTCAATTTTGTTTACTGGATGTCTGAAAACGGGCGATACAAAACCGTAGTGGTCTATCCTCTTAACCGTTTGTTCTTTTATGCGTTTAGCATTACTGATCGTCGTACTTATATTTAACAAATCCTATTAACGTTTTAGAAGATGAGCCAGCGTCAGTATTTCCGAGCCCTTACAACCCGAATTCCTTTAAGAGGGCTATTACAAGCTCAGTGGCGCCCTCGTCACAATAATAAAGATTTCTCAATAAAGAAAGCCTAAATTAAAAAAGTGCTCAACAGATAAACTACAAAAGCCTTCAAGGCATTGTTATACAATACTTTTATAGGTTCTAAACATTCCACTTTTAGATAATTTCGAATAAAAACAAAAGCGGCCGTTTTTTTTCTTTTTTCAAAATTTGTATGTTTAGACCTTTAAAAAACGGTTACCTATCGTACTTTCGAATTAGAGGTTTCCGAATTTTAGTTCTCCGAAATCGTTACACTTTTTACTGTTTCCCTTTTTTTTTGTTTCCCCGAAATATTATTCGCCCTATTTTGAAAAGCCAGATTATTTATTGTCCTTTTTTTCATCTAACCAACGGATCAAAATTCTGTGCCACATTTATCCGAAGTAATGTAAGTCAGATAATTTACTTTTTCGAATATTAGTTTTTCCGTACGGTCACTTTTCCGCAGAAATAGTGAACCTAACCTATCCCAGAATTTTCTCAGGCAGGGGCGTCCACCAACCGCACCTCCTGCTGTGCAGCCCCCCTGCAGCCTCCAATATGCATACAAGCAAGCAAACATGCAGTAAGCAAGCAAGCAAGCATACAGCAAGCAAGGAGCAAGCATGTTGATGCTCCGCTCGCTTCGCTCGCTCCGCTAAGTGTCTTACATGTTCTAACCTAACCTAACCTACAATTTTAAGAACACCTGTTTTTTTTCTCAGGCAGAGGGCATCCGCCCCCCTCACACCCCTCGCGGGGGGCGCAGTCCCCCTGCACCCCCCAACATGCAATAAGCAAGCAAGCAACAAGCATGCAAGCTTGCAGCAAGCATGCAGCAAGCATGCAGCAAGCAAGCAAGCAAGCATGCAGCAAGCAAGCAAGCAGCAAGCATGTTGATGCTCCGCTCGCTTCGCTCGTTCCGCTAAGTGTCTTACATATTCTAACCTAACCTACAATTTTAAAAAACACCAGTTTTTTTTTTCTCAGGCAGGGGGCATCTGCCCCCCGCAACCCCCTCGCGGGGGGCGCAGCCCCCCTGCACCCCCCAACATGCATTCAAGCAAGCAAGTAACAAGCAAGCAAGCAAGCAAGCATGCAGCAAGCAAGCAAGTATGCAGCAAGCATGCAGCAAGCAAGCATGCAGCAAGCAAGCAAGCATGCAGCAAGCAAGCAAGCAAGCAAGCAGTAAGCATGTTAATGCTCCGCTCGCTTCGCTCCCTCCGTTCAAAGCAAACATGCAGCATGCTAGCAAGCATATTGGTGCTCTAATCCTGGTTTCATGTTGCCGTCTACTAATTATTACAGAAAACTTTAGTGTGTTGTGTTCTAGTCATAGGTACTATTGGAAGAAGTTACTTCGACTTTTTAAAACTTCGAACCCAGAAGACAGTTGTCAAATGAAAAAAAATGATTGTGAAATTCTGATTTTAAATTTTCTGGAAAATGATACTTCTGTCAAGTCTTTATAAGGAGTAACAAATTTATGTCTAAGAAAATATCTGTCACTAGAAAATTCTACAAACCGTTTTCGAATAACTGAAATTCGGTCAGCAAAATTTCGAAAGTAAGATAGGTTACCTTAAAAAACATATAAAGTATTCTATGAAAATGGCTTGAAGGCTTTTGTAGTTTATCTGTTGAGCACTTTTTTAATGTAGGCTTTCTTTATTGAGAAATCTTTTTTATTGTGACGAGGGCGCCACTGAGCTTGTAATAGCATAAAGACATTATACCTTACGGAATAGAGTAAGTGACATGAGTTGTCAAATGTAACCGTTTTTGGACGTTTTTTGGAGTCCTCGGTGATCCAGAAATGGTGAATAATTTAATGAAACAGTGTTAGTATATTTCACAAAATTATCGACGATTTCACTTTAGGTTCACGATTATTCACAGAAACCGAATTTTTACCAGGACTCCAAATCCCCAAAAACGGTTCTATTGCCTCGCGTCACGTATCTCTTTTTATTATACAGGCATGCCGCTAGGTATATCTCGCTCTCTCAGCCGTCACTGTCTCTCTTACGTAGTATAATACCTTTATGGTAATAGCCCTCTTAAAGTATGAGGGAATAGGCTTCTTTTGGGTAAGCTAAGCTCACTACATCTTGGACCCCATCTTTGTCCTAAGGACTGGATTGAGGTGCAGACTGCAGAGCAACCCCATCATTAATAAAAAAAATTGATGTACCTACCTACCCTAATCTCTGTTCATGCGACACTATCATTTGTACTATACATGTACCTACTAATAAGTGCAGTACAACGTACAATGGATTTAAAATAATGTAGGTAAGTAACCTTGAGGAAGGCGGCGCCGAGGCATGGAGTCGCTCTGCCGGAGCCCTTGTTGCGCAGGTCCACCGCCATCTCGTCTGCAACCACAAACACGTTCTACATTCTGTCTGTTACTAGCACTATAACTGTGGATTTCCACCAGCTAGAGTGTGACTGGCGAGAGAAGCGGAATTTAAAATGTAAGACAATTTATTTCAATTCGGGAGTAGTTAGTGGTAGGTGCAATTTCGCTGGAAACGACTAGAACGGACAAGAACCCATACTCATCTAATCACTGTTGGTTTGTCCCTTTTACTTTTAAAAAGTTATGAGATCTCATTTTATTTTGAGCCCAGTCCTGAGTAAGTGTCCATCTCGGTCAAATAAAGTCATAAGGCTTGCCGACATCCTCATCCCATGAAAAGCCAGTGCCTCTAAGTCAGTATTTAATCCCAGTCCTTATTTTGTCATTTAGATATTGACACTTACATCCGATCCGCGAGATGGTGCTGCAATTTCCTAAGATAAAAAAGGCAATAATACTATAGACATTCTTGTCTCGTGCACCCACAGCACATAATAAGAGATGTTGGAAATGCAAAGCGCTTTAGAGTTCGGAGACGACTGTCGCCACTTGTCTTCCCAATCACTCTGCTACAACTACTTATGCCGTCTCGCTCGCACTACGCCACCGCCGCGCGCCTTACGGTATTAGGCAAATCATTGCATAAGCGTGTGGCACGCGTTCTACGCCTACTTTGTACTTCTAACCCCTCTTATAATGTTCTGTGGGTGCACCCTAGCACCGAGCAGTTCATAACGTACCGGTGACCTGTCGACTGTAGTACTGCCACAGAGGGAAGCGCCACGGCCGGTCGCCGGTGATGCTGCCCGCCTCGCCTCCGAGTTACTGCACCCTAGCACCGAGCAGTTGATAACGTACCGGTGACCTGTCGACTGTAGTACTGCCACAGAGGGAAGCGCCACGGCCGGTCGCCGGTGATGCTGCCCGCCTCGCCTCCGAGTTACTGCACCCTAGCACCGAGCAGTTGATAACGTACCGGTGACCTGTCGACTGTAGTACTGCCACAGAGGGAAGCGCCACGGCCGGTCGCCGGTGATGCTGCCCGCCTCGCCTCCGAGTTACTGCACCCTAGCACCGAGCAGTTGATAACGTACCGGTGACCTGTCGACTGTAGTACTGCCACAGAGGGAAGCGCCACGGCCGGTCGCCGGTGATGCTGCCCGCCTCGCCTCCGAGTTACTGCACCCTAGCACCGAGCAGTTGATAACGTACCGGTGACCTGTCGACTGTAGTACTGCCACAGAGGGAAGCGCCACGGCCGGTCGCCGGTGATGCTGCCCGCCTCGCCTCCGAGTTACTGCACCCTAGCACCGAGCAGTTGATAACGTACCGGTGACCTGTCGACTGTAGTACTGCCACAGAGGGAAGCGCCACGGCCGGTCGCCGGTGATGCTGCCCGCCTCGCCTCCGAGTTACTGCACCCTAGCACCGAGCAGTTGATAACGTACCGGTGACCTGTCGACTGTAGTACTGCCACAGAGGGAAGCGCCACGGCCGGTCGCCGGTGATGCTGCCCGCCTCGCCTCCGAGTTACTGCACCCTAGCACCGAGCAGTTGATAACGTACCGGTGACCTGTCGACTGTAGTACTGCCACAGAGGGAAGCGCCACGGCCGGTCGCCGGTGATGCTGCCCGCCTCGCCTCCGAGTTACTGCACCCTAGCACCGAGCAGTTGATAACGTACCGGTGACCTGTCGACTGTAGTACTGCCACAGAGGGAAGCGCCACGGCCGGTCGCCGGTGATGCTGCCCGCCTCGCCTCCGAGTTACTGCACCCTAGCACCGAGCAGTTGATAACGTACCGGTGACCTGTCGACTGTAGTACTGCCACAGAGGGAAGCGCCACGGCCGGTCGCCGGTGATGCTGCCCGCCTCGCCTCCGAGTTACTGCACCCTAGCACCGAGCAGTTGATAACGTACCGGTGACCTGTCGACTGTAGTACTGCCACAGAGGGAAGCGCCACGGCCGGTCGCCGGTGATGCTGCCCGCCTCGCCTCCGAGTTACTGCACCCTAGCACCGAGCAGTTGATAACGTACCGGTGACCTGTCGACTGTAGTACTGCCACAGAGGGAAGCGCCACGGCCGGTCGCCGGTGATGCTGCCCGCCTCGCCTCCGAGTTACTGCACCCTAGCACCGAGCAGTTGATAACGTACCGGTGACCTGTCGACTGTAGTACTGCCACAGAGGGAAGCGCCACGGCCGGTCGCCGGTGATGCTGCCCGCCTCGCCTCCGAGTTACTGCACCCTAGCACCGAGCAGTTGATAACGTACCGGTGACCTGTCGACTGTAGTACTGCCACAGAGGGAAGCGCCACGGCCGGTCGCCGGTGATGCTGCCCGCCTCGCCTCCGAGTTACTGCACCCTAGCACCGAGCAGTTGATAACGTACCGGTGACCTGTCGACTGTAGTACTGCCACAGAGGGAAGCGCCACGGCCGGTCGCCGGTGATGCTGCCCGCCTCGCCTCCGAGTTACTGCACCCTAGCACCGAGCAGTTGATAACGTACCGGTGACCTGTCGACTGTAGTACTGCCACAGAGGGAAGCGCCACGGCCGGTCGCCGGTGATGCTGCCCGCCTCGCCTCCGAGTTACTGCACCCTAGCACCGAGCAGTTGATAACGTACCGGTGACCTGTCGACTGTAGTACTGCCACAGAGGGAAGCGCCACGGCCGGTCGCCGGTGATGCTGCCCGCCTCGCCTCCGAGTTACTGCACCCTAGCACCGAGCAGTTGATAACGTACCGGTGACTTGTCGACTGTAGTACTGCCACAGAGGGAAGCGCCACGGCCGGTCGCCGGTGATGCTGCCCGCCTCGCCTCCGAGTTACTGCACCCTAGCACCGAGCAGTTGATAACGTACCGGTGACCTGTCGACTGTAGTACTGCCACAGAGGGAAGCGCCACGGCCGGTCGCCGGTGATGCTGCCCGCCTCGCCTCCGAGTTACTGCACCCTAGCACCGAGCAGTTGATAACGTACCGGTGACCTGTCGACTGTAGTACTGCCACAGAGGGAAGCGCCACGGCCGGTCGCCGGTGATGCTGCCCGCCTCGCCTCCGAGTTACTGCACCCTAGCACCGAGCAGTTGATAACGTACCGGTGACCTGTCGACTGTAGTACTGCCACAGAGGGAAGCGCCACGGCCGGTCGCCGGTGATGCTGCCCGCCTCGCCTCCGAGTTACTGCACCCTAGCACCGAGCAGTTGATAACGTACCGGTGACCTGTCGACTGTAGTACTGCCA
This sequence comes from Agonopterix subpropinquella, assembly GCA_922987775.1. Classification (NCBI taxonomy): domain Eukaryota; kingdom Metazoa; phylum Arthropoda; class Insecta; order Lepidoptera; family Depressariidae; genus Agonopterix; species Agonopterix subpropinquella. The sequence goes on from OV277705.1 coordinate 24,058,304, forward strand.
CAGAGGGAAGCGCCACGGCCGGTCGCCGGTGATGCTGCCCGCCTCGCCTCCGAGTTACTGCACCCTAGCACCGAGCAGTTGATAACGTACCGGTGACCTGTCGACTGTAGTACTGCCACAGAGGGAAGCGCCACGGCCGGTCGCCGGTGATGCTGCCCGCCTCGCCTCCGAGTTACTGCACCCTAGCACCGAGCAGTTGATAACGTACCGGTGACCTGTCGACTGTAGTACTGCCACAGAGGGAAGCGCCACGGCCGGTCGCCGGTGATGCTGCCCGCCTCGCCTCCGAGTTACTGCACCCTAGCACCGAGCAGTTGATAACGTACCGGTGACCTGTCGACTGTAGTACTGCCACAGAGGGAAGCGCCACGGCCGGTCGCCGGTGATGCTGCCCGCCTCGCCTCCGAGTTACTGCACCCTAGCACCGAGCAGTTGATAACGTACCGGTGACCTGTCGACTGTAGTACTGCCACAGAGGGAAGCGCCACGGCCGGTCGCCGGTGATGCTGCCCGCCTCGCCTCCGAGTTACTGCACCCTAGCACCGAGCAGTTGATAACGTACCGGTGACCTGTCGACTGTAGTACTGCCACAGAGGGAAGCGCCACGGCCGGTCGCCGGTGATGCTGCCCGCCTCGCCTCCGAGTTACTGCACCCTAGCACCGAGCAGTTGATAACGTACCGGTGACCTGTCGACTGTAGTACTGCCACAGAGGGAAGCGCCACGGCCGGTCGCCGGTGATGCTGCCCGCCTCGCCTCCGAGTTACTGCACCCTAGCACCGAGCAGTTGATAACGTACCGGTGACCTGTCGACTGTAGTACTGCCACAGAGGGAAGCGCCACGGCCGGTCGCCGGTGATGCTGCCCGCCTCGCCTCCGAGTTACTGCACCCTAGCACCGAGCAGTTGATAACGTACCGGTGACCTGTCGACTGTAGTACTGCCACAGAGGGAAGCGCCACGGCCGGTCGCCGGTGATGCTGCCCGCCTCGCCTCCGAGTTACTGCACCCTAGCACCGAGCAGTTGATAACGTACCGGTGACCTGTCGACTGTAGTACTGCCACAGAGGGAAGCGCCACGGCCGGTCGCCGGTGATGCTGCCCGCCTCGCCTCCGAGTTACTGCACCCTAGCACCGAGCAGTTGATAACGTACCGGTGACCTGTCGACTGTAGTACTGCCACAGAGGGAAGCGCCACGGCCGGTCGCCGGTGATGCTGCCCGCCTCGCCTCCGAGTTACTGCACCCTAGCACCGAGCAGTTGATAACGTACCGGTGACCTGTCGACTGTAGTACTGCCACAGAGGGAAGCGCCACGGCCGGTCGCCGGTGATGCTGCCCGCCTCGCCTCCGAGTTACTGCACCCTAGCACCGAGCAGTTGATAACGTACCGGTGACCTGTCGACTGTAGTACTGCCACAGAGGGAAGCGCCACGGCCGGTCGCCGGTGATGCTGCCCGCCTCGCCTCCGAGTTACTGCACCCTAGCACCGAGCAGTTGATAACGTACCGGTGACCTGTCGACTGTAGTACTGCCACAGAGGGAAGCGCCACGGCCGGTCGCCGGTGATGCTGCCCGCCTCGCCTCCGAGTTACTGCACCCTAGCACCGAGCAGTTGATAACGTACCGGTGACCTGTCGACTGTAGTACTGCCACAGAGGGAAGCGCCACGGCCGGTCGCCGGTGATGCTGCCCGCCTCGCCTCCGAGTTACTGCACCCTAGCACCGAGCAGTTGATAACGTACCGGTGACCTGTCGACTGTAGTACTGCCACAGAGGGAAGCGCCACGGCCGGTCGCCGGTGATGCTGCCCGCCTCGCCTCCGAGTTACTGCACCCTAGCACCGAGCAGTTGATAACGTACCGGTGACCTGTCGACTGTAGTACTGCCACAGAGGGAAGCGCCACGGCCGGTCGCCGGTGATGCTGCCCGCCTCGCCTCCGAGTTACTGCACCCTAGCACCGAGCAGTTGATAACGTACCGGTGACCTGTCGACTGTAGTACTGCCACAGAGGGAAGCGCCACGGCCGGTCGCCGGTGATGCTGCCCGCCTCGCCTCCGAGTTACTGCACCCTAGCACCGAGCAGTTGATAACGTACCGGTGACCTGTCGACTGTAGTACTGCCACAGAGGGAAGCGCCACGGCCGGTCGCCGGTGATGCTGCCCGCCTCGCCTCCGAGTTACTGCACCCTAGCACCGAGCAGTTGATAACGTACCGGTGACCTGTCGACTGTAGTACTGCCACAGAGGGAAGCGCCACGGCCGGTCGCCGGTGATGCTGCCCGCCTCGCCTCCGAGTTACTGCACCCTAGCACCGAGCAGTTGATAACGTACCGGTGACCTGTCGACTGTAGTACTGCCACAGAGGGAAGCGCCACGGCCGGTCGCCGGTGATGCTGCCCGCCTCGCCTCCGAGTTACTGCACCCTAGCACCGAGCAGTTGATAACGTACCGGTGACCTGTCGACTGTAGTACTGCCACAGAGGGAAGCGCCACGGCCGGTCGCCGGTGATGCTGCCCGCCTCGCCTCCGAGTTACTGCACCCTAGCACCGAGCAGTTGATAACGTACCGGTGACCTGTCGACTGTAGTACTGCCACAGAGGGAAGCGCCACGGCCGGTCGCCGGTGATGCTGCCCGCCTCGCCTCCGAGTTACTGCACCCTAGCACCGAGCAGTTGATAACGTACCGGTGACCTGTCGACTGTAGTACTGCCACAGAGGGAAGCGCCACGGCCGGTCGCCGGTGATGCTGCCCGCCTCGCCTCCGAGTTACTGCACCCTAGCACCGAGCAGTTGATAACGTACCGGTGACCTGTCGACTGTAGTACTGCCACAGAGGGAAGCGCCACGGCCGGTCGCCGGTGATGCTGCCCGCCTCGCCTCCGAGTTACTGCACCCTAGCACCGAGCAGTTGATAACGTACCGGTGACCTGTCGACTGTAGTACTGCCACAGAGGGAAGCGCCACGGCCGGTCGCCGGTGATGCTGCCCGCCTCGCCTCCGAGTTACTGCACCCTAGCACCGAGCAGTTGATAACGTACCGGTGACCTGTCGACTGTAGTACTGCCACAGAGGGAAGCGCCACGGCCGGTCGCCGGTGATGCTGCCCGCCTCGCCTCCGAGTTACTGCACCCTAGCACCGAGCAGTTGATAACGTACCGGTGACCTGTCGACTGTAGTACTGCCACAGAGGGAAGCGCCACGGCCGGTCGCCGGTGATGCTGCCCGCCTCGCCTCCGAGTTACTGCACCCTAGCACCGAGCAGTTGATAACGTACCGGTGACCTGTCGACTGTAGTACTGCCACAGAGGGAAGCGCCACGGCCGGTCGCCGGTGATGCTGCCCGCCTCGCCTCCGAGTTACTGCACCCTAGCACCGAGCAGTTGATAACGTACCGGTGACCTGTCGACTGTAGTACTGCCACAGAGGGAAGCGCCACGGCCGGTCGCCGGTGATGCTGCCCGCCTCGCCTCCGAGTTACTGCACCCTAGCACCGAGCAGTTGATAACGTACCGGTGACCTGTCGACTGTAGTACTGCCACAGAGGGAAGCGCCACGGCCGGTCGCCGGTGATGCTGCCCGCCTCGCCTCCGAGTTACTGCACCCTAGCACCGAGCAGTTGATAACGTACCGGTGACCTGTCGACTGTAGTACTGCCACAGAGGGAAGCGCCACGGCCGGTCGCCGGTGATGCTGCCCGCCTCGCCTCCGAGTTACTGCACCCTAGCACCGAGCAGTTGATAACGTACCGGTGACCTGTCGACTGTAGTACTGCCACAGAGGGAAGCGCCACGGCCGGTCGCCGGTGATGCTGCCCGCCTCGCCTCCGAGTTACTGCACCCTAGCACCGAGCAGTTGATAACGTACCGGTGACCTGTCGACTGTAGTACTGCCACAGAGGGAAGCGCCACGGCCGGTCGCCGGTGATGCTGCCCGCCTCGCCTCCGAGTTACTGCACCCTAGCACCGAGCAGTTGATAACGTACCGGTGACCTGTCGACTGTAGTACTGCCACAGAGGGAAGCGCCACGGCCGGTCGCCGGTGATGCTGCCCGCCTCGCCTCCGAGTTACTGCACCCTAGCACCGAGCAGTTGATAACGTACCGGTGACCTGTCGACTGTAGTACTGCCACAGAGGGAAGCGCCACGGCCGGTCGCCGGTGATGCTGCCCGCCTCGCCTCCGAGTTACTGCACCCTAGCACCGAGCAGTTGATAACGTACCGGTGACCTGTCGACTGTAGTACTGCCACAGAGGGAAGCGCCACGGCCGGTCGCCGGTGATGCTGCCCGCCTCGCCTCCGAGTTACTGCACCCTAGCACCGAGCAGTTGATAACGTACCGGTGACCTGTCGACTGTAGTACTGCCACAGAGGGAAGCGCCACGGCCGGTCGCCGGTGATGCTGCCCGCCTCGCCTCCGAGTTACTGCACCCTAGCACCGAGCAGTTGATAACGTACCGGTGACCTGTCGACTGTAGTACTGCCACAGAGGGAAGCGCCACGGCCGGTCGCCGGTGATGCTGCCCGCCTCGCCTCCGAGTTACTGCACCCTAGCACCGAGCAGTTGATAACGTACCGGTGACCTGTCGACTGTAGTACTGCCACAGAGGGAAGCGCCACGGCCGGTCGCCGGTGATGCTGCCCGCCTCGCCTCCGAGTTACTGCACCCTAGCACCGAGCAGTTGATAACGTACCGGTGACCTGTCGACTGTAGTACTGCCACAGAGGGAAGCGCCACGGCCGGTCGCCGGTGATGCTGCCCGCCTCGCCTCCGAGTTACTGCACCCTAGCACCGAGCAGTTGATAACGTACCGGTGACCTGTCGACTGTAGTACTGCCACAGAGGGAAGCGCCACGGCCGGTCGCCGGTGATGCTGCCCGCCTCGCCTCCGAGTTACTGCACCCTAGCACCGAGCAGTTGATAACGTACCGGTGACCTGTCGACTGTAGTACTGCCACAGAGGGAAGCGCCACGGCCGGTCGCCGGTGATGCTGCCCGCCTCGCCTCCGAGTTACTGCACCCTAGCACCGAGCAGTTGATAACGTACCGGTGACCTGTCGACTGTAGTACTGCCACAGAGGGAAGCGCCACGGCCGGTCGCCGGTGATGCTGCCCGCCTCGCCTCCGAGTTACTGCACCCTAGCACCGAGCAGTTGATAACGTACCGGTGACCTGTCGACTGTAGTACTGCCACAGAGGGAAGCGCCACGGCCGGTCGCCGGTGATGCTGCCCGCCTCGCCTCCGAGTTACTGCACCCTAGCACCGAGCAGTTGATAACGTACCGGTGACCTGTCGACTGTAGTACTGCCACAGAGGGAAGCGCCACGGCCGGTCGCCGGTGATGCTGCCCGCCTCGCCTCCGAGTTACTGCACCCTAGCACCGAGCAGTTGATAACGTACCGGTGACCTGTCGACTGTAGTACTGCCACAGAGGGAAGCGCCACGGCCGGTCGCCGGTGATGCTGCCCGCCTCGCCTCCGAGTTACTGCACCCTAGCACCGAGCAGTTGATAACGTACCGGTGACCTGTCGACTGTAGTACTGCCACAGAGGGAAGCGCCACGGCCGGTCGCCGGTGATGCTGCCCGCCTCGCGCAGCGCGCGCCACGCGCCCTCTGAGTTACTGAAGCACCCGAACGCGCCACCGCCCGTCGCCAGCAGGATGCCGTCTAAGTGCCGAGAACATTATGTATGTATTTGTATGTACTTGTGTGATGGCAATAAATGAAATATGAAATATTACATTAGTAGTGGTCACCTTGTTAGCGCTCGGTTGTCGCGGTACGAGTGTGTTCGAAACTAGGGCCTCTACCCGGACATTCGAACTTCGCAATTACGTGAACGTTTTCGTTTCAATGTCACCTCTATTACAATGAAGTTCCGACCGAAACGGTCTCGATATATCGAAAATCGAAAGTCCGGGTACAGGGCCAGTAGGTCGGACGATAACTAGCTCGTTCTAGTTCACATAGGTAGGCTCATACTCGTTCCGTGATCGTGATATCTTGGCTTCACCGTCGTGTACGTAAGTACGTCAGAGAACCTCCACAGTCCGTCAGTGAAGGTTTCAATCGAGATTGTAAGTTGGATCTATTTTCACCGTCAAGCATCTTGACGGGAGTCAGGTGACGCCCTATGATTCATTATTTTTTTTTTTTTCTTCAAAATCAGCTGTTCCATACATTTAAGTTGAGCAGCTTTTTAGAGCTGTTTTATAAAAACTGCAAACATTTCTTTTTTACTGAGTAATTTGTCTCCATACCTAATGAAAGTTGTTCAGCTTGATGGCCTAAACCACTCCTTTGAATATTACTAAGGTATTTTGATCCACTCTGTATACGTGTAGGGTAGTATAGAGAGTATACTATACCACAGATTATTTAATAGTTACTACACTATACTATACAGTTCGTGTTAGCGTGGCCACGTCGGCCACTAGCGCCGGCTTGTATATACGTGTAGTGTAGATTATACTATACAATACAGTACGTGTGAGGATGGCCACGTCGACCACTAGCGCCGGCTTGTATATACGTGTAGTGTAGATTATACTATACTATACAGTACGTGTGAGGATGGCCACGTCGACCACTAGCGCCGGCTTGTATATACGTGTAGTGTAGATTATACTATACTATACAGTACGTGTGAGGATGGCCACGTCGACCACTAGCGCCGGCTTGTATATACGTGTAGTGTAGATTATACTATACTATACAGTACGTGTGAGGATGGCCACGTCGACCACTAGCGCCGGCTTGTATATACGTGTAGTGTAGATTATACTATACTATACAGTACGTGTGAGGATGGCCACGTCGACCACTAGCGCCGGCTTGTATATACGTGTAGTGTAGATTATACTATACTATACAGTACGTGTGAGGATGGCCACGTCGACCACTAGCGCCGGCTTGTATATACGTGTAGTGTAGATTATACTATACTATACAGTACGTGTGAGGATGGCCACGTCGACCACTAGCGCCGGCTTGTATATACGTGTAGTGTAGATTATACTATACTATACAGTACGTGTGAGGATGGCCACGTCGACCACTAGCGCCGGCTTGTATATACGTGTAGTGTAGATTATACTATACTATACAGTACGTGTGAGGATGGCCACGTCGACCACTAGCGCCGGCTTGTATATACGTGTAGTGTAGATTATACTATACTATACAGTACGTGTGAGGATGGCCACGTCGACCACTAGCGCCGGCTTGTATATACGTGTAGTGTAGATTATACTATACTATACAGTACGTGTGAGGATGGCCACGTCGACCACTAGCGCCGGCTTGTATATACGTGTAGTGTAGATTATACTATACTATACAGTACGTGTGAGGATGGCCACGTCGACCACTAGCGCCGGCTTGTATATACGTGTAGTGTAGATTATACTATACTATACAGTACGTGTGAGGATGGCCACGTCGACCACTAGCGCCGGCTTGTATATACGTGTAGTGTAGATTATACTATACAATACAGTACGTGTGAGGATGGCCACGTCGACCACTAGCGCCGGCTTGTATATACGTGTAGTGTAGATTATACTATACAATACAGTACGTGTGAGGATGGCCACGTCGGCCACTAGCGCCGGCTTGTATATACGTGTAGTGTAGATTATACTATACAATACAGTACGTGTGAGGATGGCCACGTCGGCCACTAGCGCCGGCTTGTATATACGTGTAGTGTAGATTATACTATACAATACAGTACGTGTGAGGATGGCCACGTCGACCACTAGCGCCGGCTTGTATATACGTGTAGTGTAGATTATACTATACTATACAGTACGTGTGAGGATGGCCACGTCGACCACTAGCGCCGGCTTGTATATACGTGTAGTGTAGATTATACTATACTATACAGTACGTGTGAGGATGGCCACGTCGACCACTAGCGCCGGCTTGTATATACGTGTAGTGTAGAGAGTATACTACACAGTACGTGTGAGGGTGGCCACGTCGGCCACTAGCACCGGCTTGTATATGTATAGTTCTACATACAGAACGGCCACTCCCCGCCCCCCTCTGACTTCAGATACCCCACCTCCCCTGACGCTCTTTGTGGTAACGTGAGGGAAGCCGAGCAAGGGAATGCAGTCAGGCGCGCGCACCCGTTGAATTTGACTACATAAAATATATTTTATTTTTCTCCTCATAATAAAAATAAACGTTGGAAAATAACGCTAAATTCAAATTTTCTGTGATTCTTTAGCTTAAAAACTATTTTTAATCACAGAATGAACTATAAAAAGTAACGAAATGTATAATGTAGTTCATACGATGCGTGTTAAGTCAACCCTACACATATGTCATGCACAATTTTCGCAAAGTGCGCATGTGCGAACGTCATCATGTCAAATCCAAATCGTTCTTTGAATTGCCGGACCTGTGACTATACTATACAGTACGTGTGAGGGTGGCCACGTCGGCCACTAGCGCCGGCTTGTATAAACGTGTAGTGTAGAGAGTATACTATACAGTACGTGTGAGGGTGGCCACGTCGGCCACTAGCGCCGGCTTGTATAAACGTGTAGTATAGAGAGTATACTATACAGTACGTGTGAGGGTGGCCACGTCGGCCACTAGCGCCGGCTTGTATAAACGTGTAGTGTAGAGAGTATACTATACAGTACGTGTGAGGGTGGCCACGTCGGCCACTAGCGCCGGCTTGTATAAACGTGTAGTATAGAGAGTATACTATACAGTACGTGTGAGGGTGGCCACGTCGGCCACTAGCGCCGGCTTGTATAAACGTGTAGTGTAGAGAGTTTACTATACAGTACGTGTGAGGGTGGCCACGTCGGCCACTAGCGCCGGCTTGTATATGCGTGTAGTGTAGAGTGTATACTATACTATACAGTACGTGTGAGGGTGGCCACGTCGGCCACTAGCGCCGGCTTGTATGTACGTGTAGTGTAGAGAGTATACTATACAATACGTGTGAGGGTGGCCACGTCGGCCACTAGCGCCGGCTTGTATAAACGTGTAGTATAGAGAGTTTACTATACAGTACGTGTGAGGGTGGCCACGTCGGCCACTAGCACCGGCTTGTATAAACGTGTAGTGTAGAGAGTATACTATACAGTACGTGTGAGGGTGGCCACGTCGGCCACTAGCGCCGGCTTGTATAAACGTGTAGTGTAGAGAGTATACTATACAGTACGTGTGAGGGTGGCCACGTCGGCCACTAGCGCCGGCTTGTATAAACGTGTAGTGTGGAGCGTATACTATACAGTACGTGTGAGGGTGGCCACGTCGGCCACTAGCGCCGGCTTGTATAAACGTGTAGTGTAGAGAGTATACTATACAGTACGTGTGAGGGTGGCCACGTCGACCACTAGCGCCGGCTTGTACAGCGCCTGTCCGTAGACCAGCGCGTCCGCCATCATCACGCGCCCCTCCATGTCCGTGTTCTCGATCTGTTTACGTACAAACAAACACGCGTACTTGTATAAATCTTATCGGATATCGAATTTTCGAAAAATCGTTTCTTGGTGTTTGCTCCATAGACGTAGAATGCTCCAAATTATTAGTTTATATCTTCAGCTGTTAGGCTGGGCGTCGTCGTCAGTCGGTCACGGAACCGTTTTATAAGTATAGAAGATATCTTTCGCTGCCACAAATCTTAGCTGCGGGCATGCTGCAGTTATGGGGGGCGGTCAAATATATTGAGCCTAGGGCACAAAGGGCAATGGAGAGGGCTATGCTCGGATTGTCCCTGCAAGTTTGAATCAGAAATGAAGAGATCTATAGAAGAACCAGAGTAGCTAACACAGCCCAAATAATTGCTAAAGAAAAGTAGCAATGGGCGGGGCACATTGCTCGCAGAACCGATGGGGTCGAAGAGTTTTCGGCGTACCGGAAAGCGCAGCGTGGGTTAGGCCCCCAGCGTGGGTTAGGGCCCCCAGCATGGGTCCACCCATAGTGGACCGATGACCTGGTGAAGGCGGCGGGAACCCGTTGGCTGAGGGCAGCGCAGGACGTTCGTTGTAGCGATCCTTGGGGTAGGCCTATGTCCAGCAGTGGACGTCCATCAACTGAGATGATGATGATGAGGGGCGCGGGCGCAATATTAGTGAAAAGAAACGAGCACGCACCTGTATGGAGAGTCCATTGAGGGCGCGCACCACGTCGCCCACCTTCATGCACTGGCCGCTGATCATGTTCTCGCACAGCGGGATCACGCACCGCAGGTTGATCGGCACCTGCACACGCGAGTGCGACAACGTCAACCTGTCGCCCTCTCTGTCCAGCGTAACTAGTGTATTGAACTTCTGCTACTTGTCTTGATCACTTATATACTAATATAACCAACGGTTTCCAGTATGTCACCCCCGTCACGACAAATATTAGCGATCGCTATGGTGTGCGCGGCCACTTTCTATGCGAGTGCCGCCTTACCCCTTCACAGACACGTCTAGTACGTAATTACAATAAATCAACACTGTCTTCTTTTGTCGTTGCAGTGGATAGTGTTGACTGGGAAAATGTCTGCTCGCAAGCCACATCCGCTCAAAACCTAGCTGAGTCCATTTCTAATATTTTATCAAATAAAATTGACATCTGTTTTCCTTATAAGAGAAAACAAATCGTAAATAAAAAGAACTCATGGATATCGCAAGACGTCCATAACGTAAAATCCTTCCTATTTGACTTAATTGACATTAAAAATAAATTCCCGAATGAAATATGTATAGAACAAAAATTTCTTGACATATCATAATATTATAAAAACCTACTAAAAAAGGAAAGGACTGATTATTGTGTGAATATGATAAATAAGAGCCAGAACACAGTCAAGACGTTGTGGCAGATTGTCAACATCGAAACATGTAAAAGTAAGACCACTGCAATTGACTATACAGATGTTATAAAGACTAGCGACGGTCAAGATTTTACCTCGAAGCAAGAGCTGGTTAACAGCCTTAACAAACAGTTCGTGAGTGCAGCAGTGCAGTGCGGAGCCCCTCAGGCCTCGCTCGAATCTGCGCGTACCTCTCTCGTACAATCTAGAGAACCTAACAACCGTTCTATTCTGCTTAAATATTTCACTCCGATAGAGGTTTATTCCATCATAACAAAGAAAGTCGCGAAAAAACCTACCAAAGATATTTACGGTATCTCCATAGAAATATTAATTGCTATAGCTAAAACTATCTCATTTCCACTGGCTGTACTATTTAACCTTTGTTTACAGGAAGGTGTCTATCCGAGACCACTTAAAAAGGTAAAAGTGTCTCCTTTATACAAAGGAAAAGGTAAAAAAGCAGATCCAAACTGTTACCGACCGATATCAATAATACCGGCCGTTGCTAAAATATTGGAAAATGGACTCACATCGCGACTTACAACTTTCCTCGCCTCATCCGAAAGTTTATCGGAACGTCAATACGCGTACCGCGCGGAGCACTCCACTACAATGCTGACCCGCGAGGTCTTGCGCTGCATACTAGAGGCAAGAGAGAACAAGCAGGAAGTCGCGGTTTTATGTTGCGACTTATCAAAAGCTTTTGATGTTGCTGATCATAGTATTTTAGCCATGAAATTGAGTCACTATGGTATTAAAAACCGCGCGCTAAATCTGATGATCGACTTCATGAGTGACAGAGTTCAACATGTAGTAGGAAAAGGCGGAGAAATCAGATCCACGGGGCTCACGGCAGAGAAGGGCGTCCCACAAGGATCGTCCCTATCGAACTTAGCTTTCTCTTTGCTGCTAAACGATTTGCCAAACGCAATAACTGATGGCCAAATTTTTATGTACGCAGATGACGTTGCTGCAGTTATTACTGCGCAGTCTCTAGACATCCTTGAGCACCGATTGAATTCTGTCGCTCATCAGTTGATGGTGTGGTTTCGTCAAAATGGGTTGATCCTGAACCTCGCTAAAACCTCATATATGCAGTTCAACCTCTCGGGTCATGCACGTAGACCGTTGCTTGTTAATATTGACGGAGTTGTAATTGAGCAGGTCAAGTCTGCATCCTTCCTGGGGTTCCAACTTGACCAGGCAGTGACATGGTGCGATCATGTTGACAAACTGTGCCAAAAGTTGGGCAGAGCCTGTTTCGCACTGGGCCGTTTGGCCTCTACCCTGTCTGTGGATGCAGTACGTACTTGCTATTTTGCAAGTGTACAGTCTCTCCTACAATATGGTCTCGAGTTTTGGGGACGGGCGGCCGACTGGGAGAGAATATTCCGTATGCAAAAACGTGCCATTCGAATTATTGCACGCGTGCCTTCAGACGTATCTGCACGCCCATTTTTTGTTTCATTCGAAATACTGACACTGCCGTGTCTGCTAATATATCAGGTTGCCACGTATGTAAGAGCGAACCTCGACAAGTACCAGAAGCTAGGGGAACGTCACACGTACAATACGAGAAGTAGAAAACTGCTTAGTTCAATCCCACATTCATTGGAGAAAGCAACCAGAACAATACATGCGATGGGTCCCCCTGTGTACAACAGGCTGCCTGTTGAAATACGGGATGCCCCGAGCTTTGTTAATTTTAAATACAAGCTGCGTAAATGGCTTGTCGAGCAGTCCTTCTACAGTCATAATGAATATATGTTACTTAAAGTAACCACAAATTGATTATTTTTATATTTGATATTATTACTCTTGACATTTATAATTATAACTTTGTTAATTGTATTATTATTATTTTTTTGTGACATGTAATGAATATTACGAATAAATTATGATTATGATTATGATTATGAAGTGTCAAGTGTCGCAGTGGAGATAGAGGACGGTGAGAGAAATAGGCCGTGTCCTTGAAATGTCGGTTATAGGCGCAAAACAAACTTATGTGAGCCGTAAGGCGAACGCGCGGCGCCGGCACAGGCATGGTGTCGCTAGGTGCCTCTTCAAAACTTGTTCATTCAAAATTTATGAAAGCGACGCGTCTTGAATTATACTCAAACGGCGCAACACGGAATGTTCACCGTGCCCTTCGCCTTATATATGCCTCTATCTTATGTATGTATATGTTTTGCGTCTAAGATCGGTAGGTACAGCATGGTATTACATGAGTAATTAATTAGGTATCTAATGTAGAACCATCAATCTAATATCTATCTATATGGTCCGAAGTCCGACCGTAAAATTATGCACCTATTTCTTTGGTAACGCAATGTGATTCTAGTGAATGTTTACACAGGGGCACAGTATAAGAAAGAGTATTTATTACTATACAACGTGTTAATGAATTAACGCAAAACTAGAAAGTAGTTTGTTTAGAATCGAGAGCAGAATTGAATTATCATGGTTTCAACATAGGTAATTTTTTTCAAAATATAAATTTTTTTTTTGCAAAATTTAAAAATTTCTGAATCCGATATCAATCCACCGCACAGGCACACTCACCCTACTTACTACCAAAACAAGATTATAAAAATGTATCCATGAGTACGTTAGCGCTTTCTTCCAGTGCTGAAATGATAACAAATCATTTTTGCCTCAAAACTTAAAATGCGAATAACTTTAAATTTTTACTATCAAAATAATGAAATTATTGTTTCAATCTAATTATTTTGTTATAAATCAGTTGGGATGTATGAGGTTTTGCGCTAATTCATTAACACGTTGTATACAGTACGGACACTCCCTGCCTCCCTCCCACCAACTTTTTACCTCACCCCCTCTATTGCCTCTGATTGCCTCGGCAGTCACCAATGTTAGCAAATGCGTATTCCTTTTTCGCTTGCACTCACTCAGTATCGCACATGAATAAAAAAAAAACAGTAAAAAAAAAGAACCTCTTTAAATTTTTATGAAATTACAGCTTAGCAGCAGTGTCCAAGGTGTGACAGGGGTTAATTCAAAGCCGCCAAGTTGCGTAGAAAAATCATGCCGCAAGTACCTTTTCCATTATGATTTTTAGTATAACTTTTTCCACCTGTCTGTTTGGGAAGTAAATGAGGTGCCATTTGAAGGAGACTGATCTAAAGTACTGGAAAAACCAGGTTTACCACCACTCAGTCTGCCGCAACTATGGGATTGCCAGCCTCAAAGTCATTTTTGATGGTCGGATCTCGGTCTAATATGGGAATTATTTGGGAATTATCGATATATGGAAGTGCCATTTTAAAATTACAGTACCTACTGTGCACTCGAGCACGCGCGTCTGAGTGCGTGCGTGCGTCGATGCGGGCGCTTGTATGACGTTCATCTACTGTTTTCTTTCTTTGCTGTGGTAGTGTGGGTAGGTATAGATACTAGTACTAGGTAAGGTACCTTCAGCTCTGCGATGATGCGTATGGCGGCGAGCGCGACGGCGGCGCCGGCCATGCTGCCGCGGTTCTCCGCCATCTGCGGCGGCCTCTTTAGGCACAGCCCGCCACTGTAACGTTACGTTACGTTATACCTACACACGCCGCTCCTTCATTACTACCTACTATCACGTTTGACATTTGACAGACTTAGTATAGTTAGTATCAGTACAGGCCCAGTAAGTAACAGTTTTATTTTTGCTTACTGAATGTATTAATTAGGTATTACTTTCCAAAAATCCGGCTCCGAAGGACCATAATTTTAGGTCAAAAGGGTATATAGTAGTACCAGGTTTATAATTATAAGTCTCCCCGATGTACATGCACATGTACATGCAGTTGACTAATTTTAATAGCGCGCGAAATTATATTGATCAATCAGGATGTGCCAACTTCAATCCCTTGCCACGATTGACAATTTTTTTTCGTGCCCTTTTCACTGCTATCCGACTTTGCACCCTTTAATTACTAAACGACTTCGGGTTTTGTACATACCTACAAGATTTTAATACTATATGTGCGGAACTTTCGAGCGCGAGTCTGACTCGCACTTGCCCAATTTTTAATTCAGTACTTTAGAAGGATGGCACAATACTTACGACACAGGAAAGTAAGATAAAATAAGTCTGACGTTGATTTAGAAAAGAAGAAACAAACAAAATAATATAACAAAAAGAAATACCTACTCTCACGAGATCGAGAACTTCTCGGCGAGAACTTACAAAGCCGGCACTTCACTTTCGCCGAGAATTCTGGCCGAGAACTCTCGGCGAGAACTTTCAAGGAAAATTACTAGATACGGCTAACGATGACACGAGAAAAATGACGGACATCCACACTCTCGTTCTCGGCGAGAATGTAGTGCCTGCTTTACATAATCGAGCGAGTGTTAGATGTCGAAGCTTAGCTAACGATGTAGACGGAGCAGCCGGTGCCGGCCGCAGCCACCCGACCGACGTGTGGCTCCGTCCGCACGATGAGAGTACGGTATTCGAAACGCCACAGAAGAAAGGCTCCATATTCAGCTCTAACGTAGCCGATCTCAAACAGTAGGTACTAAAGATGCACTCCTCACTAAAGAACAACGCAACGCCGCTGAGAGTGAGACGGACCTGTCGAAGGTGACGCCCTTGGCGGCGAGCAGCACGGGCTGCCCCTTGCCGTTGTCGTAGCTGCACTCGAGCAGCAGCGGCGCCTCGCAGGAGCCGCGCGCCACCGCGAGGAACGCGTTCATGCTCTGCGCCTCCACCCAGTCCCGGTCGTGCGCCTCCACCTTCACGCCCAGCGGGCACAGCACGTCCAGCGCCGCCTGCCGGCAGTCACACGTGAGTACTGCACTACACTACACACACTGTCTACTGTACACAGTCCCGGTCGTGCGCCTCCACCTTCACGCCCAGCGGGCACAGCACGTCCAGCGCCGCCTGCCGGCAGTCACACGTGAGTACTGCACTACACTACACACACTGTCTACTGTACACAGTCCCGGTCGTGCGCCTCCACCTTCACGCCCAGCGGGCACAGCACGTCCAGCGCCGCCTGCCGGCAGTCACACGTGAGTACTGCACTACACTACACACACTGTCTACTGTACACAGTCCCGGTCGTGCGCCTCCACCTTCACGCCCAGCGGGCACAGCACGTCCAGCGCCGCCTGCCGGCAGTCACACGTGAGTACTGCACTACACTACACACACTGTCTACTGTACACAGTCCCGGTCGTGCGCCTCCACCTTCACGCCCAGCGGGCACAGCACGTCCAGCGCCGCCTGCCGGCAGTCACACGTGAGTACTGCACTACACTACACACACTGTCTACTGTACACAGTCCCGGTCGTGCGCCTCCACCTTCACGCCCAGCGGGCACAGCACGTCCAGCGCCGCCTGCCGGCAGTCACACGTGAGTACTGCACTACACTACACACACTGTCTACTGTACACAGTCCCGGTCGTGCGCCTCCACCTTCACGCCCAGCGGGCACAGCACGTCCAGCGCCGCCTGCCGGCAGTCACACGTGAGTACTGCACTACACTACACACACTGTCTACTGTACACAGTCCCGGTCGTGCGCCTCCACCTTCACGCCCAGCGGGCACAGCACGTCCAGCGCCGCCTGCCGGCAGTCACACGTGAGTACTGCACTACACTACACACACTGTCTACTGTACACAGTCCCGGTCGTGCGCCTCCACCTTCACGCCCAGCGGGCACAGCACGTCCAGCGCCGCCTGCCGGCAGTCACACGTGAGTACTGCACTACACTACACACACTGTCTACTGTACACAGTCCCGGTCGTGCGCCTCCACCTTCACGCCCAGCGGGCACAGCACGTCCAGCGCCGCCTGCCGGCAGTCACACGTGAGTACTGCACTACACTACACACACTGTCTACTGTACACAGTCCCGGTCGTGCGCCTCCACCTTCACGCCCAGCGGGCACAGCACGTCCAGCGCCGCCTGCCGGCAGTCACACGTGAGTACTGCACTACACTACACACACTGTCTACTGTACACAGTCCCGGTCGTGCGCCTCCACCTTCACGCCCAGCGGGCACAGCACGTCCAGCGCCGCCTGCCGGCAGTCACACGTGAGTACTGCACTACACTACACACACTGTCTACTGTACACAGTCCCGGTCGTGCGCCTCCACCTTCACGCCCAGCGGGCACAGCACGTCCAGCGCCGCCTGCCGGCAGTCACACGTGAGTACTGCACTACACTACACACACTGTCTACTGTACACAGTCCCGGTCGTGCGCCTCCACCTTCACGCCCAGCGGGCACAGCACGTCCAGCGCCGCCTGCCGGCAGTCACACGTGAGTACTGCACTACACTACACACACTGTCTACTGTACACAGTCCCGGTCGTGCGCCTCCACCTTCACGCCCAGCGGGCACAGCACGTCCAGCGCCGCCTGCCGGCAGTCACACGTGAGTACTGCACTACACTACACACACTGTCTACTGTACACAGTCCCGGTCGTGCGCCTCCACCTTCACGCCCAGCGGGCACAGCACGTCCAGCGCCGCCTGCCGGCAGTCACACGTGAGTACTGCACTACACTACACACACTGTCTACTGTACACAGTCCCGGTCGTGCGCCTCCACCTTCACGCCCAGCGGGCACAGCACGTCCAGCGCCGCCTGCCGGCAGTCACACGTGAGTACTGCACTACACTACACACACTGTCTACTGTACACAGTCCCGGTCGTGCGCCTCCACCTTCACGCCCAGCGGGCACAGCACGTCCAGCGCCGCCTGCCGGCAGTCACACGTGAGTACTGCACTACACTACACACACTGTCTACTGTACACAGTCCCGGTCGTGCGCCTCCACCTTCACGCCCAGCGGGCACAGCACGTCCAGCGCCGCCTGCCGGCAGTCACACGTGAGTACTGCACTACACTACACACACTGTCTACTGTACACAGTCCCGGTCGTGCGCCTCCACCTTCACGCCCAGCGGGCACAGCACGTCCAGCGCCGCCTGCCGGCAGTCACACGTGAGTACTGCACTACACTACACACACTGTCTACTGTACACAGTCCCGGTCGTGCGCCTCCACCTTCACGCCCAGCGGGCACAGCACGTCCAGCGCCGCCTGCCGGCAGTCACACGTGAGTACTGCACTACACTACACACACTGTCTACTGTACACAGTCCCGGTCGTGCGCCTCCACCTTCACGCCCAGCGGGCACAGCACGTCCAGCGCCGCCTGCCGGCAGTCACACGTGAGTACTGCACTACACTACACACACTGTCTACTGTACACAGTCCCGGTCGTGCGCCTCCACCTTCACGCCCAGCGGGCACAGCACGTCCAGCGCCGCCTGCCGGCAGTCACACGTGAGTACTGCACTACACTACACACACTGTCTACTGTACACAGTCCCGGTCGTGCGCCTCCACCTTCACGCCCAGCGGGCACAGCACGTCCAGCGCCGCCTGCCGGCAGTCACACGTGAGTACTGCACTACACTACACACACTGTCTACTGTACACAGTCCCGGTCGTGCGCCTCCACCTTCACGCCCAGCGGGCACAGCACGTCCAGCGCCGCCTGCCGGCAGTCACACGTGAGTACTGCACTACACTACACACACTGTCTACTGTACACAGTCCCGGTCGTGCGCCTCCACCTTCACGCCCAGCGGGCACAGCACGTCCAGCGCCGCCTGCCGGCAGTCACACGTGAGTACTGCACTACACTACACACACTGTCTACTGTACACAGTCCCGGTCGTGCGCCTCCACCTTCACGCCCAGCGGGCACAGCACGTCCAGCGCCGCCTGCCGGCAGTCACACGTGAGTACTGCACTACACTACACACACTGTCTACTGTACACAGTCCCGGTCGTGCGCCTCCACCTTCACGCCCAGCGGGCACAGCACGTCCAGCGCCGCCTGCCGGCAGTCACACGTGAGTACTGCACTACACTACACACACTGTCTACTGTACACAGTCCCGGTCGTGCGCCTCCACCTTCACGCCCAGCGGGCACAGCACGTCCAGCGCCGCCTGCCGGCAGTCACACGTGAGTACTGCACTACACTACACACACTGTCTACTGTACACAGTCCCGGTCGTGCGCCTCCACCTTCACGCCCAGCGGGCACAGCACGTCCAGCGCCGCCTGCCGGCAGTCACACGTGAGTACTGCACTACACTACACACACTGTCTACTGTACACAGTCCCGGTCGTGCGCCTCCACCTTCACGCCCAGCGGGCACAGCACGTCCAGCGCCGCCTGCCGGCAGTCACACGTGAGTACTGCACTACACTACACACACTGTCTACTGTACACAGTCCCGGTCGTGCGCCTCCACCTTCACGCCCAGCGGGCACAGCACGTCCAGCGCCGCCTGCCGGCAGTCACACGTGAGTACTGCACTACACTACACACACTGTCTACTGTACACAGTCCCGGTCGTGCGCCTCCACCTTCACGCCCAGCGGGCACAGCACGTCCAGCGCCGCCTGCCGGCAGTCACACGTGAGTACTGCACTACACTACACACACTGTCTACTGTACACAGTCCCGGTCGTGCGCCTCCACCTTCACGCCCAGCGGGCACAGCACGTCCAGCGCCGCCTGCCGGCAGTCACACGTGAGTACTGCACTACACTACACACACTGTCTACTGTACACAGTCCCGGTCGTGCGCCTCCACCTTCACGCCCAGCGGGCACAGCACGTCCAGCGCCGCCTGCCGGCAGTCACACGTGAGTACTGCACTACACTACACACACTGTCTACTGTACACAGTCCCGGTCGTGCGCCTCCACCTTCACGCCCAGCGGGCACAGCACGTCCAGCGCCGCCTGCCGGCAGTCACACGTGAGTACTGCACTACACTACACACACTAATACTAACCACGGCCACGTTGTCACAGATTAATAATAAGTTACACGTTGTATCGACTATAATTTCTCAAGTAAAAACAAATCAAGTGACATAAACGGATAGGTTTCCAACCTGTGCGAGGTCAGTGGGAGTCATCCTGTTGGCGGGCATGTCCGAGAGGAAGCGGGCCCAGTTCTGCGCGCGCGCGCGGACCTCTCCCTCGCGCCACAGCGACGCCGCGCTCGCCCCGTCCTCCTCGCCCTCGCCGGTCAGGAGCGACAGCGCGGTCTCGGGCTGCCGGTCCCCGCACGACTTGAACTCCTGGAACCTGCGCGTCATCACAACAAACTTACGTCATCGCATCACATGAAGCTTCTCCTCACGCGGGGACGGGCGAGAGGACGCGAGTGCGGTCGGACTCGCGTCACCTCGTCGAGTCTCTCCGAGTGACATACCGGTAACAAACATGCTAACCGTAGCTCACCAAACTGTAATCCTGGGAAGCAGGGCCGTAGCTAGGGGGGGGCATCGTGGGGCAATGCCCTACCTTAAAATTCCAATGCCCTACCTTAAAAATTACCCAACCATTTCTATAGTCTTTACAATATGGGCAAGTGGGGCAAATTCCCTTACAACATTGACGTTACTCTAGCCGCAATCGCGCACGTCTTACGGCTGGGAAATTTCGAGCTTGCTTCACTTGCTCCTGGTAACTGATTTTGTTATATGAAATGGTAAAACTTATTACAATTTACTCTCATCTCGTCGTGAAATTTCGAGCATACTCTCCCACTCCAACTCCGACTTGAGTAAAATGTTTGGAACTGACAGAATTTTGGTTAAAACAAACAAGTGCTGTGAAATTTCGGTCTCACTTCGCTCGCTTCAGCCTTTAAATGCTGTTTTAAGTGAACTCGGATTTACACTGTTTTGAGTCTTGGTAGGTAAGTGAAATTTCGAGCTCGCTCCAGCGTTTTAATGGTGTTATGAGCATAGAAAAGCTAATGGCACTCATACCAATACCGTTTTGAGTCTTGTATTGTAGTGAGAAACTTCGAGCACGCTTCGCTCGCTCCAGCCTATGATATGAGCGTAGCTAGGCTAATAGAACTCATACCAACATCATTCTGAGTATTAGAGTGTGAAATTTCGAGCTCGCTTCGCTCGCTGCAAACTTTAAATGGTGTTTTGGAAGTAGGTAAGTGTAGGCGAACTCAGTATCACCATAGTTTTGAATCTTTCCAGGAGTGAAAATTTCACAGACACTGAATTATGTTACTCATCCAAAAAACTAGCCTTTGCTTCCGCCCTACCTTAAACCTCCTATGCCCTACCTTCAATCCAGTTCTAGCTACGGCCCTGCTGGGAAGGCGTAGGTATCTCCAGAACTGTCCCAGTGCCGTGTTGAGGTCCAAAGAGTCACAATTTAACCATACGTGTTTTTGTGTAATAAATATATTTTTAATTTCAATTCAATTTTAATCACACCTAGTAGCGTAGCATGTGGAGCAAATGGTTAGGGCGCTAGTGCCCGGCGTCGGGCGCGCCGCACGGGTCCACGAGCAGGCGCCGCGCGGTCTAGTGCCCAGTGTCTAGCTCACCTCCAGGCGGCCAGGCCGGCGCCCTCGGGTCCACGAGCAGGCGCCGCGCGGTCTAGTGCCCAGTGTCTAGCTCACCTCCAGGCGGCCAGGCCGGCGCCCTCGGGTCCACGAGCAGGCGCCGCGCGGTCTAGTGCCCAGTGTCTAGCTCACCTCCAGGCGGCCAGGCCGGCGCCCTCGGGTCCACGAGCAGGCGCCGCGCGGTCTAGTGCCCAGTGTCTAGCTCACCTCCAGGCGGCCAGGCCGGCGCCCTCGGGTCCACGAGCAGGCGCCGCGCGGTCTAGTGCCCAGTGTCTAGCTCACCTCCAGGCGGCCAGGCCGGCGCCCTCGGGTCCACGAGCAGGCGCCGCGCGGTCTAGTGCCCAGTGTCTAGCTCACCTCCAGGCGGCCAGGCCGGCGCCCTCGGGTCCACGAGCAGGCGCCGCGCGGTCTAGTGCCCAGTGTCTAGCTCACCTCCAGGCGGCCAGGCCGGCGCCCTCGGGTCCACGAGCAGGCGCCGCGCGGTCTAGTGCCCAGTGTCTAGCTCACCTCCAGGCGGCCAGGCCGGCGCCCTCGGGTCCACGAGCAGGCGCCGCGCGGTCTAGTGCCCAGTGTCTAGCTCACCTCCAGGCGGCCAGGCCGGCGCCCTCGGGTCCACGAGCAGGCGCCGCGCGGTCTAGTGCCCAGTGTCTAGCTCACCTCCAGGCGGCCAGGCCGGCGCCCTCGGGTCCACGAGCAGGCGCCGCGCGGTCTAGTGCCCAGTGTCTAGCTCACCTCCAGGCGGCCAGGCCGGCGCCCTCGGGTCCACGAGCAGGCGCCGCGCGGTCTAGTGCCCAGTGTCTAGCTCACCTCCAGGCGGCCAGGCCGGCGCCCTCGGGTCCACGAGCAGGCGCCGCGCGGTCTAGTGCCCAGTGTCTAGCTCACCTCCAGGCGGCCAGGCCGGCGCCCTCGGGTCCACGAGCAGGCGCCGCGCGGTCTAGTGCCCAGTGTCTAGCTCACCTCCAGGCGGCCAGGCCGGCGCCCTCGGGTCCACGAGCAGGCGCCGCGCGGTCTAGTGCCCAGTGTCTAGCTCACCTCCAGGCGGCCAGGCCGGCGCCCTCGGGTCCACGAGCAGGCGCCGCGCGGTCTAGTGCCCAGTGTCTAGCTCACCTCCAGGCGGCCAGGCCGGCGCCCTCGGGTCCACGAGCAGGCGCCGCGCGGTCTAGTGCCCAGTGTCTAGCTCACCTCCAGGCGGCCAGGCCGGCGCCCTCGGGTCCACGAGCAGGCGCCGCGCGGTCTAGTGCCCAGTGTCTAGCTCACCTCCAGGCGGCCAGGCCGGCGCCCTCGGGTCCACGAGCAGGCGCCGCGCGGTCTAGTGCCCAGTGTCTAGCTCACCTCCAGGCGGCCAGGCCGGCGCCCTCGGGTCCACGAGCAGGCGCCGCGCGGTCTAGTGCCCAGTGTCTAGCTCACCTCCAGGCGGCCAGGCCGGCGCCCTCGGGTCCACGAGCAGGCGCCGCGCGGTCTAGTGCCCAGTGTCTAGCTCACCTCCAGGCGGCCAGGCCGGCGCCCTCGGGTCCACGAGCAGGCGCCGCGCGGTCTAGTGCCCAGTGTCTAGCTCACCTCCAGGCGGCCAGGCCGGCGCCCTCGGGTCCACGAGCAGGCGCCGCGCGGTCTAGTGCCCAGTGTCTAGCTCACCTCCAGGCGGCCAGGCCGGCGCCCTCGGGTCCACGAGCAGGCGCCGCGCGGTCTAGTGCCCAGTGTCTAGCTCACCTCCAGGCGGCCAGGCCGGCGCCCTCGGGTCCACGAGCAGGCGCCGCGCGGTCTAGTGCCCAGTGTCTAGCTCACCTCCAGGCGGCCAGGCCGGCGCCCTCGGGTCCACGAGCAGGCGCCGCGCGGTCTAGTGCCCAGTGTCTAGCTCACCTCCAGGCGGCCAGGCCGGCGCCCTCGGGTCCACGAGCAGGCGCCGCGCGGTCTAGTGCCCAGTGTCTAGCTCACCTCCAGGCGGCCAGGCCGGCGCCCTCGGGTCCACGAGCAGGCGCCGCGCGGTCTAGTGCCCAGTGTCTAGCTCACCTCCAGGCGGCCAGGCCGGCGCCCTCGGGTCCACGAGCAGGCGCCGCGCGGTCTAGTGCCCAGTGTCTAGCTCACCTCCAGGCGGCCAGGCCGGCGCCCTCGGGTCCACGAGCAGGCGCCGCGCGGTCTAGTGCCCAGTGTCTAGCTCACCTCCAGGCGGCCAGGCCGGCGCCCTCGGGTCCACGAGCAGGCGCCGCGCGGTCTAGTGCCCAGTGTCTAGCTCACCTCCAGGCGGCCAGGCCGGCGCCCTCGGGTCCACGAGCAGGCGCCGCGCGGTCTAGTGCCCAGTGTCTAGCTCACCTCCAGGCGGCCAGGCCGGCGCCCTCGGGTCCACGAGCAGGCGCCGCGCGGTCTAGTGCCCAGTGTCTAGCTCACCTCCAGGCGGCCAGGCCGGCGCCCTCGGGTCCACGAGCAGGCGCCGCGCGGTCTAGTGCCCAGTGTCTAGCTCACCTCCAGGCGGCCAGGCCGGCGCCCTCGGGTCCACGAGCAGGCGCCGCGCGGTCTAGTGCCCAGTGTCTAGCTCACCTCCAGGCGGCCAGGCCGGCGCCCTCGGGTCCACGAGCAGGCGCCGCGCGGTCTAGTGCCCAGTGTCTAGCTCACCTCCAGGCGGCCAGGCCGGCGCCCTCGGGTCCACGAGCAGGCGCCGCGCGGTCTAGTGCCCAGTGTCTAGCTCACCTCCAGGCGGCCAGGCCGGCGCCCTCGGGTCCACGAGCAGGCGCCGCGCGGTCTAGTGCCCAGTGTCTAGCTCACCTCCAGGCGGCCAGGCCGGCGCCCTCGGGTCCACGAGCAGGCGCCGCGCGGTCTAGTGCCCAGTGTCTAGCTCACCTCCAGGCGGCCAGGCCGGCGCCCTCGGGTCCACGAGCAGGCGCCGCGCGGTCTAGTGCCCAGTGTCTAGCTCACCTCCAGGCGGCCAGGCCGGCGCCCTCGGGTCCACGAGCAGGCGCCGCGCGGTCTAGTGCCCAGTGTCTAGCTCACCTCCAGGCGGCCAGGCCGGCGCCCTCGGGTCCACGAGCAGGCGCCGCGCGGTCTAGTGCCCAGTGTCTAGCTCACCTCCAGGCGGCCAGGCCGGCGCCCTCGGGTCCACGAGCAGGCGCCGCGCGGTCTAGTGCCCAGTGTCTAGCTCACCTCCAGGCGGCCAGGCCGGCGCCCTCGGGTCCACGAGCAGGCGCCGCGCGGTCTAGTGCCCAGTGTCTAGCTCACCTCCAGGCGGCCAGGCCGGCGCCCTCGGGTCCACGAGCAGGCGCCGCGCGGTCTAGTGCCCAGTGTCTAGCTCACCTCCAGGCGGCCAGGCCGGCGCCCTCGGGTCCACGAGCAGGCGCCGCGCGGTCTAGTGCCCAGTGTCTAGCTCACCTCCAGGCGGCCAGGCCGGCGCCCTCGGGTCCACGAGCAGGCGCCGCGCGGTCTAGTGCCCAGTGTCTAGCTCACCTCCAGGCGGCCAGGCCGGCGCCCTCGGGTCCACGAGCAGGCGCCGCGCGGTCTAGTGCCCAGTGTCTAGCTCACCTCCAGGCGGCCAGGCCGGCGCCCTCGGGTCCACGAGCAGGCGCCGCGCGGTCTAGTGCCCAGTGTCTAGCTCACCTCCAGGCGGCCAGGCCGGCGCCCTCGGGTCCACGAGCAGGCGCCGCGCGGTCTAGTGCCCAGTGTCTAGCTCACCTCCAGGCGGCCAGGCCGGCGCCCTCGGGTCCACGAGCAGGCGCCGCGCGGTCTAGTGCCCAGTGTCTAGCTCACCTCCAGGCGGCCAGGCCGGCGCCCTCGGGTCCACGAGCAGGCGCCGCGCGGTCTAGTGCCCAGTGTCTAGCTCACCTCCAGGCGGCCAGGCCGGCGCCCTCGGGTCCACGAGCAGGCGCCGCGCGGTCTAGTGCCCAGTGTCTAGCTCACCTCCAGGCGGCCAGGCCGGCGCCCTCGGGTCCACGAGCAGGCGCCGCGCGGTCTAGTGCCCAGTGTCTAGCTCACCTCCAGGCGGCCAGGCCGGCGCCCTCGGGTCCACGAGCAGGCGCCGCGCGGTCTAGTGCCCAGTGTCTAGCTCACCTCCAGGCGGCCAGGCCGGCGCCCTCGGGTCCACGAGCAGGCGCCGCGCGGTCTAGTGCCCAGTGTCTAGCTCACCTCCAGGCGGCCAGGCCGGCGCCCTCGGGTCCACGAGCAGGCGCCGCGCGGTCTAGTGCCCAGTGTCTAGCTCACCTCCAGGCGGCCAGGCCGGCGCCCTCGGGTCCACGAGCAGGCGCCGCGCGGTCTAGTGCCCAGTGTCTAGCTCACCTCCAGGCGGCCAGGCCGGCGCCCTCGGGTCCACGAGCAGGCGCCGCGCGGTCTAGTGCCCAGTGTCTAGCTCACCTCCAGGCGGCCAGGCCGGCGCCCTCGGGTCCACGAGCAGGCGCCGCGCGGTCTAGTGCCCAGTGTCTAGCTCACCTCCAGGCGGCCAGGCCGGCGCCCTCGGGTCCACGAGCAGGCGCCGCGCGGTCTAGTGCCCAGTGTCTAGCTCACCTCCAGGCGGCCAGGCCGGCGCCCTCGGGTCCACGAGCAGGCGCCGCGCGGTCTAGTGCCCAGTGTCTAGCTCACCTCCAGGCGGCCAGGCCGGCGCCCTCGGCCGCGGCGTCGGGCGCGCCGCACGGGTCCACGAGCAGGCGCCGCGCGCCCCGCGCCGCGAGCTGCGCCACCGCCGCGCCCACCCCGCACCGCACGTTCTCCTGCAAGAGGACACACGGATATACATAACATCGCGTCGGCGCGGCGCGGCGCTAGATGCTTGGCGAGTGGTATAGTTACGCGTCGCTCGTCGAGGTCCTCGAGCGCGTCGTAGCCGGCCGCCTTGTCGCCGAGCAGCCCCACGGCGGCGGCGGGCGGTCCCCCCGCGCCCTCCGGCTCCGACACCACCACGGCGCCGCCCTTCTTCAGCTGGCACGACATCCTGCGACACGAGAACGGGTCACGAGTAAATATTGGCTATGTGCGAAATGGGTGTTGGGAACTGTCAAATCGATCGCATCGCACGCTGTGGCAGTTTGTACTATGGACGGCGAAGCTTTGTCAGATTTGCTTCAATCTATGCAAATCCGCACACTCACTCAACACTCAAATATCCAAAACTACAAAGACTAGGCACTAACTTAAAATTTGGCAGTGATGTTTTATTGCCATCTATCTGGGTGATCAGATCACAAAAAAAAATATCGCAATTCAACACCCAAAGGTTAGAAAACGGGGGTGAAAGTTTGTATGAGAATTTCGTAACAAAGAATGGGAATTCAAGTTAGTTAGGTATTATAATATTATTAATATCAACAATCTTGTTCATTTATTTATTTTTTACTTTATTATAATAAAAAATTACAAACTACATTTTATGTACAAATAATTCACGGGGCCGTTTTGCCGGAATAATCAACGCGCGACGCGGCGCTGGCGCGGGCGGGGCGGTTATGAGGTGCGCCACGTCACGAGTTGCATCGACCTAGACGCTTCAGAAACAAGATAGATAGATCAGAACAGGTACAAGATAGGTACACGGAAGGTATAAATAGGTAGCATCATCTTGCTTTCCTCGTGCAGAACCCTGTACTTGAGCAGCAAGTCAAAAGTAAGGCTGGAGGCCAGTCTCAGACCCCTTCAGAGCTGAAAGAGAAGTTCGCCAAGGATGCATCCTGTCACCGCAACTGTTCAATCTCATCAGGTTAATGCGGACACCTATTTTCTCCAAATACCTATATGCGTCCGAAGCCTGGACGTTGAAAGCTAGCACTCGTCAATCAAAGGATTGACGCATTTGAAATGTGGTGCTGGCGCCGAATGCTCCGAATATCCTGGACTGAACGCCGCACAAATGAGTCCATTCTCGATGAGTTGAACATAAAGACGAGGCAACTGTATGCAACAAGTCCTTAAATTCTTTGGGCATACGATCAGGAGATCAGATAGTTTGGAAAAACTCATAATCACCGACCGTATGGAGGGAAAAGAGAGGTAGCGGACGCATGCCTACGAAATGGACCGATGCGGTGAAAGAAATTAGTACGTTTTTTTTAATGTTTGATAGGTAAACATTTGACCGCAACCTGATGTTGAGTGATGATGAGGCCGAAGATGTAGCATGTTTACCTAGAAAGATGATCCACTCTGTTCCACTCCCCCCCCCCTCCCCCCAAATATGACCCGATTTTCAATATTTTTAATTTTACTCGAAAACAGTTAAATAGGTGAAAACTGTCAAAAAGCAAATAATCCTCATTAAATTACCTATCAAACACTACTAGTTTGTTACCAATTGGAATTAATTTTTCGGAAAAATTTAAAGTAAGTTAAGTAAGTTGTAAGTTTTAGCAATTTCAGTATTTCTATTGATAAAACCTTGTGATTTAACATTATTTCTCGCGCCTTTCTTTTCCACTCTAGGTACAGATGCAAAAAAAGAAGGCGGATCCTGCAGTTTCTGCGTTTGGCAGCCTTTTCGGAGTTTGAATTTTGCTGAAAAAAGGGACTGTCCAAAAAGTGACAAAGAACTTGCTACCTCTCAATCGGTTATGGTTTGGCATGGCCGTATTGACTGCAACCCTGGTGGACCTGGTTTCCGGGGTCAAGTGCCCACCATGCTCTTTCGCTGTGCGCCGACGAGTCCAACGCTTTAGATGTTTTATCCTACCGATTGAAAGGTAGCAGGGTTCTTGGTCACTTTTTCGACAGCCCCTTTTTTGAGCAAAATTCAAACTCCGAAAAGGCTGCCAGACGCAGAAACTGCAGGATCCACCTTCTTTTTTTGCATCTATACCTAAAGTGGAAGACAAAGGTGCGAGAAATAATGTTAAGTCACAAGGTTTTATCAATAGTCTTAACAGTTTTTCAGAAAATACAGAAATTACTAAAACGTGGTTATTTTTAATTTTTTTGTTTCATATTTCAAGCATATCTCAAAAAATTCCAAATGGTAACAAACTATAATAGTACCGTTTGATAGGTAATTTAATGAGGATTATTTGCTTTTTTGACAGTTTTCACCTAACTATAACTGTTTTCGAGTAAAATTAAAAATATTGAAAATTGGGTCATATTTTGGGGGGTGAGGGGGAGAAGCCGGCACCCTAGGAGTCAGGAATTCTAAGGGTATACTTCTATGGTCCTAAGGTACATTTTCACAAAAAAAATAGATTTAGGTTTTTTATTTCTACGTCCCCCTTATATAATTCCCGTAGCTGGCAGCCAGGTTTGCCGCCTGGGAGATTTGCGCGGGAACCAAGAAAAGGATGGGCTTTGTTTCTTCATTTCCTAAATTCGTTTTTAGTTACTATTATTTTAATAATAAATAATAAATAAATATCTTGGACAATGTCACACAAATTATCTATTCACATTTAAAGTACCAGAATCTAGCCTGGACTTGTATTATGATGACTAGACAACGATATAGAATACACATATAAATACAAACATCCATGACTCGGGTACAAATATTTTGTTATAATACATTTTATTCGTCGGTTACTATTTATTTCTATTAGTCGAGTCGATGGAGGGCTAAAAATGCTATGACCTCCGAACCCAATTACTTTGAGTAAACTTTTATGAAACCTTCTGCATTATGTTAGTTACATTATAAACGAAAATGTTTACCCATTTTTTTTTGCCGCTCTCCATTATTCCGAGGGTTCCGTACCACCAAACATTACATAGTATTTTTTAACAAGGACAGTATGGGGAAGTCCACAACCACAGGAGATACAGGGAAATTGTCTTAGGAACCCTTAGGTCTTTTTTTGTGAACACAATTTTGGCATAATTTAAACATTTTCGTTTATAATGTAACTAACATAATGCAGAAGGTTTCATAAAAGTTTACTCAAAGTAATTGGGTTCCGAGGTGAAACCCTCCATCGACTCCACTATACCTATACCTTCGTCCGCTTCTATCGTCAAGTGTGGGCAAGGTTTTTTGTCAAAGCTTTCTTCTTGATATTACTAAATTATTGCCTACCCTCGGTTCTCGAAAAAGTTCGTTTCGCTAGTAGGTAAGTATCTCTATCTCTTACTATTATAAAACTGTAAATTTAAAAAATAATTTTTTTGTTTTGTGTGTTTGAACGAGCATCACGCGAAAACTACTGAACCGATTTTAATGAAACTTTTTTTGTTTGATAGCTTATGATCTGATTTAAAATCTGGTATATAATTTGTGCGGACGAAGTCGCGGGTTAACGCTAGTAGGTATATAAAGAGGTGGGTGATGAGAAGAGAGGTGGTGGTACTAACTCAGTGAGAGCGCGGCAGATGGCGCCGTTAGCGCGCTGGTCGAGCGCGCGCGCCGCCGGCGTCAGCTCGAACCCCTTCGGCGTGGTGTACACCCCCACCACCACGCTGCTCTGTGGACACAACACAACTTACGATGTGCAATGTGTCGATGTGTCATCATCACTAAGCAGGCAATTCACTCTCGCGACAACTTTCAAGGAAAATGATTACGGCTTATGTATGTTCTCGCGAGAGTGAAGTGCCTGCTTGTGCTTTATACCAAAGCGACAACAATAAAATCATAAAAAAATCGTTTGCGAGACATTTAAGCCTCTCTCTTGAATTTACTAGAATTCATAATATTTCTAACGCCCCTCGGGGAATATTAGTCGGGGAGTAGTAGTAAGCATAATGCAATGTACAGATACATTTTATAGTTAATAGTTTAGATTAAGGTGGGTATTATTGCCGAGCTGGTCGGCGATCACAGCTAGATGACGCAGACGGTACTCCAGCGAATGCTGCCGCTTCTGAGGTAGATCTGAAGTCGTCTCATACGATATCCATAGTGACTATGACCGGGACCGCACGCTTAAACGTAACGTAGGAATAGTCACCCTCAGAAGATTATACGTCAGACTAGCTTATCTATTTCTAGTCTACGGACTGTAAACAGATAGAGAAAGGTTCAGCTATAGCTGTAGACAGGATGCAGTGTGTCAGACACCCGGGCGGGTTATTCACAGACAACACAGAGCGCGCACGCAGCAGTACCTTGCCGCCCTCGCCGCCGGCGCTCTGCCCCGCCGCCGGCGCCGCGCCGGGGCACGCCTCCGCCCCCTCGCCCCCGCCCCCGCCCCCGCCCCCGCCGCCGCTGCTCCACCGCGCCGCCGCCGCTCGGCTGCAGTTCACTACATATTGCACTTTCCCACCACCACTCAATAATTTAGAAAACCCCATTACAAAATAACAAACTAAAATTAATTATTAAAGATATACATTTTTTCTATTGTTCGCCTTTTTGAATTAACAAGAAAACCAACTAGATTATTTGAAACTAGCTGGCTTTTAAACTCAAAATTTGAACATGGAAGTTTTGAGTGGTATTAGTAGCCGTCATGTAGCCGTATTATTGTACATACACTATGTTAGCATTCCTTTTTATTGACTTGACTATTCAATGGAATACCAGGTATCCTCTTCCAGCTGGACGGAATAGATATCTCATTATGATTATCGACTATCTGTATTACTTTAATGTAATGACTTCAATGTATGTTTTTGTGATTTATGATATGCAATGAAAGATTATGGTTGTGTTTTTTTGTACAAACGAGTTGAACGAGAAATAAAATTATTATTATGTAACAAAATTATATTAAAATGAGATGTAACAATAAGTACAAAAATATTTAAGTAAGTACCTAATCACAATACATTACTATACTTTTAATTTGTATCAAATACTTGGACTTTTCCTCTAGATAGGTTTATTTACCCATCGGTTCGTAACACAGCATCATAATGTAACACTTCACATGAATAGACAATCAGTTCACTCCAATCTTTATCACTCTATGCTCTACCTATTATTACCGATATTAATTTTAAAACTGGATGTTTTAGGCACGTGTCGTATAGTCAGTGATACCCTGGTACCTCGGTCTACGGTGGAGCCCCTAACATATGAGCGGGAGCACATATCCAAGTTCAGTATGTCGTCGTCGAGTAGGTCTTTCGTGCGCTCGTCGATGCCGTGCATGTAGTGCGTGTAGAGCAGGTCGGTCAGCACGAGCAGGCTGCGCGGCTCCAGCAGCAGCGCGCCGGGGCCGGGGCTAGTGGAGCCGGGGGCGGGGTCGCGCAGCCCCAGCACCGCGTGCGAGCCCACCGACACCGTGGCGATGGTGGGGTGGAACAGCGCGCCGTCGTGGTGCGGCATGATGCCCTGCCCCGGCAGGTACTCGTTGACGAGCACGTGGTTGGGGGGTAGGGAGGGGGACGGCAGGGCGGGGAGGCGGCGCAGCAGCGCGGCGAGCCAGGCCGGCAGCGGCTCGGCGAGCATGCCGCGCGCGTGCGGCACGCCGCCCCAGTTCTGCAGGCGCCGGTTCGAGAGCTGCGTCCACTTGGGCTTCGGCGCCGCGTATATCTTGTCGAGCAGCGCGCGCTCCTCGCCGACCGTTATGAACTCCGACACGTAGTAGGCGGTGGGGGGACTCTGCGGACGGAGACCACACTGATGAGTGTACGTTCACTTTCAGACTAAGCTTCACGGAGTGCGGCTGCGGGCCACGACGATGCAGTAGTCGTAAACTATTGTAGTGTGGTATGTAAATTATAACATATAAGTAGATGCTTTAGATTATCTTAACCTATAACCTAAACCAAATCTTAGATTATTATCCTACATCTGTAGGTCATTAGTTCTGGAACTAATGACCTACACTGCAGATGTAGGATAATAATCTAAGACTATAAGAACGTATTATTTTAATTAATAAACGGTTACCCATTGGATCTTGGGATTTGGTTTAGTATCCTGCGGCACGTATTTGGGGGGAAGGGGGTACAAGGAGGTCCCCACATGCCCCCCCTAAAGGGAAAAAGTGAGGAGACCCCCCCTTTTTTTAAATAATTGAAGTTTGAGGTTACAATTAGAAAAAATCCTGCAGTTCAAAAATAAGTGGTAAAGTGAGTGGGAGGGGCAAGTGGGAAGCCCCTCACACCCCTGCTGGAAAGCAAAAAAGAAGTTAATAAGAAAAAAATTATGCTTTTTTTATAAGGGGCAGTGAGGGTGGGGTGTGCAAGGGAGTGATAGGGGGTGAGTCAATGATATTAATATTACGGTGAGTGATGGGGAGAGGAAAGGGGAGAGCAATCGAGGTGCGCGCAAGAACCGTCCTGTGTCGGTAGTTTCTTGCTCTGTAGCAAAAAACGTTAGATTTTCCCCCTAGACCACGCAGGGGTGTCGATATAATGCCAACATGGGGAGAAGGTCTAGAGAGGGTTACCCCCCCTAGGGGACACCCCCTCGTGTGACCCAACCCCCCCAGACCGCCTAAAACCTGCCAAAATGACTCCTTTTGGGTCGTTATAACATCAAAATTTGTTTTATTTTTAAAAAAAAGGTGGTATCCTCCCCCTCGCCTTTCTAGGGTATGAATGCGGGACCCCCCCTTATCCTCCCCCCCCCCCCCCCCAAATTCGTGCCACAGGATACTAAACTTTTACCGCAGTCCAGCATGTTGCGGAACAACTATGGAGCAATAGCCTCCTGGCTCAGCCCAAATAACAAACAGAATGCGCGTGGCATGCTACGACAGTGCAACAACAGACAGAGAATAGCCAATTGATTCAAAAAACAGCTGCTATTGTCACACTCCAATACTCGTTGCCGCTTTGGAAAAAAGTGAGTAGCGAAATATGACATCAAACTGCTGCAGCTAGCAACAATGATGGACCGGCTGGGGAACGGCGATCACATGCTATGCTGTGTGTGCGTGTGCGTGTGTGTGTGTGTGTGTGTGTGACGCGCGCTCTCGGGCCCGCAGCTGCTCTCTGTGTGACCCAGCCTTTAATAGTTGCCGTGACGTGAGGTACTATCTACTCACGACGACGGGAGATGCAAAGATAAATACTTATCACTTACATTTTTGACCACATAATCGTCTAGATTCAGAGTCGTCATGGTTCGCGGGCGGTCCTCGTATCTATGTGCCCCCGTTGTGCCGGGCGCGGGCGCGGGCGCGGGCGCGGTGGAGACCGGCCGCTCTACTTCATCCACTCGAGATCGAGACGTCCGAGGCTGAACTGAACTGAACTCTGAAGTACCTACAGAATATTGTTCGTTCCACTGAGATTAGTTGCGTTGATTCAAATCTTATTGGCATAGCTACGAAACTATACGTACCTATATCACGAATACCAGAAAAGCACACCTTTCGCAAGAGTCCGAAATATATGAAACAAGGAACATATGTACTCTCTACCGATATGAAAATGATGAAAATTATAAAATCAAAAACAAACAAATGACTGACACTGACATTTTTTTTTTTTTTTTGAAAGTTTTTAACGGCTCTGGATTTTCTTTCCTTTTGAGCCAGTCTTTTTAAGCAAATTATTGTTTCTCATTTATAGCAAATAAAACGTTGGTGTTCGACGTTTCAACGCTTCTTTGGAGTTTTTGGAGGCAATCGAGAAACGCAGGAAACGCAGAGAAGTCCACAGGAAAGAGGTGAACCGACCGCTTGCCGCGCTATAAAAGAACGGAACACTTTTCCTGTTCACGACCCACACCATCATATTTCACTGAACTGTATATTGTTCACTTGCACGACACTTTGTTACGCAAAACAACACCGATTTTACGAACCAAAACTCACTATAAACAATAAAAATTCGACGAAATATGAGGACTCCAAACGTATCTGTTCAAATCCCGCCAAAAACTCCACTGACACTGACAGTGACACCAGTGTTGCCAGATCAAATTTTCGAAATACGGGAGGTGTACCAATAAAAAATCGGGAGATGTATAGGCGACATTATGAAAAAATCGGGAGAAAAATTTTTCCTTAAAATTAATCAGACCATGGTCTTTTAAAAAATGTTTTTTAACATTTTTTCGTTTACTTTAAAATCATAGCAATTGCAATTTTTTTAAATATTTTTCGTGTGCAAGATCCCTGAATTTCCTAATTTGGCCGGTTATCCAAAGCAAAAGCAGGTTTATTTCACTACTTTGCAATGTTGCTAATTAGTAAACTATAACTGCCAAAGCTTGCCATTGAATAGGTATTCAACTTTATGTTATTAAGTCAAAGTAAAGTTTAGGCTACGCATTTTGCAAAGTTATGTACACATTTAACATAGCATTGCATAGCTTAGCATCTAATTTTGTTCCGTTTTACGCAGTTTTATTCGAAAAAAAAGTTGTTCTTAAAAATCGGGAGATTTGAGTGGGAATCCGGGACATCGGGAGACATTGACAAAAATCGGGAGATATCCCGGAAAATCGGGAGATCTGGCAACAGTGAGTGACACTGACAGCGTGACCACTTTTTTTTCAGAGAATCTACCAAAATTACTGCTGAAATCTACTAAAATCTACCAAGTCCTATTTCAAATTCTACTTAAATTCTACCAACTAATATTTATGTCGTTTCAGATGGTTAAAATGTAATATAAAACACGTTTTTGAACAAAATATTAACATTATTATCTAAACGCTCATCATTACTCATGTTATTTTCGCATTTTTGTATAATTTTGTATCTGTAGCATGGATATTTGTATCTGTAGCATTTATATATTGTAGCATGGATGCTTCAATTTCCAAAAAAATCTAAATAAATATTAATTGGTCGTCCCTATGCAAGTTTAAAGTTGGTACAGTTTTCTTTGTCTTATAAACCCTCTTTTGTATAAAACAACATTATTTGATAAGATTAATATTGCTGCAAACCACTAAAGGTTTATTAGAAGTTCCAGAAAGCCCCCTGCAATCGTTTTCTCAGCTATTTGTATTGCCAGCTTTGATTTTTTTGACTGAATACTTACATTTTGGATCAAATTTTCGAATACCGAATTTCTACCAAAATCTACTAAACAATTTACCACTACTAAATTATCGTTTTCTTTGCCCTAAATCTACCAAAAAAGTAGAAATCTACTAAAAGTGGTCACACTGGACACTTTCGAATCAAATTAAAGATTGAAAAATTCAGTCTCGGGGACGTGAGCGACATCTACTGGCAGCTATTACAAACTAGCCAGTAGATGTCGCTCACGTCCCCTCAAGACGCAACAGATTGAAAAATTCGTTCTCTGGCTAGTGGGCTCGGTAGCGAAATTGGATAACGCACTTCCCCGGTTTGGAAGGGTGCGGGTTCAAGTCCCGCCCGAGACTGAATTTTTCAATCTTTAATTTGATTCGAAATAGCACAACATGGCTGTAACATGTTCAAAATCAATAATATTTGAAATTGGAACAGGGTGTGTCATCTATACCGTATGAATTTCAGTTGTAATTCTGAACTTGCGGGTTGGCTAGTTTGTAATAGCTGCCAGTAGATGTCGCTCACGTCCCCTCAAGACGCAACAGATTGAAAAATTCGTTCTCTGGCTAGTGGGCTCGGTAGCGAAATTGGATAACGCACTTCCCCGGTTTGGAAGGGTGCGGGTTCAAGTCCCGCCCGAGACTGAATTTTTCAATCTTTAATTTGATTCGAAATAGCACAACATGGCTGTAACATGTTCAAAATCAATAATATTTGACACTGGACACTGACCAATGCTACGGTCCAAAATGCGCAAATATGCGCTATCGGTAGAGATAGCATGTACACAAACGGTTCACAATGCGCGAATGTGCGGATACGTTTGCTATTTATTTATTTTATTTTATTTATTAAACAATTACACAGCTTTAGACGTCTATCTGACGTCATCAGTGACGTCATCAACTTGCGCTTACGCCGCACACGAAAAATAGGTAGTGCAGCATATGCACGTGAAATTGACAGCTGGTTCAAATTGTACAAATTGTTTAGCAGTGTATTCGTACTTACTAATTTGGACCGACCAATAAAGCGTGTGCATAGCGTTTGCACTATTGGCATATTTCGAACCGTAGCACAAGTGACCATCACAGACTAAGGCCGCGGTCCGATTCACGCCAAAATCGATTTTAGCGCTCTCAAACGCGTCCCGATTTGGTGAAAGCGCGATCACGTTAGACGGCGTGACGTCATTGATGACGTCATTTTCAGCGCCATCTTGGAATTTCTGCACCCATGCTCCACAGCGATATCACCGTGAGCCTTATGTCAAACCCAAAGAGTAATGTCAAACCACTGTCACTGTCTATGTCAAACTTATGTTTTATGGCGGGTTTTTATACAATATAACGTAATACAACTGTCAGTGGTTTGAGACCGGAAAAAACGGTCCGATTTGAATAGCGCCGTAAGTTGTGAAATCGCGCTTTTTGTTTCGGACCAGCGATTATGGAAGTTCGCACTGTGAGCTATGAAATTGTGAATCGGACCGTGGCCTAAAGTAGTAGATACCACCGGAAGTGCGATTTTTGAAAATCATACGAGCGACTTGGCAGGAGAAAATGACAAAATTACTATGGAGATTATGCATCTTTCTACTGCCAAGTCGCTCGTATGATTTTCAAAAATCGCACTTCAGTGCTGCCAGCCGGATCTGTTCAAAAGTAAAAGGAAATAGAGAAAAAAGGGTTACCTTTTGGTGTGAAAAGTAACCTTTCATACTTTTTTCCAGTAATAAGGTATTAAAAGTTGATAGACAGATGCTGATTGTATAAACTTACAGAAATATAAACAATTGGGTAATTGAGGAGTGACTTTTCAAAATGCCGTATTTCCATTTAGAAAAAATATTCAAAAACTTTGTTCATATATGGAATTACGCCTTTTTTAGGAGTTGCACTCACTACGTTACGAACGTTTTGCGTTATAACCATTGCAAAAAATATGAAAAGCGTTCCGTTTCATGGGAAAATAGGAATTTTAAAATGTATTATTCAAATTCCGAAAAATCACCTAAAAGTCACCTTTTAAATCGTGTAACCTAAAAGTAACCTGACAGAGCTAAAAATCACCTAAAAGGTTACAAATGGCTCTGGCTATGCTTCTGGTAACACTGCTAACCACACTGACACAGTGTTGCAAAAGTCACTAGTAAAATCGGTAGTACTGGCGACAAAAAATCGGTAGAAATCGGTAGATTGCTTCGATCAAGTACAGGGTAGATTTTGAAACGCCGCTCAAAAACCGACACCTTCAAAATAAAGCACAATCTGGCAGTGTGCCTTGTTTCACTCTCAGTCGCTAATCGACCGTGCCTGCAAAAACAACTCACGGAAAGTGCAAAAAACAAAATGATGTGTCATACTTTCAGTAAGTATTGCTTTGTAATCACATTATCTTCAATATTTGTCATATATCATGGCATTTAATTGATTTTTTTCAATATTTTTGTTCATTTACAACCTCGCGGCAAGCACGCAACTATCCCTTTCACTCTCGCCTACGCGAGTATAAGCGAAAAAGAACCGGGAATTATGTCGCCGTACTATCCTAACGCACACCAAATTAAATGAGCACGTCTCGCTCCTGCGTGTGCTGTTCTCGGTGATGACCTTGGTGAGCGCAGTTCCAAAATAACGTTACACGCATATCCTTTGAGACGATTTTGTACTTTATTGCTATAGCAGTAAAGGTAATTTCAAAATGAATATTTTTTATTAAGTAAAAACTAAAACAAATGGCTTACGACGTTATTACTGAGCATTAAGGTCTATTTTAAAATGAAAGGCTGAGGAGGTATATACCTTAGTTATATCTGTGTAAGTATGAATTGACGTGGCGCCGCAGATTGGATGTGATTTTGTATAAGACTGTTTGTCTACCCTATATTTGGTCGCAGGTAGATTGTCTTAAATTAAGGAATGTTTGTAAACTTCTGGTTTTAAAGGTCCTATTTTTTCCTAAAGTGATCAATTTCCATCAAATTATGAACGATCGAATAATTTTGTGCCCGAGCCTGAAACTTGAGTGAAGTGAAAGAATTTTCGTAGAATCGAAAAATATTGATTTCGAGGATTTCTCTGCAGAGATTAAAAAAAAACTCTATTCCTTTCCATAACTTATAAAATCACATTTTCATTACTTAATTCAGTCCACAAACTTTCAAATAAGATCATAAAGATTCTTAACTAACTCTAATTTCTAATTATCTGCCACACAAAATGGCAAAATTCTTCAATATTTGGCTAAAACATCTTCTATAAAATAAATCGGTAGATTATAACCTAAAATCGCTATATCGGTAGAGTATCCGAAATCGTTAGATCTACCGATAAATCGATAGCTTTTGCAACACTGCACTGACATTGGGCCTCATCGGGGGCACGTCAACAAACGCAAACGGTGCGCTCCGAATCACGCCAACAGCGTTGTGAGCGCAGGTCAAGGACTACCCAATATCAAACTGTACAAAAACATGTATAGTATAGTCAATCCTTACAGTCGCACACAGATTGCCATAAGACTGACAGAGACGAAGAGACGTGAATGAGTGATTAGACGTGAATCTGTTACGTCTGTTAAACAAATGTCAGCAGAGTCTTCCAGCTGAAGGTCTGGTGACAAAATGTTCAAGACGGTATCTGTTTACTACTGACATTTCGCTCATATGTGTGAGCGCGATAAATGTTGTTCCGATTCTGTTTTATTTTATTTTATTAACTACGGGTTTGCTCTTGACGTCAATCCAGTCCTCAGGACGAAGATGGGGTCGTAGATGTAGCGAGCTTGAGCGCCATAACATAAACATAACATAACATACAAAAATCCTTTATTGAAAGGACAACCGCCGCTCTCCCTTGAAAAAATACCTTAAAATGTATAGGAGTTTTGACTGAAGTCAAATGTATAATAAATTATGAGGTTTTATAAAAACGACTCAAATAGTATCATTTATTTTTATTTAACGAGTTATTTAATCATTTATTATTAATAAATTATAAAAAAGCAGCAACCCCAACATGGCTGTCAATGTTGTTTAGTAGGAGGAAGTAGTTATAGGTGTCGAATACACATTTCTACTAAGGGTTGGTTGAGGTTGATGTATATAATGAAACACAGATATAGTCTTCACTAGTAATGTGACTAGCGCACGTCCGCACAGCACGGCGGTCGGTGCACGAATACCGAGCGAATGAACGATAGATATTGACCACAGACCGCACCAGCCGATAGATGGCGCTACCGGCGCTTTCCGCATTAACTACTCTTTATTGCTGTACACTACATCCCTTTCTTGTTTTAATTTATTTTTTACGTTTACTCGAATCTACCACCGCTTCGGAAGGTATAGCCCGTGGAGAAGAAGCGGCGCAAGAAACTCCACAGTTTAGCTAATCTCTTAAATCTTATTTACAATACAGTGTTGACTGTTATCAATGCTATTACATTAAACAAATTACGAATAAGTTATTGAGACTAATTTGTTTACAGAAAATAGATATTTATCAAATATTGATCTGAAATTGTCAAACACCAAATTCAACGATAAACAATGTTTATGGAAATTACAATCTCATTATATTAACACATTTCAGTTATTGTTACTTCTGTTATATACTATCCCTTCCCTGTAAAAATATTTTTCTATTGATAGGTGTAAGTAAACCTACAAAAATAACGTTCCATAGATCTTTATTATCTCTTATTTATTTATTTTGGCTAACTACTAGTCAAAGTCACTGCTTCAAGATCGTATCCATTTCCGTTTTATCAAATTAAGGAGGTAAGGACAAAAGAGTGAATCTGTGATAAGCACATACACTTATGCACTCAAAATATTCTGGCGGGTGCCAGCCATTGCAATTAAGCACTCACAGCTATTTTATTTGCATGACCCTTTAGCTTTTGCTAACACGTTGATAGTTGCATGGCTCTGTAACCCATATCATTTTATTGTTGCATGATATTTTAGCTTTCGCTAACAACTTCATAGTTGCATGTCCTATAACCCATATAATTTTACAGTTTCATGAATGCTGATATAACGCTGACTGACAACAATATTAAGTAAGGTACACTAGGTCGCTTTCATTACCAGCTATGTACAGTAGTTACCTTTAGTTAGTCGACTAGACTAGTTTTGAGAAATCAGCAGTTTCAATTTAATGGACCCGTTTAATAAATAGATACTATTTTACTCAACCTATCCAGATAAAATGCTGATACCTAAATAAAATAATAATCGTAATAATTTAATTAAATGTTCTTTGACCCACTTTAATGCTGATCTTTGACGGTGTTGCAATTACTCAAAAGATTCGCAATTTAATACGCAGTCACAATTTAATGTTACGGGCAAGTAAAAAATCAGAGTCCACACATTACTGTCGCTCTCATTTAGGGCTCTATGTCACGAGCACAATTTCAGCCAACGCCCTGTCTTATTCATCTATTTCCCCTTTTGTCTGTAAAAAGTTCTACCCCATTAGGTATGCTATGCTTCGATTGTTCCTAATATTGGAATAAATTTTTGTGGTTGAAAAGCTTGTCATTCTCTCACCATTTGGTAAGTTTGTCATTCCGTCCATAAACCAAAAATAAAAAGAAGTCTAGCCTACTACAACAGTATGCTAGACTAGAAACTTGAGATTTGATTCCGCTATCTTGGTAGTCACGAATATTGTTTTAGCAAAGGGTCTGATGGTGGTCTACCCTATGAGTTATTTTGTCTGCTATACATAAGTATTCAGTCACTAAAGCAGTATTCCAAATAAATTTTATAAATTGGCATAATATTTCCTGCCGTTCAACAGTGAATAAGTTATTATAATTAATTTCCCTTATACATACATACATTTCTATAACAATAACAATAAAATAAACTATAACCAATTTAGCAATTAGTTGTTAGTTACATGTAACGTCATGAAACTCATGAAAATATTGTCTAATGTAAGGTATACTTAGGTATGTATCTGAAACATTAGTTACTTACTTATTATTTAAACACTAATAATGTTTTCCTTTTATGAAACATACAGTTATATCATTTGGTAGGCTTTAAAAAAAATAATGCTATTTTTAATTACAATGTACATGAATTAAGTGCAACTGTTGTTTCAACTTAATTGCGTGGCGTAATATTATTACAGAACTGCAAATCATTTTGTTTTTTGACTTGCTTGCACTGAAATTATATTCTTTATTTAAAATATTATGAATTTATAACTAACCGATTTGGTTCAAGTACAGTGTAGTATACTTTAACACATACAAATGAATAAATTAACAGTGCAGTGCCTGCAGTGATTAGGTAAGATACAGATTTTATCTATGCAAAGAAGAAAGAGCAATAAGTCATTAATTCCTTATATTAATGTCAATGGAATGACCAACTACAAGCTGCTAATAATTACTTATTTGACTTGTCATCTGAATGACCAACTACGAGCTGCTTATAATAATTTATTTGACTTGTCATTTGAATGACCAACTACAAGGTGCTGATAATGAAATAACAGTTTTTTTTTCAATTGAATGACCAGCTGCAAGTTGCTAATAATTATTTTATTTATTTGACTTGTCATCTGAATGACCAACTAAAAGCTGCTGATAGTAAATTTGATAGCATTTGATGCCCAGCTAAAAGTTGCAAATGTCAATTGAATGACCAGCTACAAGTTGCTAATGTCAATTAAATGAACAGCTGAAAGTTGCTAATGTCAATTGAATGACCAGCTACAAGTTGCTAATGTCAATTAAATGACCA
This sequence comes from Agonopterix subpropinquella, assembly GCA_922987775.1. Lineage (NCBI taxonomy): Eukaryota > Metazoa > Arthropoda > Insecta > Lepidoptera > Depressariidae > Agonopterix > Agonopterix subpropinquella. The sequence continues at coordinate 24,100,123 of OV277705.1, forward strand.
GCTGAAAGATGCTAATGTCAATTAAATGACCAGCTGAAAGATGCTAATGTCAATTGAATGACCAGCTACAAGTTTCTAATGTCAATTGAATAACCAGCTAAAAGCGGCCTATGTCAATTGAATGACTGAATAACTAGCTACAAGTTGCTAATGTCAATTAAATGACCAGCTGAAAGATGCTAATGTCAATTGAATTACCAGCTAAAAGTTTCTAATGTCAATTGAATGATCAGCTAAAAGCTGCCTATGTCAATTGAATGACCAGCTGAAAGATGCTTATGTCAATTGAATGACCTGCTACAAGTTTCTAATGTCAATTGAATGACCAGCTAAAAGCTGCCAGTGTCAATTGAATGACCAACTGTACTGTTTGTAACTGTTTGTTGTACATGGTAAAGCACTAACCATTAACCAGCTACAAGCTGACAATATGAGAGTAATCACCCTGACCATTTCAAACCTCTTAGCTATTAATTGGAGACATTTTCTCTTTATTAAGCACTAAAGCAAGGAGGTATGGTTCAATCGGCGCCTTAGCAGTCGTCCTGTTGAAGGCTGGTTTTTCTGTGACATCTAGGAACATACAATCTGCGAACAAAATTGTTAACCAGTATTATCGGTTTGGTCATGAATGTTATGATGCTTGAATATGATATAGTTATTAATCTTCTCTCAACTGAGATGAAATGTTTCTTGTTAAAATGTGAGTAGGTATTTCCAGAAATACTAAATTTAATAAGAAATCACCTAATCATTTTCTAATACTTTTTGTAAATAATTGTCTGAATTTACATTGATCCTTAAAATATAAAATTCCTTGCTCAAATAGCCAAAGAAACTAATTAGTTTCACCTGGAGTAATTATATCCATAATTATGACATTAACAACAATGTTGCAAAGATAAGATCAACGTAAGGTTACTGAATTGAAGTTCTATAAAGTATAGAATACGTCAAACAAGTTCCGGTAACAAATCGGATGATGATGATGATGATGATGATCGGAAATTATGTTGGTACTATTGATGTTTGAATTGAAATATTTTCATGAACTAGTACCACCAAATAAGCTCCGAAAGTGTTGTATATTATTATTGTTCTCGCATACCTACACTGAGAATGTCCAATAAGTAAAACGTTCAAAACGTAAAACTTTGGATTACAACTTAAATTTTTGTGACATCAGAATGTTCGTTACGCCAAATGTTCGTTACGCCGAATGTTCGTTAAGTCGAATGTACGTTACTCAGAACGTTCGTTACGTCAAATGTTCGTGACGCCGAACGTTCGTTACGCCGAAGGTTCGTTACACCGAACGTTCGTTACGCCGAAAGTTCGTTTGCCGAATGTTCGTGGCGTCGAACGTTCGTTACGCCGAACATCGGTTACGCCGAATGTTCTATACGTAGAATGTTCGGTACGCATAATGGTAATAAGTAACTTTTATTAGAGACCATCACAACTACGAAGTAAGACAATTACTTAAAAATGACAATGTGTCAATATAAGTATAAAAAACTATTGGAATAAACTCACTTGGCATATCTTGGTTACCTAATCCTGCTTGTCTCGAATCAAAACACAATTCTTAACCTTTGGTATGCAGGAACGCGCATCAGCATGATGAAAACCATTTATTTCTATTGTGTCTGGCTTTTCCGGCATACGAGAGGTTAATGCGCGTATTTTGGATACCCATTAGGGCATAATGACGGACTACAAGCATGCATTAGTATATGCTCACGAGTACACTCCCCGAGGAGCAGTTAGAGACTCAGAAACCCCAGAACACCCTTGCCCCACCAGCACCGGAACTCCATCCAGTCACGTGTGACGGGCAGTGAGCCTGGAGCTACGGACTTGAATAAATTCTTTCAATCGTTTAAAGTAATAAGGAATGATTACGTGACCTTAAAGATTGATGTCCACAGCTGGCGCTGGCGTACATTTGTTCATCCTAGGCGCCGCGCCGTCCCGTGTTGTCCCACACCTCCCTCCTGTCTGGTCTCCCCTCTTTCCTCCAGCATTCGATGGTCGACATGTGGGAAAAGAAATACAGTATGTAGATAATTCCAAATAAACGATTTAAAATCGGGACAAAAACTATTTTTTCTTTTCTTTTGAAATATATTTTTATCACTAGGCAAAGGCAAAAACAAAGCAATGCTAGCAGAAACCAGATAATTAAGTTAATTCCAAATAAACGATTTAAAATCGGGACAAAACTATTTTTACTTTTCTTTTGAAATATATTTTAACACTGTGTAACTTTTTAGGCAACAAACAAAGCAACGCCAGTAGAAACCGTCTTCGATTGTGTTTAAATAACTCGCTTAGCTTCCTTAACTGGGTGTCCTTAACTGGTGGATTTTATTTCGTTGGCACCGTTTGTATTTTTTAATTTTCAACCCTCAACAAACTGATAAACACTTTACTCACGTGAATTTCGAATCCCATCCTCGTCGCCAATGTAGAATACACATTTCTACTAAGGGTTGGTTGAGGTTGATGTTTATAATGAAACACAGATATAGTCTTCACTAGTAATGTGACTAGCGCACGTCCGCACAGCACGGCGGTCGGTGCACGAATACCGAGCGAATGAACGATAGATATTGACCACAGACCGCACCAGCCGATAGATGGCGCTACCGGCGCTTTCCGCATTAACTACTCTTTATTGCTGTACACTACAATAGGTATAGTATGCATAATTAAAGTATTACGCAGAGCTGTGGAAAAATCCATAACCTCCATACGCAATTTTCATCTTGAAATATTAATATTTTGATAGTAAATTAGAATAATGTTAAACAACCCTCACGTACAAGCAGTTAACTTAAGATTTTACGACTATTTTTACGACTCTGTTTTTCTAAAGCGATTTTCTAATCAACAGGAACAAACGAGACATTGTTCTTATTTTTCCTATATAAACCAAAATCAAGCCTTCAGCATTCATTCGATAGCCTGCCACGTTGTGGACCATTTGTCAGTCTGTTAAAATCTCTCCAAGTAAAATAAGTTTATTTTAAATATTTCTGAATATAATCTTTAACTAAAGTCCAAGTGTTTTCATTAAAAATCTTCGGAATAACTCAACCGTCTTAGATTCATTGCTTTACGCAAATCGAGCTACCAGCCTACGACAACGAGATACGAGATCGTCTTCGACGCTGATCTATAGATCAGTCCAGCGGACGAAATACATATTTAGGTAGGAGGTGCTGCAAGCACAATGTTGTTTTTATTTAAAAATGATAAAAACTAATAAATCATTATAAAATAAACTAATGCCTGCAGTTAGTTTCTAGTGTTCCATAGTCCATAATAAAAATAGAAGGACGGTTATACATTTTTTGGTATTATGTGCCAGATATCCTTTACAATATGTAAACAAACAATTGCGGCACTGGCTCCTAAACTAGTCAGGTCTGAAGGTCCGGAGCCAGGTCCTACCCACTACAGTGACTGTGAGTGTAAAAACAATATTGGTTCTTAACACTAAAAACACACTAAAAAGAAAGAAATAAAAACATACTCAATAAATATGCAGCTACAATTTTGGCGTAAACCGTTTCTTGACAACAGAATACAATCATACATATTGAATGCAGATCAAAATATATACAACTTGTTAATGAATTAACGCAAAACTAGAAAGTAGTTTGTTTAGAATCGAGAGCAGAATCGAATTATCATGGTTTCAACATAGGTAATTTTTTTCAAAAAATTAAATAATTTGATTGCAAAATTTAATTTTTTCCGAATCCGATATCAATCCACCGCACAGGCACACTCACCCTACTTACTACCAAAACAAGATTATAAAAATGTATCCATGAGTACGTTAGCGCTTTCTTTCAGTGCTGAAATGATAACAAATCATTTTTGCGTCAAAAGTAGTCAAAACTTAAAATGCGAATAACTTTAAATTTTAACTATCAAAATAATGAAATTGTTGTTTCAATCTAATTATTTTGTTATAAATCAGTTGGGGTGTATGAGGTTTTGCGCAAATTTATTAACACGTTGCATTTAAAAAATAAAAATAAAATGATATATTGTGTGTGTGTGTGTGTATATGAGTGTGTGTGAGTGTGAGTGTGTTCGTGTGTTTGTTATCTTATGTTACCACAGTTAACAGATCTTCTGTTTCGTTGTATAGTTGAAACCATTAAGCCAGACTTGGATTTCCTTTTTAATTTGGTAGTTGCTTATGTTTTTAATTTTAGATATCTTATTTAGCATATTATACAATCTTGGCGTAATGAAATTATAGTGCCTTTGGGCAAATGAACTTTTAACTGCGGGAACAAGACAATTGTCTAGTCTTTTCTTTACTACAGGTAAGGTCGGCACTGTATAACAGTGGAATCTGCTTATACTCTGATATATGAAGAGTTTCCGTATACTCAGTACATTGGTCTCATCATATAACACAGTAGTAGGATATCTGAAAGGCCGAGATAGCATTACTTTTAAGACTGCCCGCTGCGCTCGTTCTAGTTCGATCATATGGGTTTTACAAGCACCTCCCCAGGAACTGATACAATACGTGAACAGACACTGACAAAGGCTTTGTAAGTCTGGAGTAACAGCTTGTCATCCGCGATCCCACGTAAGTTCTTGAACACATAAATCAGTTTCCTAGTTCTATTAGCAATAGCAGTAATGTGCAGAGACCATTGTAGTCGATCATCAACAATGACTCCAAGGTACTTGATGCTATTAACTCTACTGAGATTTGGACACTCGCATGTGAATAGTGCGTTACTGATCATCCTGTTACATGGGTGATGCATGACTATTTTGAAGAATAACAAGTGTGAGAGTCAGTCTACCCAATATCAAACTGAACGAAAACATGTATAGTCATTTCATAGTCATCATCATCACTACATAGTATAAAACAAAGTCGCTTCCCGCTGTCTGTCTGTCCCTATGTATGCTTAGATCTTTAAAACTACGCAACTGATTTTGATGCGGTTTCTTTTAATAGATAGAGTGATTCAAAAGAAAGGTTTATTTGTATAATACATGCATAATATAGTAGAGAAACACAGATAATTTTAGAAGTTTCTAATGTGATGTGTGTAATAAACACATTTTTTGCTGTTACATTGCAAATGCTGGCTGAACACTACGAGATAGATCAAAATAATTTACTACAGTTTTGTACACCTTAAAAAGGTCTACAAAAAAGTCCGCAATGGTATGTCTTTCTCTTAGGGATAACCCACAATAACCATTTTTTATCCTTTACTTTTTACGAGAAATAATGGCTTATCTACGAAGCGATTTAAGCAATGCAGCATTAATCCTTATGCAATAAAGTACCTTAAATAAATTTTAGATTTAATATAGATCTATATGGCCCTTTACAGCATTTAATTGAAATCAATATTTTCGAAGATATCACAGATTTAAGATACAGGGATATGGCGGTTGCAGGCCGGGGTTCGCCCTATAGCACTTTATGATTCTGTAGTATATTTAGTATCAGAATTGCACCCGTGCGAAGTCGGGGCGGGTCGCTATTAAGTATATAAGAATGATAGTGGATTTATGTTGAGATTTGTTGAAATTTATTTACCGGTTGAACGTAATTTGTTGGTTATGTTTCGCTAAAGGCGTGACTCCAGCGACTGTTTTAAAGCACACAATACACAGAAACATTGAACAAAATGGCGTCGTCTCATACAATTTAATTTAAAAACAAGATAGCGGACGACAACAAGTGAAGCTATTTGTTTTATTTTCTTCATAAAAAACATTAGCTGGAGTCACGCCTTAAGGCACATATTCAGCTAGAACAATCCACTGCAGCACACAATATTATCATTTTAGTACGTAGTTTTGTATCATTTACTGGAAAATCTTTAATTTTCTTCAAAATAACAATCAGCTGGAAGACCGTATGTACTTAAAGTGGCGCGCGCCCGTTAAAGATGGCATGTGTTTACTATTGACATCTCGTTTACTCAAATGGACATTCGTTATAAGTGTGACAAAAGTTGCGTTTTTATGCTGAGCTTTATAATATGTTTGTGATTTATATAATTATATCTATATTTTATCTTTAGTAAACAAGAATGGACAGGCCTTACGCGAACATTTCAAACCAGAAAAATGAGGCAAAACAATTGACAGTTTTACTTCGAAAATGTACCGAGATGACAGACCAAGTACCCTAGTTTGTATTGAAGTGCCCTAGTTTTGCGTACTTCAACTTAAAGCGCTTTGGGCCTATCCATTCATTTTACTTTGATCTAAGACCGTACCTACCTACCTATGCTTCCGTACCATAGAACATAAAGGTATCATAGAGAGGAACTGACAGCTAAGAGAGCGAGATGTACCTAGCGGCGCCACTGTATAATAGAAAGAGATACGTGACGCGAGGCAATAGAACCGTTTTTGGGAACTTGTCAGCACAATCGACTGGGTAAATATTCATGCTCTGTGAATAATTAGTGAATCTAAAGTGAAGTCGTAGATTATTTTGTGAAATATTCTAACATTATTTCATTAAATTACCTACGATTTCACGTTAGATTCACAATTATACTCAGAACTCGAAGTTTTAGGGTGCCGATAAGTGCCAACAAATGCACAAAAAACGGTTTCATTTGACAACTCATGTCAGTTACTCTATTCCGACAGGTATAGTAACCGTATAATAACTTTAAGCCATAGAACGAGTTGAAAAAACAACCGCACCTAAAGGTCGTGAACGCATCGAATAACGAATATGACACCGCGGTCCGAATCACGCCAAAATAGATTTTAGCGCTCTCAAACGCGTCCCAATTTGGTGTAAGCGCGATCACGTTAAACAGCGTGACGTCGCTGATGACGTCATTATCAGCGCCATCTTTTAATTTCTGAGCCCATGCTCCACAGCGACACAGCCCGGACACTGCGTACAAAAAAATGAAATTGACAAGATGACGTCAGCACATGCTAAACGGGTTTAGGGCTGCCACAACTGAAGTTGCGTGCGGTACAACTTGTGACGGGCAGATGGCGCGCGTGACATAGTCGATGAACGAATGGGAAAAATTGAAGAGATTATATTTAGGTACCGTAAAATAAAGAGATCTCTGAGGGAAAAATATAATATGAAGAATCTTCTTTGAATATCTTTATAATTGCTTGGACAGCCGTAAACTGCACAATGTATGCCCATCTTGCACCTTTTCTCTTGCAAAATAAAAATAGGCCGGGGAGCAAAACTTAGACTATAAGCATTAGCGTTTTAAATTCTCTGCTATTTGTTTGCCTAGAACTAGACCCAGACAGTCAATTTTTTGTCAATTATTTCTTTTTTCGTAAATAAAACGCATTGACACCCGTCTATTCAAAAAAGAGATTTTATCCTTCACCTATGCTCTTTGTTTCGAAAACATAAATTCTAGATGGTGACAACCTAGGCTACAGGTAACTCCCGAGGGCGACAGAGGGGTGAGGTCTGGGTGAGGTAAAAAGTTGGCGGGAGGAAGGGAGTGTCCATACTGTATCTAGTAATAGATACTCTTTCTTATACTGTGACAGCGATATCACCGTGAGCCAAATGTCAAACCACTGTCACTGTCAATGTCAAACTGATGTTTTATGGCGGTTTTTGATACAATATAACGTGAATACAACTGTCAGTGGTTTGAGACCGGAAAAAGCGGTCCGAGCGCCGTAAGTTGTGAAATCGCGTATTTTGTTTCGGACCAGCGATTATGGACGTTAGCACTGTGAGATATGAAATGGTAAATCGGACCGCGGTAAGTGTATGTATGACAGTGACACTGACGTCTGACATTTTTTTTGTACAGTTTTGTAAAAAAAAAAGATTTGTTTGTTTGTATTTGGTGTTCGATGATCTATTTCGATAACAAAATCATAATAATTTTACTTAGACAAGTAACCCGAATAAAAATCTCGCAGCAACAATGTTTCCAGCGTACGCCGGGACAGCAGGGGGGGAGGCAGGAGGTATGTGCGCCTGTTAATAAAATAAACAATCTTTTTGCTGAGCGTGAGGGATTGGTACAGTACAACGAAACAGCGATGATAGCAGGCTCCTATGATGACTCTTTGGCCGGCAGGTGTGGTCGGTGTCGGTGGTGTCGCGGCGGTGACCGCGGCGCGGCCGGCGGGCGCGGGCGCGGGCGCGTGCACCGGCGCGGGCGCGGGCGCCGGCGCGGTGTCGCCGGGCCGCGAGCGCGCGCTGCTCGCGAGCGACGAGGACACCTCCCCCCCTCCCTCGAGCGCCTCGCCCGCGCCGCCGCCCCCCCCGCCCTCCTGCGACTACTACGTGGACCGGCGGCTGGACCGCGGCAACCTGCCCGTCACCACGCTGTACTATCCCGGACGACCCAAGTACGTTTTCCTATACAGGGTGGTCAAGTTCAGATGGTCCAAAGGAAAATCTGGGGTAGAGGACATCATTTTCGACCTTTTTGGTTCTATACAGGATGATCCCACCTACCTATTGTTTACATCTGATGCTATTAAGACGGGGCCGTGCACATCGCACTGGTTAATATTTAAGTATGTAGTTTTTTTAAAGCACTTAGCTAGTAACTATAATGTACCTATAATCTATGTCAGGCTCGGCACAATGTAAACCCCTCACAGGTTTAACTAGCTTTTTTTATGCTTGAATACTATTTTTAATAACATGATGAACTATAAAAAGTCATTAAATGTTGATGACGTCGCTTGTGGGTATTTAGTACAATTTTTCATACATCACGCGCGTTTAGACGTTCAATTAAAAGTTGATAATTTGATTAATTGTCCCAGACTGTCCAATCTCCTATTGTTTTTATGATGAATAAAATTATTTAAAAAAAACAGAAATTTACGGTTTCAAAGTTATTCAAGTTTTTGTAATTTTTTACCAATCTGCTACCTTGTCCCACTAAACTGGTTACCGTGACCAAACTAGTCACTATTTTGTGCTAAAATTTGGCATGAACATACTTCAGTAATGTATCTATCGACCGACATAAAGTTAATCACTGAAATATCAAAAAATAACAAAAATAAAATGTATTCACAGAGACTGTGGTTCGCTGATGATACTGTGATGAGTTTTTTGGAGTAACTTGGAATAATACTGTAAAACTACATATACAGGGTGTCCCAAACTTCAACGTCAAGCCGCAAATAGGAGATAGGTGAATTTATAACTGTTCAGTGAAAAATACAAAAAAAATTCCAAGTATAATAGTTTTCGAAATTTTGAAATTTTTTTTTACATTGGAAAAATCACAACCCTTCCCTTAACTTTTAGATGTAGCTACTAAACATTCGTAATTTTTTTCATGAAAATACGTGTTACGCAATCCAGAATAATTTTTTCAGCGGACCCAATTCAAAAATAAACTATTAGTTCCATACTTTTTACTGAAAACACTTTTTTCTGTCAGACTTCTGCGGTAACAATTTTTTCAATGTCAACTTTGAGACTACACCCTGTATAAAAAATGTATGGCGGTAACGGTATTTATCAAAAAAAACTATAATAAACAAAGTTGTAGACAATTTTATGAAAAATCTTTTTTATTCTGTACATCTTTCCTCTAGCGCTTTCAATTCTTGAGTTATAGCAGAAAAATCAGGATAAGATGACCTTTTTTTTAAATGCCGCCATATTGTTTATTTTTACCCACCTACTTTGGCCCCCTCTCAAAACCACTTAATATCATTCTGAAGAACAGACATCGACACATACACATTGTATCATGGCATGTAACTCCCGTGGTTTTTGTATGGAGATTCATACTACTATTAGCTCCATGCATTTATTGTGATCTTAGTTCTGTGGCAAGTAATACATTTTTTAATCCACATTATTCAAACCAATACGTCATAATGGGTACTTTTTATAATGTAGGATTATAAGGTTTTCCAAATATGTGATTCTTTTTTTGTTAATAAATGAAATAAAAAATTACTTGTTCCCGTTTTCTGTCTTTTTAATTATATACGTGTGGTCTGTAGGGGTTTAGTATAGGTATAGGGGTTTAGTTAGCACCTTCCACAGTTATAGTGAAAATATAATACCAGGTAGACCCCTGCGACCAGGTTCACCAGGTTCCTGGAAGGGACGCTCCGTCGTCGCTTTATGCCTTGCGCGGAGCACGGCTCTGTGACCCTCTCCTGGGTTTGGCCTTGGTCTCCTGGCTTGCCCTGCGAGCTTGGCACCCCTCTTGAAAGTCGAAGATAGAAACAAAAAAATCATATTCTTAAAGCTAATTTAATTTAGTATGACAAGTCCAATTCTTTTTTCAATTTCCTTAGATTGAGAAGAGAAGTTGTTCAGTACCATGAGTACAATCACCATATACCAAAAACCCCATTTTTCACACTTTTTAGGGTTCCGTACCCAAAGGGTGAAAACGGGACCCTATTACTAAGCCTACGTTGTCCGTCCGTCCGTCCTACCTATTTAGGGCTGTAACTTTTGAACCGTAATAGCTAGATAGTTGAAATTTTCTCAGATTATGCGTTATTGCGGCGGATTTGCTAACAAATAATAAAAATGGCAGAAAGTTAAAAATTAAGGGGGGTTTTCATAAAGAAACTAGTTTTTATCAACGTTTTTTCTTCACGCTCTATAGTAAAAACGGTAATACATACAAGAGTGAAACTTAGTGTGATTATAAAGCAAACTCTACAGAATAACAACAAATACTAAAAACCGGCCAAGTGTGAGTCGGTCTCGCGCTAAAGGTCCCGGACAAAAAAAATTTTTTTCTAAGTTAATAATGTTGTGTTCTGTGGTGGTGTGGTACGGAACCCTCGGTGCGCGAGTAGCCCGACTCACACGTGACCGGTTTTATTCTTAAATAATAAAAAAAATGCTTATTCTATGGCGTCGATTTGGATTTTAATTCATAATTAACACTTTTTCCGAGATTTTTTCCATAAATCAATGTCCGATCATACTGAGCAAGTCAAAATAAATCACGACGGAATTAACGACGATTAATTTTTGAAAAATCATTACAAAATCTTGAAATCACGCGGTTTTTCTCAAAAAAATTGTATAAAAAAAAGTGTGCGTTTTACTGAAATAGCTTCATCGTTTTGTTAGCTTTCTAAAAAGGAATAAATGTTTTAGAAAAAATGGAATTACAATGTCAAAAAAGCTTTTTTACGATACGTAGAGGCAACATTCTCTTGGAGAAAAAATTTTACGATTTTTTTTTAGATAACATTATTTACTAATTTAAGTCTACACATCTTACTCAGAGTGAGCCCCTAGGTTCCGAATACATACACGCAAGCACTTTCTTAGTTCATTTTTAGTTACTCTGGAAGTAAAGGTAAAATCTCATTCGATGCCATAGAATAAGCATATTTTTTTTTATTTAAGAAAAAGTGTGAAAAATTGGGGTTTTTGGTATAAAACCTTAAATTGCAAATATCTCTAAAACTATTAATTTCCGACCCCACATATGGGGGTTCACATAATTGCATTTAGGCTGCCCTTTAACGTCCTGAAAGGAATACGTCGAATTACAAATAACCCTGTATAGACATTCAAAGGTTTGTTAACTTTAAACTAGCCGGCTGACTTACATAAGCAGCATTTATCATAACTTTCCACGTTTACGAATTTTATTAATTTACATCATTTGCATTTATTTATTTGTAAGACAAAAATACAAGATACACCATATTTATTTATATTTAAGTACATGGGTCATGATAGTCATGAATTCATGATCCATTTTGACGAAGCATGTTGCAGATTTTAAGATGTTATACTTATTATAATTCCGTCAGCTACATGGCGCGCTCGCACCGCACGGCGCTCGGCGCGGTGCGGCGCGGCGTGCCCGAGCGCGCGCGTGCCCGCCGCCGCCTCACGCGCTACCACGCGCACGCGCACGCGCTCGCGCACTCCGCGCTGGACGAGGCCGAGGCGGACCTGCGCGCGCGCGCCTACAGGAAGGCGCTCCACGACCAACCCGACAATATACACTTGTGGCTGCAGTACATCGATTTTCAGGTATTTGACCGTGCTCATCGACTGCCTCCTAAGTCGTTAAAGCTAGCCCTGAAACATCAGTGATTAAGAAATGAATGCGAGTGATACAAAGTGATGTGTGTTGTGGTGTGATTTTTACAGGAGTGGTGCGGGTCTGCCGCGCGCGCGCTGGAGGCGGCGCAGGAGGCGCAGGAGCGCGCGCCCCTCGCGCCGGCCCTGCGCGCGCGCCACCTCGCCGCCCTGCGCCGCGCCCTGCCGCCCCACGAGCACGCCTCGCGCCTCCGCGACGCGCTCGCCGCCGGTACGTGCCCTCACAGCTATGTGCACGCGCCGGCCCTGCGCCCTGTGCCAAGCGCTTTATTATCAATGTTATTATGTTCCCTCGCCAAAAATAAAAGGTGTGCACTGCACCAAATTCACAGAACTAGAATCTAAATTACTTGACCGTGCTGACCGACCGCAGACTCTAAACAGGGCTGCGATGGTCGAGTTATAGCACAACAAAATGAACGCGTCGGCGTGGCCGGTTGCACACTCCACAGAGAAGTGTATGGCGGCGCGTCTGGAGCTGTGGCAGCGGCTGGTGACGGCGCTGGGCGCGGCGCCGCACGGCGCGGGCGCGGACGCGGTGCGGCGCTGCGCCGGCGCCGCGCTGAGCGACGTGGCGGCGCTGCCCGCCGCGCTGCCCGACATACTCTATGTGTACGGTACGTGTCTACACTTACCCTACGGCTATACTGCCACTACACACACACACGCACACACGCACGCACGCCTCTAGGTCACTCTACCAGTGTAACAAAAAAACTCGGTCAAGTGCGATTCGGGCTACTCGCGCACCGAGGGTTCCGTACCACACAACATAATTAACTAAAAAAACATTTTTTTTCTCCGGGACCTTTAGCGCAAGACCGACTCATACTTGGCCGTTTCTACGATAGAGCGAGAAGAAAAAACGTTGATAAAAACTAGTTTCTTATTTATGATCCCTTCATTTTTAACTTTTGACATTTTTATTATTTGTTAGCACCTGCCTTGAAAAAATACCTTAAAATGTATAGAAGTTTTGACTGAAGTCAAATGTGTAATAGATTGTGGGGTTTTATAAAAACGACTCAGATAGTATCATTTATTTTTATTCAACGAGTTATTTAGTCATTTATTATTTGTAAATTATAAAAAAGCAGCAATCCCAAAATGGCTGTCAATGTTGTTTAGTAGGAGGTGATGCAAGCACAATGTTTTTTTTTATATAAAAATGATAAAAACTAATAAAATAAACTACTTAATGCCTGCTGCAGTTAGTTTCTAGTGTTCCATAGTCCATAATAAAAATAGAAGTACGGTTATACATTTTTTGGTATTATGTGCCGGATGTCCTTTCAACTGTCTGGCTATCACGGTTCAAAATTTACAGCCCTAAATAGGTAGGACAGCCGGATGGACGGACAGACGGACGGACAATTTAAACTTAGTAATAAGTCCCCTTTGGGTACGGAACCTTAAACGTGTTAGTAGTGATAAATAAATTTATTTTTTTTTATTCCATATTAAACTTAAAACACTAGAAAATACAGTTTGGGTGCTTAATTATATAGATTATGCTACTTAAGTGAGCATACCCGAGACCAAGCTTAGCTTTCTGAGTATATAAATACAAAGACGCTTGTGTAAGTGGCCATTAGTCGGTCGCTTACAATGTTTGTTCACTAAAAGTACGAATTTATTATATAAGTATATTACAATTTATACAGGGTGTAACAAAACACCCTAGTAATGCTTATCGGGGTGCTTCAGACCATCAATCTGAACAACTTCCACTATGGAGCCAACGTCGAGAAAAAATCTGCCATCCCATACATTTGAGTCATAGTCATAGTCATAATAGTCGAGACGGTACTGCACTTTTGTATGAAAGAACGTTTTGTTTTCGCGATTTCGATGTTGGCTCCATAGTGAAAGTTGTTCAGTTTGATGGTCTGAAGCACCCCCTTAAGTATTACTAGGGTGTTTTGTTACACCCTGTACATGGAGTAAGCATACATCTAAACTTCTAAACTATTATAAAACTGTAACAGAAGTGTGTCTGTACATTGAAGATATTTACAAAAAAAAAAAAAATTACGACATGGTTTTTACCTGTCCCTGATTCCAAATCACCAATTTTTTTCATTTTTTGTCTGTCTGTTTGTTTGTTTGTTTGGGTGTTTGTTTGTTCGAGTATCACGCAAAAACTACTGATCCGATTTTGATGAAACTTTTTTTGTTTGATAGCTTATCATCTGACTTAAAATCTGGTATATAATTTATGCGGACGAAGTCGCGGGTAAAAGCTCGTTTTTTTATATTATCTTGACTATTATAAAACTGTAAATTTGAAAAAAGAATTTTGTTTGTTTGTTTGGGTGTTTGTTGGTTCGAGTATCACGCAAAAACTACTGAACCGATTTTGATGAAACTTTTTTTGTTTGGTAGCGTACATCTGACTTAAAATCTGGTATATAATTTATGCGGACGAAGTCGCGGGTAAAAGCTCGTTATATTATAAAAGTTTGTGTGAATCTGGTAAGGATGCAGTCTGTATGGGGGTGAGGTGAGTTTGTGTGTATGTGAGTGCGCGCGGTATTTGTGCGTGTGTGGCAATTTCATTTCAGTATCAAAAATAAATTGTAGTCTCCCCTTAGTTTTGGGTTTTAACCCAAAAATACTTTAACACACACACACTCACTTTTTGTTTGCATTGGTACTCGCATAGGTGGACAAGATTAAGAGGATAGGCGGGCTGAAACGGAAATTTGGAGAATATGTCACTTTTCCGACTGTAAACGTATTTGTCCGATCCACCCCACCCACTGACTAGAGTGGTAAATTTTTTTTGCTCTAGTATTATTATCCAGGGAGCAAATGGGGGAATACGTTTGTATGGAAAAAACGGTACCCGCCTATCGTCTTAAGATTTTTATTTAATACGAGCGTTTACCCGCGATTTCGTCCGCATAAATTATATACTAGATTTTAAGTCAGATGATAAGCTATCAAACAAAAAAAGTTTCATCAAAATCGGTTCAGTATCTAGTTTTTGCGTGATACTCGAACAAACAAACTAGCCCAGTCATTTTACGGAGATTTGTTAGGAGAGGTGGGAAGTAATTATTAATTGGACTTTTAAACTGTAACCGGCACTATTTAGTGACAAAAAAGAGTATCTGAAAACAAATTAAAAAAAATTAACTACGCAGCATAGAAATTAAAATTGTGAGTCCCAGAAGGCTTTTAAATTAATAATATTTATACCATGCACTCATTTGAATAAGATTTTACAATATAAATTATTTTTGAGCAATAAAATAGGCATTTAAATTTGAAAAATGAGGTTTTTATTAAAAAATACGAATGTAAGATTGAAAAAGTCGGGCGGCGAGCGGGATTCGAACCCACGACCTGCCTTTCCGGGGCATGCTCCTCTCCAACAGAGCTGTCGGCGCCCCGCTCGCCGCCCGACTTTTTCAATCTTTAATTTGATTAAGCTAACATGGCATACATGTAAAATCAATAAATTCGATTGAAATACGAATGTATTTTTCAAAACCTTCTAAGTGGACAAAAATATTTACACCACGTTTGAAGTATGTATTATGATAATGCCCTAAAAATGTGCAATAAAAAAATTTCCATCAGGTTTGTATAACGAGATAATACTAAATTTTTAAATTTAGAACTGTTGCTGATGAGATTTTTTTTAATTTTGGTACATTTCTAAGCTCAAATTAGCTCTTAAATACTATACCGAAAAAAAATACCAATTACTAATTAGTCCCAGCTCAAACCGTAAAATGACTGGGCTAAACACCCAAACAAACAAACAGACAGACAAAAAATCCAAAAATTGGTGATTTGGAATCAGGGACAGGTAAAAACCATATCGTAATTTTTTTTTGTTCTTCAATGAAGTTCAATGTAAAGGCACACTTCTGTTACAGTTTTATAATAGTTTAGATATGATCGATTAGTTAGGCATAATGTAGGTACATGTAGCAGTATCTCGCGCATAGGTTCGTACTTGCGGTCGGCGGGGCTGTGGGAGCAGCTGGTGCTGCTGGTGGAGCTGGTGGTGGCCATGAACTACCCCCCCTCCGCGCTGTTCCCCCCCGCGCGCGACCCCGCCGCCGAGCGCGCCGCCGACCTGCAGCTCGCTGAGTACGAGGACAAGGCAAGTACCTACTGCTGCTAATCACTTTCTAAAACCGATTAGAGCTATTAACGCTCAATGAAGTGTAATCGATTGGGACTTCTAATGATTCGTGACTATTGTGTATTCAGACTTTAGTCAATTACCGGAACGGTATCGGTGGATGTAATAGGGTATATAAGTATTAGATACTCCAGGAGCAATAATAAGATATAGTTAAAACTACTATGTGCATGCCTACATTACATAATTTATAATACATAGTATATAGGACAGCATAAATTAGCACAATAGTATAAAGGTAATAATATCGTAATGCTCACAAAATATATAACACAGCAGGAGAATCTTTCCGTTCAACGACTAGTAACAGAATGATTGCAAATGTGGCGCGCACCCGCTTTTATAGGAAAACTAGCCGAGCAAGCAGTGGCGCCACTTTTGCGACGAATAAAATATATTTTGTAAAATTAGCGAATCCAACTAAATGTAAATTAATAATATAATTTATAATGTAATTATACATTGTTATTTATATATTTACTTACAGCTTGCAGCATGCTTACATGTATAGGGCCTGTTATGAATGGACATAAGCTGACAGAAGACAGAAGCCGCCATGTAGCTTCACTCGTGACGTCATAAAATATAGTAAACATGTTATCTTTTGACATTTGTCGTTTTATAGTGCATTACTGCAGCGGCCAGCAACAGATATACTTACGTATGTGTGCCTCGGCTTCGCCTCGGCCCATATTTACACGTTGGTCCATAAATGCCTAGTTTTTGCCAAGGCTTTGCAATGTTTCGGAGAAAAAGATCGTTCCATTTTTAAATTACACGACAGATATGAGTTTACTTGGCCGCTAAACACGACAGATATGGATTTTCATACAACATTGCCGGCCGCTGCGCGTATGTATTTGGCCAGTACAGCAAATTCGATTTATCTCGAAGAAGGTTGTCAAAATAATGCTCACATTTCCAAGCATGTTTGAGAAAAAAATGTTTACTATTCTGTTGACGTCACTTCGAAATCACACTAGTGGTACAAAGTGGCTTCCGTTTTGCACGTTTGTACAATACATTAATAAAGTAGATTTTTTGAAATGAATTATAAAATTCATTTTGTGTTTTCGTAACCTGAGACCGAAATTATTTGAGTACTCTGCGAAACCTACCATAATTATATTGTTTTAGAATTTTTCTTTAATAAAGTACCCTATCAATCATGAACTAAGATCATAGCGAGTTAGACGTTCGTATCTACGTATTGTCTATTTACGATATCCGTGTGTTGTGTCGTGTCAGACGGTACGCAGCGGTCTGCCGCTGGGCACGGTGTGGTCGCGCGTGGAGCGCGCGCGGCGCGACGTGCACTGGCGCGCGCCGGCGCCCGCGCGCGACGCGCTCCAGTACGCGCACGCGCACGAGGCGCAGCTCGACCCGCAGCGCGCGCCGCTCCCCGCCGACCTGGCGCCGCTGCTGCTGCCGGCGCGCGACCCCGCCCTGCCGCTCACGCTGCTGCGGCTCGCCGAGGTGACCTACGAGTAAAGTACAGTAGCGTGAGGACCCGAGCGAGCTAAAAGATGACTTAATAATAATGGTCGGGCTCGCAACAGAACGTAACATCTTAGTGATGGTTTTATCGGTCAGGTCCCGCTGATGCCGTGCGCGCAGTACGCGTGGGTGGCGCGGCACGGCGCGGCGCGCGACGTGTGCGCGGGCTGGGAGGCGGGCGGCGGCGCGCTGCTGCCGGCGCTGCTGCGCGCCGCGCGCCGCCTGCCCGCCGCCGCGCGCCCGCCGCCCCGCGCCGCGCGCGCGCTGCTCGCCTCCACGCCGCTGCGCGCCCACTCGTGCGGCCGCCGAGACACCACCGGTATCTACTCTACAGTACACGACCGTTCACTCGCGAGTGCGGTCGCCGTTCTCACTTCATGATATAATGTCGGTCACAGGGTTCGGCGCGTGGGTGGAGGCGCTGTGGGAGGCGGCGCTAGACTGGGCGGGGGCGGGGAGAGGCAGGCTGCGCGAGGCGCTGCTGTGCTGGCGGCTGCGCGTCGCACATGCGCACGTGCTGCTGCAGGACCCTGAGGTGATCCTCGTACTTTTAATTTAGAACTTCATAATAATGTGTGTAGAGCTGGACGCGCCCTTCTACATCTTTGAGTATTAGGCGCAGTCAAAGATACACGGTAAATAAAAATAGGTACATGTGAGTCGTGTATGCAAGTCGGTCGCAGAGCGGGGAGGCGAGCGCGCCGCCCTACGTGCCGTGCGCGCGCTCGAGCACGCGGCTCGTGACGTACATACAGGGTGGCCGGGGAGTTGACGTTCAAACGAAAAATTTAGGTCCGGTATGTCGTGGGGTATCCGAATCACCCCCATGTATGTTCCGCGATTTTTTATAGTTTTCGAGTTATGATGATTTTTCCGATTTTTTGAGGAAACTCGACATGACCGGCTAAAAACTTCTAAAAAAAAAAGTGTAAGACTTTTTAGAGATTCTTTTTTTGCAACTTAATCTTCATGAATTGTGCCTTTATTCATAACATCATCAGCATCGTAACTTTGATAAAAGTTTTGAAAATATTGGTCTAAAGTTAAAAATTTGCGATCCGTGAATTATGACCAAATTTTCAACTTTAAATTAAAACTCTAAACAGGTGACCTTATGATTTTTTAGCCAATCCCAAAAATGCGCCCAACTCTCAGCTTTCATAATCATAAATAAAAAGTAGTACTTAAGAGGGCTAATTTGGCTAGAATTGATCTTCAAAGACAACAAGGCGGAAAACTCTTAAAATTTTTTTTTTTTTTTTTTGCCATTATTACCACGCCTAAGGCTAAATAATGTTTAAAGAATGCTGGAAACCGAAACGGCGACGGGTTATGCCGGACTCTTACCGGCTAAAACCCCACCGTGTTCCACCTCATCCCATATTGCCGTAGAGCCTGAGGGCCCGTGAGGAATCTTCCACACTCTACGGCGCAGCGACCGACCTTACCAGGTCTCATCTCTGTTGGCCTTGACAAGCCTACAGGCCTTTAGGTGGTGCGTGGGAACACGCACACAACCACCTCGAGTCCCTATGATCGGACGCCGGACCCCCCAGCCCGACGCCCAGAGACTCAAAAATTACGGGGGAGGCAGACTGCGAGCAAACGCAGCCCGTCTGCGCCCCGTGCGTCTCTGGCGGATCGGGAGTTCAGAAGTCGACTCTCTCTAGGGAGAGGGAGTGCGGAGGGAGGCGGAGAGGGCTCCGCCGTCTCCTTCTGGAGCATTACTGCCTCACAGAAGGAGAGAACCGCGCGCCAAGACGCCTCACTGTCGACCATAGCGCGAACCATGGCCGGCAGCGAGAGGTCTGAAACTACCTGGGAGAGCTCACTGCGCTCTCCCGCCCACGCAGGGCACTCCTGCAGCACGTGCTGCGCCGTCTCGTCGAGACAGCCGTCGCAGTGGTGGCACCCGGCTGTCGGCTCCCTTCTCCTAGGTTAGGTTAGGTTAGGTTATCTACTTTTTACTTAAAACTTTCCTTATTCCACCAACACGATAGGTTTCCAGCATTCTTTAATCATTATTGATGAGACCTGGTAAGGTCGGTCGCTGCGCCGTAGAGTGTGGAAGATTCCTCACGGGCCCTCAGGCTCTACGGCAATATGCGATGAGGTGGAACACGGTGGGGTTTTAGCCGGTAAGAGTCCGGCATAACCCGTCGCCGTTTCGGTTTCCAGCATTCTTTAATCATTATTTAGCCTTAGGCGTGGTAGTTATGGCAAAAAAAAAAAAATTTAAATTTAAGAATTTTCCGCCTTGTTGTCTTTGAAGATCAATTCTAGCCAAAGTAGCCCTCTTAAGTACTACTTTTTATTTATGATTATGAAAGCTGAGAGTTGGGCGCATTTTTGGGATTGGCTAAAAAATCATAAGGTCACCTGTTAAGAGTTTTATTTTAAAGTTGAAAATTTAGTCATAATTCACGGATCGCAAATTTTTAACTTTAGATCAATATTTTCATAACTTTTATCAAAGTTACGATGCTGATGATGTTATGAATAAAGGCACAATTCATGAAGATTAAGTTGCAAAAAAAGAATCTCTAAAAAGTGTTACACTTTTTTTTTAGAAGTTGTTCAAGCCGGTCATGTCGATTTTCGTCAAAAAATCGGAAAAATCATCATAACTCGAAAACTATAAAAAATCGCGGAACATACATGGGGGTGATTCGGATACCCCACGACATACCGGACCTAAATTTTACGTTTGAACGTCAACTCCCCGGCCACCCTGTATAGTTACATGTGTGTTGTGTGTACACCTCGCAGAGCGGGGAGGCGCGGCGCGTGTGCCGGGCGGCGCGCGCGGCGCTGCAGCGGCACGCGGGCGCGAGCGCGCTGCCCTACGCGCTATACGCGCGCTCGAGCACGCGGCTCGTGACGTACATATAGTTACATGTGTGTTGTGTGTACACCTCGCAGAGCGGGGAGGCGCGGCGCGTGTGCCGGGCGGCGCGCGCGGCGCTGCAGCGGCACGCGGGCGCGAGCGCGCTGCCCTACGCGCTATACGCGCGCTCGAGCACGCGGCTCGTGACGTACATATAGTTACATGTGTGTTGTGTGTACACCTCGCAGAGCGGGGAGGCGCGGCGCGTGTGCCGGGCGGCGCGCGCGGCGCTGCAGCGGCACGCGGGCGCGAGCGCGCTGCCCCACGCGCTATACGCGCGCTCGAGCACGCGGCTCGTGACGTACATATAGTTACATGTGTGTTGTGTGTACACCTCGCAGAGCGGGGAGGCGCGGCGCGTGTGCCGGGCGGCGCGCGCGGCGCTGCAGCGGCACGCGGGCGCGAGCGCGCTGCCCTACGCGCTATACGCGCGCTCGAGCACGCGGCTCGTGACGTACATATAGTTACATGTGTGTTGTGTGTACACCTCGCAGAGCGGGGAGGCGCGGCGCGTGTGCCGGGCGGCGCGCGCGGCGCTGCAGCGGCACGCGGGCGCGAGCGCGCTGCCCTACGCGCTATACGCGCGCTCGAGCACGCGGCTCGTGACGTACATATAGTTACATGTGTGTTGTGTGTACACCTCGCAGAGCGGGGAGGCGCGGCGCGTGTGCCGGGCGGCGCGCGCGGCGCTGCAGCGGCACGCGGGCGCGAGCGCGCTGCCCTACGCGCTATACGCGCGCTCGAGCACGCGGCTCGTGACGTACATATAGTTACATGTGTGTTGTGTGTACACCTCGCAGAGCGGGGAGGCGCGGCGCGTGTGCCGGGCGGCGCGCGCGGCGCTGCAGCGGCACGCGGGCGCGAGCGCGCTGCCCTACGCGCTATACGCGCGCTCGAGCACGCGGCTCGTGACGTACATATAGTTACATGTGTGTTGTGTGTACACCTCGCAGAGCGGGGAGGCGCGGCGCGTGTGCCGGGCGGCGCGCGCGGCGCTGCAGCGGCACGCGGGCGCGAGCGCGCTGCCCTACGCGCTATACGCGCGCTCGAGCACGCGGCTCGTGACGTACATATAGTTACATGTGTGTTGTGTGTACACCTCGCAGAGCGGGGAGGCGCGGCGCGTGTGCCGGGCGGCGCGCGCGGCGCTGCAGCGGCACGCGGGCGCGAGCGCGCTGCCCTACGCGCTATACGCGCGCTCGAGCACGCGGCTCGTGACGTACATATAGTTACATGTGTGTTGTGTGTACACCTCGCAGAGCGGGGAGGCGCGGCGCGTGTGCCGGGCGGCGCGCGCGGCGCTGCAGCGGCACGCGGGCGCGAGCGCGCTGCCCCACGCGCTATACGCGCGCTCGAGCACGCGGCTCGTGACGTACATATAGTTACATGTGTGTTGTGTGTACACCTCGCAGAGCGGGGAGGCGCGGCGCGTGTGCCGGGCGGCGCGCGCGGCGCTGCAGCGGCACGCGGGCGCGAGCGCGCTGCCCTACGCGCTATACGCGCGCTCGAGCACGCGGCTCGTGACGTACATATAGTTACATGTGTGTTGTGTGTACACCTCGCAGAGCGGGGAGGCGCGGCGCGTGTGCCGGGCGGCGCGCGCGGCGCTGCAGCGGCACGCGGGCGCGAGCGCGCTGCCCTACGCGCTATACGCGCGCTCGAGCACGCGGCTCGTGACGTACATATAGTTACATGTGTGTTGTGTGTACACCTCGCAGAGCGGGGAGGCGCGGCGCGTGTGCCGGGCGGCGCGCGCGGCGCTGCAGCGGCACGCGGGCGCGAGCGCGCTGCCCTACGCGCTATACGCGCGCTCGAGCACGCGGCTCGTGACGTACATATAGTTACATGTGTGTTGTGTGTACACCTCGCAGAGCGGGGAGGCGCGGCGCGTGTGCCGGGCGGCGCGCGCGGCGCTGCAGCGGCACGCGGGCGCGAGCGCGCTGCCCTACGCGCTATACGCGCGCTCGAGCACGCGGCTCGTGACGTACATATAGTTACATGTGTGTTGTGTGTACACCTCGCAGAGCGGGGAGGCGCGGCGCGTGTGCCGGGCGGCGCGCGCGGCGCTGCAGCGGCACGCGGGCGCGAGCGCGCTGCCCTACGCGCTATACGCGCGCTCGAGCACGCGGCTCGTGACGTACATATAGTTACATGTGTGTTGTGTGTACACCTCGCAGAGCGGGGAGGCGCGGCGCGTGTGCCGGGCGGCGCGCGCGGCGCTGCAGCGGCACGCGGGCGCGAGCGCGCTGCCCTACGCGCTATACGCGCGCTCGAGCACGCGGCTCGTGACGTACATATAGTTACATGTGTGTTGTGTGTACACCTCGCAGAGCGGGGAGGCGCGGCGCGTGTGCCGGGCGGCGCGCGCGGCGCTGCAGCGGCACGCGGGCGCGAGCGCGCTGCCCTACGCGCTATACGCGCGCTCGAGCACGCGGCTCGTGACGTACATATAGTTACATGTGTGTTGTGTGTACACCTCGCAGAGCGGGGAGGCGCGGCGCGTGTGCCGGGCGGCGCGCGCGGCGCTGCAGCGGCACGCGGGCGCGAGCGCGCTGCCCTACGCGCTATACGCGCGCTCGAGCACGCGGCTCGTGACGTACATATAGTTACATGTGTGTTGTGTGTACACCTCGCAGAGCGGGGAGGCGCGGCGCGTGTGCCGGGCGGCGCGCGCGGCGCTGCAGCGGCACGCGGGCGCGAGCGCGCTGCCCTACGCGCTATACGCGCGCTCGAGCACGCGGCTCGTGACGTACATATAGTTACATGTGTGTTGTGTGTACACCTCGCAGAGCGGGGAGGCGCGGCGCGTGTGCCGGGCGGCGCGCGCGGCGCTGCAGCGGCACGCGGGCGCGAGCGCGCTGCCCTACGCGCTATACGCGCGCTCGAGCACGCGGCTCGTGACGTACATATAGTTACATGTGTGTTGTGTGTACACCTCGCAGAGCGGGGAGGCGCGGCGCGTGTGCCGGGCGGCGCGCGCGGCGCTGCAGCGGCACGCGGGCGCGAGCGCGCTGCCCTACGCGCTATACGCGCGCTCGAGCACGCGGCTCGTGACGTACATATAGTTACATGTGTGTTGTGTGTACACCTCGCAGAGCGGGGAGGCGCGGCGCGTGTGCCGGGCGGCGCGCGCGGCGCTGCAGCGGCACGCGGGCGCGAGCGCGCTGCCCTACGCGCTATACGCGCGCTCGAGCACGCGGCTCGTGACGTACATATAGTTACATGTGTGTTGTGTGTACACCTCGCAGAGCGGGGAGGCGCGGCGCGTGTGCCGGGCGGCGCGCGCGGCGCTGCAGCGGCACGCGGGCGCGAGCGCGCTGCCCTACGCGCTATACGCGCGCTCGAGCACGCGGCTCGTGACGTACATATAGTTACATGTGTGTTGTGTGTACACCTCGCAGAGCGGGGAGGCGCGGCGCGTGTGCCGGGCGGCGCGCGCGGCGCTGCAGCGGCACGCGGGCGCGAGCGCGCTGCCCTACGCGCTATACGCGCGCTCGAGCACGCGGCTCGTGACGTACATATAGTTACATGTGTGTTGTGTGTACACCTCGCAGAGCGGGGAGGCGCGGCGCGTGTGCCGGGCGGCGCGCGCGGCGCTGCAGCGGCACGCGGGCGCGAGCGCGCTGCCCTACGCGCTATACGCGCGCTCGAGCACGCGGCTCGTGACGTACATATAGTTACATGTGTGTTGTGTGTACACCTCGCAGAGCGGGGAGGCGCGGCGCGTGTGCCGGGCGGCGCGCGCGGCGCTGCAGCGGCACGCGGGCGCGAGCGCGCTGCCCTACGCGCTATACGCGCGCTCGAGCACGCGGCTCGTGACGTACATATAGTTACATGTGTGTTGTGTGTACACCTCGCAGAGCGGGGAGGCGCGGCGCGTGTGCCGGGCGGCGCGCGCGGCGCTGCAGCGGCACGCGGGCGCGAGCGCGCTGCCCTACGCGCTATACGCGCGCTCGAGCACGCGGCTCGTGACGTACATATAGTTACATGTGTGTTGTGTGTACACCTCGCAGAGCGGGGAGGCGCGGCGCGTGTGCCGGGCGGCGCGCGCGGCGCTGCAGCGGCACGCGGGCGCGAGCGCGCTGCCCTACGCGCTATACGCGCGCTCGAGCACGCGGCTCGTGACGTACATATAGTTACATGTGTGTTGTGTGTACACCTCGCAGAGCGGGGAGGCGCGGCGCGTGTGCCGGGCGGCGCGCGCGGCGCTGCAGCGGCACGCGGGCGCGAGCGCGCTGCCCTACGCGCTATACGCGCGCTCGAGCACGCGGCTCGTGACGTACATATAGTTACATGTGTGTTGTGTGTACACCTCGCAGAGCGGGGAGGCGCGGCGCGTGTGCCGGGCGGCGCGCGCGGCGCTGCAGCGGCACGCGGGCGCGAGCGCGCTGCCCTACGCGCTATACGCGCGCTCGAGCACGCGGCTCGTGACGTACATATAGTTACATGTGTGTTGTGTGTACACCTCGCAGAGCGGGGAGGCGCGGCGCGTGTGCCGGGCGGCGCGCGCGGCGCTGCAGCGGCACGCGGGCGCGAGCGCGCTGCCCTACGCGCTATACGCGCGCTCGAGCACGCGGCTCGTGACGTACATATAGTTACATGTGTGTTGTGTGTACACCTCGCAGAGCGGGGAGGCGCGGCGCGTGTGCCGGGCGGCGCGCGCGGCGCTGCAGCGGCACGCGGGCGCGAGCGCGCTGCCCTACGCGCTATACGCGCGCTCGAGCACGCGGCTCGTGACGTACATATAGTTACATGTGTGTTGTGTGTACACCTCGCAGAGCGGGGAGGCGCGGCGCGTGTGCCGGGCGGCGCGCGCGGCGCTGCAGCGGCACGCGGGCGCGAGCGCGCTGCCCTACGCGCTATACGCGCGCTCGAGCACGCGGCTCGTGACGTACATATAGTTACATGTGTGTTGTGTGTACACCTCGCAGAGCGGGGAGGCGCGGCGCGTGTGCCGGGCGGCGCGCGCGGCGCTGCAGCGGCACGCGGGCGCGAGCGCGCTGCCCTACGCGCTATACGCGCGCTCGAGCACGCGGCTCGTGACGTACATATAGTTACATGTGTGTTGTGTGTACACCTCGCAGAGCGGGGAGGCGCGGCGCGTGTGCCGGGCGGCGCGCGCGGCGCTGCAGCGGCACGCGGGCGCGAGCGCGCTGCCCTACGCGCTATACGCGCGCTCGAGCACGCGGCTCGTGACGTACATATAGTTACATGTGTGTTGTGTGTACACCTCGCAGAGCGGGGAGGCGCGGCGCGTGTGCCGGGCGGCGCGCGCGGCGCTGCAGCGGCACGCGGGCGCGAGCGCGCTGCCCTACGCGCTATACGCGCGCTCGAGCACGCGGCTCGTGACGTACATATAGTTACATGTGTGTTGTGTGTACACCTCGCAGAGCGGGGAGGCGCGGCGCGTGTGCCGGGCGGCGCGCGCGGCGCTGCAGCGGCACGCGGGCGCGAGCGCGCTGCCCTACGCGCTATACGCGCGCCTCGAGCACGCGGCGGGGGGAGGCGCGGGTGGAGGCGCGGGGGGGGCGGGGGCGCGCGGCGTCACCACGGCGCTGCGAGCGCTGCGCGCCGCGCTTCAGCAGTCGGACGGCGCCGCGCGCGACCACGACGCGCTGTACATCGCACGGTATGTTACACATAGGTACACAGGCTAACTCGCTCACCCATTCATCAATCGGTACTTCCGCTTTTATATCTGATTATGTTTCGACCGTATATGAATTGTAATTTTTACTATATGAGCAAACATGAAATCGCAAAAAAAAAAATCCGCTGTCTTATACAGGGTGTTTGGTAGAACGATGTAGATATTTTCTGAGCTGATTTAGGGCATCTTTATGATAATTTTAAACCACATATAAACCACCACCATTTTAAACGTGTTCATAAATTAGCGCAAAACCTCATACACCCCAACTGATTTATAACAAAATAATTAGATTGAAACAATAATTTCATTATTTTGATAGTTAAAATTTCAAGTTATTCGCATTTTAAGTTTTGAGGTTAAAATGATTTGTTATCATTTCAGCAATGAATGAAAGCGCTAACATACTCATGGATACATTTTAAGAATCTTGTTTTGATAGTAAGTAGGGTGAGTGTGCCCGTGCGACGAGTTGACATCGGGTTCAGAAAATTTAAAATTTTTATAAAAAATTATTTAATATTTTGAAAAAAATTACCTATGTTGAAACCATGATAATTTGATTCCGCTCTCGATTCTAAACCAACTACTTTCTAGTTTTGCGTTAATTCATTAACACGTTGTAGTATTATGACAAATGTCATAGTTTTTAAGTTTGTATTACACAAGTATGTAGAATTAATGATATTTATCTGTGGAAACTTTTAGTTGGCAATGTTATTTGATAAAAAATATTGATACCCTACTATCCTGTCCGTAAGTTTTCCTAAAGTGAATAAAAATAAAATAAGTTATTATAAATAAATAAATAACGCTCACAGGCACATACATTGTAATGATCCCAAGCAAGCACTTTAGGCTTTTTATTATGGAAACCATACAACAACGGCACAAACATATAAACATCCATGACCAAACCGGGGTATTTGAACCCAGGACCCTGGTTTGGCGGTCCGGCGTGGTAACCATTTCACCGACCGGGTCGTCATAATAATTATCAAAAGTTAGTTTTTTGTTTATTAACCGAATTGGGGCGGTTAGAGGTCCATAACATACCAGTTAGTGCCTCAATCAGTTTTATTTTGGTTTTTAATTAGTCCTAAGTACACAGTCTTTTATCACAATAAATTTAAACAATTATGTTCGTTGTTGTCACGTCCTCGATGATGAAAGATAACAAGTGTAGTCCCGGTTTATTACTCACTGACGCCACATAATTTTAAAGCAAAAAACGGAACGCATCCAATGCGTGTCCCATCTCTATTCCTGCAACTAACTTCATTCGGTTTTTTATGTCAATGGCGGCGCCACGATATTCTCATAAATATTTTTATAATACGAAATTTAAAGTGTTAAATCTCTTAAAACAATGCCGAAAAGATCAAATGAAGAGCAAAGAGCTCATTTACTTGAAAAAATACGAAAGTTGGAGAAGAAAGTGAGAAAACTACCGGATAGTGAAACAGAACCAGAAACAGAAGCAGGTAAGATGGCGTCTTCACAACGCAAATTTTCTCGACTAACCTTCGGGGTTATGTGATGAAAATACGCGTAGTACGTTGGTAATTTACTTACTTAACGGAAAATAAGGCCAGGGGCGCTCTTAGGGAACGCACAAGGCCGTAGTTTTCACAACCTTTGGGGGGTTCTGCGGGAACCCACGCGGTTGTTTATCACCGGTTCGTGTCAAAACAGGTTTGTTTTTTCTTTCAGAAAACCCTGATCTGTCTGAACTATTTGAAAATGAGTGTGATCAGAATGAGATCACTGCTACTCACGAAGAAATCATAGATGATAGCATCCTAGAGATTTTGGGTGTAGCACCCGCTCCTCAATCTAAAGGTGAAAATCTACACAAGGAAATTGCAGAGAGATGGACAGAAACTTTGAAGAAGGGTCTAAAGAAGGAAGAAAAGGAAAATCTGTTTAAAACGTACCCACCTTTCGAGAATGTCCCACAGATGGTTGCACCAAAATTAAACCCTGAAGTGGGGGCAGCTCTAAACGAACCAGCTAAAAAAAGGGACAACCTAATAGAAACCCGTCAGAAACAATTATGCACAATACTGTCTTGTCTGGGTCTCTCGTTACAACTTTGCATTACGGACTTTGAAGAGAATAAAATCAACATTATAAAGAAGATTAATGATGCTTCACAGCTGCTATGCGATTCTCTTTTCCTCGACACCAAGGGTCGTAGAACCCTCATTTTGGCCATAATAAATAAAAATCTCAAAGATTATTTACAAGAATCAGAACCGAAGACGTTCTTATTCGGAGAAAATCTAACCGAAAAAATTAAGACGGCCAAGGCGGTACAAAAATCAGGTCAGGACCTAAAAATTACTGATAATATTAAAAAGAACCCGTCACTAACAAATAACGTGAACTCACAAAAGAATGCAAACCGTTCTTTAAACTGGCGGGGCCCTCCTCGTCCTACACCAAGAGCGCAGAGGACAGGAGCCAGGACAGCAGCGGGGGCGCCTACCTACAACCGAGCACAACCGAAGAACAAGAAAGAAGAGAAGACATCTCAACACTACAGGAAGTAAATGAACAGGTAGGCAGACTTCAGTATCATCTATATAATTGGGAAAAAATAACGAATGATCCCATTATTCTGGATTGGATAAAAGGGTATAAAATACCTTTTCAGGATATTCCATATCAATTCTCAGTTCCCTTAAATGACAGATTTTGTAAGACTGAAATTAAACAAATAGAATCAGAAATTGAAATTTTGTTAGATAAAAAAGCCATTGAAGTCTGTGACTCAGAAGAAGGACAGTTTTGTTCACCTATTTTTCTCATTAAAAAGTCCAACGGTACATTTAGATTCATACTAAATCTGAAAAAATTAAATAACTATGTTAAGACAGAACACTTTAAGCTGGAAGATGCTAGGACAGTTTGTAAATTGTTACAAGAAAATGATTTCTTAGTTTCTCTTGATCTTAAAGATGCATATTATGCTGTTAATATTCACATAGATTTCAAAAAATATCTTCGATTTTATTTCAATGGAAAATTTTATCAGTTCAACGTACTACCTTTTGGCTTGTGTACAGCACCACTAACTTTCACAAAAATTATGAAGCCCGTGATGGCTT
The DNA here is from genome assembly GCA_922987775.1 of Agonopterix subpropinquella. Taxonomy (NCBI): domain Eukaryota; kingdom Metazoa; phylum Arthropoda; class Insecta; order Lepidoptera; family Depressariidae; genus Agonopterix; species Agonopterix subpropinquella. The sequence continues at coordinate 24,129,523 of OV277705.1, forward strand.
ATTTGAGGGAGAAAGGTTTTGTTTCGGTAGTATACCTCGATGATTTTCTTTGTATCGGTAATTCATATACAGAATGTTTAGAAAACATGTCTGCAACCGTGGACTTGTTAGTTAAATTAGGGTTTGTAATTAACAAAGACAAATGTGAATTTGTACCAAAACAAAGCTGTAAATTTTTAGGGTTAATTTTTAACACCAATATGATGACCATTAGTATTTCTTTAGAAAAGAGGCGGAATTGTTTAAGTATGATTAATACATTATTATTAAAAAACAATGTACGTATTCGTTTTTTAGCTCAAGTTCTAGGAACACTGATATCGGTTTGTCCGGCGATCAAATATGGTATTCTTTATACAAAGAACCTTGAGAGATGTAAATTTTTAGCACTATTAAAAAACAATAATAATTATGAAGACAATATAACCATAACAAGCGAGTGTAAACAGGACTTAAAATGGTGGTCTAGGAATATCATGAAGTCGGTAACTCCTATTAGAAAGAACAACTACCAGTTGGAGATTTTCACAGATGCCTCGACCACTGGGTGGGGTGCATCATGTGGATCGGCCACGTCCAGTGGCGTCTGGACTAATGATGAAGCTAAGCTTCACATTAATTCCTTAGAAATAATAGCGGCCTTCTTTGGTCTAAAGTGCTTTGCCAAAGATCATAGAGAATGTGAAATTCTACTACGTATTGATAACATAACGGCTGTTTCTTATATCAATAGACTAGGAGGAGTTCAATATCCTCACCTACACAATTTGACGAAAAATATCTGGCAATGGTGTGAAAAGAGGAATTTGTGGATTTTTGCAACATATATTAACACAAAGGATAACATAGTAGCAGACTTCGAGTCACGAAAACAATTAGGTTCCACAGAATGGGAATTAGGTACTTCTCATTTCCAACATATTGTATCAGTCTTTGGCGAACCCTGTATAGACTTATTCGCAACTAGAACGAACACAAAATGTCAGCAGTATGTGTCCTGGCATCCTGATCCTGATGCTTTTGCAGTAGATGCCTTTACAATATGTTGGTTTAACTATTTCTTTTATGCTTTCCCCCCCTTCTCCATGGTCTTAAAGACATTGGAAAAAATTGTTACAGACAAAGCCAAAGGGATCGTAATCGTACCGTACTGGAAAACACAGCCATGGTTTCCTATATTTAATAAGCTCTTGTGTAGCAAACCTATAATATTTACTACCGTCTAAAGATTTGCTTACTCTTTATAATTCCAGATCTTTACATCCCTCCATCGGAGCCTGTCTTTGATGGCAGGACTATTATCAGGCAAGCGTTCCTAACTTCAGGAGTTAACGATCAAGCTGCTGATATTATGCTATCTTCAATATCGGATAATACGCTAAAACAATACTTACCTTCAATTGTAGATTGGGCCAAATACTGTCATTTAAAAAAGTTGTCCATTACAAACCCTAGAATACCTGATGTTGTAATATATCTTACCAAAAAATTTCATGATGGTCTATCATATGGTAGTTTAAATTCATTAAGATCAGCATTATCTTTCATTATTGGTCCAGATTTGGGAAGTAATGAAAAAATTAAGAGACTATTTAAAGGATTCTTTAAATTAAGGCCTACTACACATAAATATAATAGTACCTGGGATGTTTCTATTCTGCTAAAGTATATAGAAGAAAATTACTGTAATAAGACTGATTTAGAGACAAATACAAAAAAGACTGTTACTTTATTAGCGTTAGCAACAGGCCAGCGAGCCCAAACACTATCATTGATTGATATTAATAATGTCATAATATCAGAGGATATTATAAGTATTAAGATAGATAAGTTGATCAAAACATCAGCACCTAATAGGTGCCAACCCTTTCTTACTATTCCTTTCTTTAATCAGAAAGTTGAGATATGTCCAGCTAGGGCATTAACTAATTATATAGAAATTACTAAAGGGATTAGATCTTCAAATAATCTATTTGTGTCTTTTAGAAAGCCATACAAGAAGGTGACATCCAGTACAATCAGCCGTTGGATTAAGAAAACTATGGAGGAAAGTGGAATAGACACTACAGTATTCTCAGGGCACAGCACAAGACATGCGGCAACTTCAACAGCCTATAAGAAAGGTGTTAACATTGATGATATTCGTAGAACGGCTGGTTGGACTGGTGAGTCGTCTACTTTTGGTAGATTTTATAACCGTCCAATTATAAATAATGTAAGCTTTGCAGAAGCAGTTTTAAATACATAACTCTATGTTCTTAAATGAAACCATTCAAATAATTTAAATGTTTATTTCTAAAATAAATGTCTTATTGATTTTACACTTTTCTTTAAACATCTACACTTGTTATCTTTCATCATCGAGGACGTGACAACAACGAACATAATTGAATAGTCAAACGAACTTACCTGTATGTGAAGTTCGACTGAAATTATGTGAAGTTGTTGTCACGTCCGAAGGTGATGAGACCCACCCTACCCCTGCTATAATTATATGTATAATTAACAATACCCTGAAATGTAAAACCAATAAGCTGCTGTAAAATTAATGAAGTTAGTTGCAGGAATAGAGATGGGACACGCATTGGATGCGTTCCGTTTTTTGCTTTAAAATTATGTGGCGTCAGTGAGTAATAAACCGGGACTACACTTGTTATCTTTCATCACCTTCGGACGTGACAACAACTTCACATAATTTCAGTCGAACTTCACATACAGGTAAGTTCGTTTGACTATTCAATAATTGCGATCATAAACAAATCTTGATTTAAACTTGTCACAAATAATTTTTTTTGTAAAAATATTTTTACTCTGCCGACCATTAAAAAAAACTACAGGTGGTAAATTTGTTCAAATCATTTAAAAACTTGTACACTTTCAATTAATAAAAAAATATTAGCAATAAACCACAACTAAAGCGACAATTGAATTTTTTCATAAGATAGTCGACAAAACTGAAAATCAAATAAAAATGAATACCTAATCTTAGTTTCGTCTCCCATATCGCATTTTATCATTTAATTGTTATTATTATCTAATTCACCGGTCATGTTAAAAGTGTGATTCCAGATTTCGAACACATACTCGAACTAAGTTTCGTGCTTCTGCGCATCTCTCCTCAGAAAACGTCGAGAGACTGCTCAATTTTTCTTATTAACTGGTGACGACTCACTATTTCTTCGACGTAGATAAATTCTTTTAGTATTTCCCATTCAGAAAGTCTCAAAATGTTACAAGAAAGCAATATTTTTTTAATTTCAAGACTCACTTTTATTTTTTCTCACAGAGAAAAAAACGCAAAATGTCGCAAGACTTTTTTCTTATTAACTGGTCACGACTCACTATTTCTTTGAAGTAGACCTTTAGCTTTCCCCAGCAGTGCTGGACTATTTCAATACAATTTCAAAATTATCCTAAAGGTGGATTGGACGTAATGAATGGCCTGTTAGGTCTCAGGATCTGAAACCTTTAGATTCCTTACGGGAAAGACTAAAGGAAGTTCCTTTAAGGAACTATTCTACGTCGAAGAAATAGTGAGTTGTGAACAGTTAATAAGAAAAATTAAGTAGTCTTGCGACATTTTGCATTTCTCTGTGTGAGAAAAAATTATAGTGAGTCTTGAAAAAGTAATTTAAAAAATGTTGCTTTTTTGTAACATTTTGACACTTTCTGAATGGGAAACAGCGTCGGTCTGGCCCCAGGGAACACCGGGACTTTTCCCGGTGGGCCGGTACCCCCGTGGGCCGGTCCGGCCCAGCTCTTCTTCCCTATATTCATTTTCATTCCACAGAAAATGGCACAGCTCAGCGCACTCCAGAATCTTTCTGGCCCACCCCAGGATTTAAAAGATTAACTTAAAAAAAATTAAATAAATCTACGATAAAATAATCGACAACTTAGTAATTTTTTTTTACTTTCTTAAAAAATCTAGGAAATTCAGAAAAATGTGCTTATTGCAAAATTGCGAGCTCGCTTCGCTCGGTTAGTTTGCTCTCTAATCATAAGTTTGGTTAAAGGGGCCTCCAAACCTGGAGAACCCTTTTGTTCAAATTCAGAACAAGGCCAAAATATGTTCAATAAGTAACTGAGTCGGACTCAAAATATTTTGCAAATTTTAAGGTCTCAATCTTTTTGTTTCCCGAACATGTCTAATCGATTTCGGCATGAGCTGGAAGCTCCTGGTTTTAAATCCAGCATATCATAGGGTCCTTCTTCATACGCTGCAGCGTCGGTCTGGGACTCAAAAAACTACCGGGATTTTTCAAACAAGCGGCCCACTGACTTTTTCTCAGACTATGGCAAAGTCAAAAGAAAGGGCATGGATGGGCGTAGCAATAATTTTTTCCCAGGGCGTAGGCGTAGGTATAGATCAAGGCCAGGTTGTAAAACAATCTAGGAGCCAAGAGAGCCGGAGCGAGCGAAGCGAGCTCGAGGTTTTCACTATCTAAAATATCCGAGCTAGCGAAGCGTGCTTGAGATTTTACTACAGTACGACTAGGCCATTACAACAAAAAACGCATGTGACTGATGAACGGACGTACTGACACCTATATGGTTCCATAAGACTAAAAACCAGGAGCCACGAGTGAAGCGAGCTCGATATTTTACTATGATATTTGGTCATTCCAAATCTGCAATAAGATCGATGTAAATCCTGAAGCGAGCAAAGTGAGCTTGAGATTTGACTCCAATAAGGCTAGGTCGTAAATCAAGAGCAACTGAACTCAATGCAGGAGCGAGCGAAGCAAGCTCGAGATTTTACTGCAATGTGACTTGGGACTAGGTCGCTGCAATACCACCAAGAACAAGGAGCGAGCGAAGCGAGCTCGAGTATTTGCTACATTATACAAGATAATACGCTGACGTTTCTTTAGGGGGATGATCCTGTGATAATTAGAACATTTTGATCACCAGATTTTGATATTGGTCCCATAGAAATGACTTAGTTTGATGGTCTGATCATCTCCTTAAACCACCGTCAGTATATGAAGAAGGACCCTACGATATGCTAGAATGCGTGTAGAATGTTTCACCGCAACAGAATTTAAAACCAGGAGCTTTCAGCTCATGCCGCAATCGATTAGACATGTTAGTGAAACAAAAAGATTGAGCAAGCGAAGCGAGCTCGAAAATTCTCAAAATATTTTGACTGTCTTTCACTACGCAGGGGGCCAGTGACTTACTGAACATATTTTGGCCTTGTTTTGAATTTGATCAAAAAGGTTCTCCAGGTTTAGAGGCCCCTTCAACCAAACTTATGATTAGGGAGCAAACCAAAACTGAACGAGCGAAGCGAGCTCGCAATTTTGCAATAAGCACATTTTTCTGAATTTCCCTGACTTTTTAAGAAAGTGAAAAAAAAAAATACTTTGTTGTCGATTATTTTATTGTAGATTTCCTTTCCTTTTTTTTTTAAAGGGACTTTTTAATCCTGGGGTGGGCCAGAAAGATTCTGGAGTGGGCTGTGCCATTTTCTGTAGGACAAAAATGAAGAGGGAAGAAGAGCAAGAGTGCGATTTTTGAAACTCATTCGTTGAACTCAGCAGTTGTAAATGTCAAAATTACTATGGAGATACGCATCTTTCTACTGCTGATTTGACATTCAAAAATCATACTCTGTGCGATTTTTGAAAGTCAAATCAGCAGTAGAAAGATGCGTAGGTACCTCCATACATTTGCTACTGCTGAGTTCAACGTATGAGATTCAAAAATCGCACTCCTGGGCCGGCCGGACCGGCCCACGGGGGTACCGGCCCACCGGGAAAAGTCCCGGTGTTCCCTGGGGCCAGACCGACGCTGATACGCTGACGGTGGTTTCAAGAGATGATCAGAAGTGCGATTTTTGAATCTCATTCGCTGAGTTCAACCTTAAGTTCAACAGTTGAAAATGTCAAAAATAATATGGAGATATGCATCTTTCTACTGCTGATTTGACTTTCAAAAATTGCACTCCTGAAGTTTGATTTTCGAAAGTCAAATCAGCAGTAGAAAGATGCATATCTCCATAGCAATTTTGACATTTTCAACTGCTGAACTCAGCGAATGAGATTCAAAAATCGCACTCCAGACCATCAAACTGAGTAAGTAACTGTTTCCATTGGACCAATATCGAAATCTGGTGATCAAAATGGTCTAATTATCACAGGATCGTCCCCCTGAACACAATGTAGCAAATTTGCGAGCTCGCTTCGCTCGCTCCTTGTTCTTGGTGGTATTTCAGCGTCCTAGTCCCAAGTCACATTGCAGTAAAATCTCGAGCTTGCTTCGCTCGCTCCTAATTCCCAACCTAGTCGTATTGGCACTGCAGTAAATCTACGAGGTTGCTTCGCTCGCTCCTGGATTGTGTGGTCATTGCTTGCTTGGTCGCTATTGATTTACGACCTAGCCTTATTGGAGTAAAATCTCAAGCTCACTTAGCTCACTCCAGGATTTACATAGATCTCTTATTGCAGATTTGGAATGGCTAAAATATCATACTAAAATATTGAGCTCGCTTCACTCGCTCCTGGTTTTTAGTCGCTTATGGAACCATGTGTCTTCTGTCACACGCGTTTTTTATTGTAACGCCCTAGTCGTATTGTAGTAAAATCTCAAGCACGCTTCGCTAGCTTGGATATTTTAGATCGTGAAAAACTCGAGTTCGCTTCGCTCGCTCCGGCTCTCCTGGCTCCTAGATTGTTTTACAACCTGACCTTGATCTATACTTAGCCTCTCTACGCCCTGGGAAAAAATAATTGCTACGCCCATCCATGCCCTTTCTTTTGACTTTGCCATAGTCAGGGAAAAAGTCAGTGGGCCGCTTGTTTGAATTTTCCCGGTAGTTTTTTGAGTCCCAGACCGACGCTGATGGGAAAGACTGAAGGAACTTATCTACGTCAAAGAAAAAGTGAGTCGTAACCAGTTAATAAGAAAATTGAGCAACTCTCGACATTTTCTGAGGAGAGATGCGACTAGGTGTAATTACCACAGCACGAAACATAGTTCAAGTATGTGTTCGAAATCGTGATTCACACTTTAAACACGACCGATGAATTAGATAATAATAATAATTAAATTATAAAATGTGATATGGGAGACTAAACTAAGATTATTCATTTTGTTTGATTTTCAGTTTTGTCGACTATCTTACGAAAAAATGCAATTGTCAAAAACGAACTTTTGATAATAACTCAAAAACTATGACACTTGTTATAATGCTATATGTTATTTAAAATGATCATAAAAGTGCCCCCTATCGGCTCAGAAAATATCTACATCGTTCTACCAAACACCCTGTAGGTATATTTGAGTTCAGTAAGCATTAAGCATCGCAATTTAGTATGGAATGGCAGATGATTTTTTTGGTATATACTTTTACTTCCATTGTAAAAGTTGTTTAGTTTGATGGTCTGTACCACAAAAATTAATCAAGATACAACGGCCATAATCATTATTTTATTAGTGTTTTACGCATGCCTGTTTCGGACCACTCGTGCACTTAACATTTTTATTTAATTAAAATTAAGTACTCAAATCTTCAGTCACCTCAGAATTTTTGTTGCTGCAGTTAGAAACCGCTCAATAACGCATTCGCTCTGATTTGTCACATACATTTAGCGCAGCGCCAGTAGCGAGCACCAGCGCCAGAAGCCACTGCGTAGTGAATAAACGTACGGCAAATTAAGTAATTTATTGCTTAATGTTGGCACGCGTGCCCCGCGCACTTCTCCGTTCTATCTTGATTTATTTCTGTGATCTGAACCATCCCTGAAAATGTTGACACGATAAAAAAAATCCTGGTAGTAAATGTTAGTGTTCTGCGTCATCTCATCACACCTTACATCACACATGACATCACTCGTCTACCATCTCGCCGGTGGTCGCAGCGTGGTGGGGGAGGTGAGCGCGCACGCGGGCGCGGGCGCCGGCGCGGCGCAGTGGGCGCTGGTGGCGGCCGCGCTGCGCCGCCCCGCGCTGCTCGACGCGCCGGCGCTGCGCGGTGCCGGCGCCGGCGCCGGTGACTGCACATACGCGCCGCCGCCGCCGCCCGCGCTGCTCGACGAGGCGCTAAGAGTCGTGAGTAGACACACTCACTATTCACTATCTATAAGTTCCTCCTTTATCAACATACTATTAGCTTGCTGTCATTTCATACGAATAGGAAAAAACTGACTAGAAGAGATAAACATGTGTGATAGGTACTGAATCGAGTGAGATAGACACTTGATTTGAAGAATCGTGACCGGGATTATTATTTAATATTCTACAATCGTTGACTCATCGACTACTGGACGTAAGGTCCGCGCTCCAAAGTGTCCGAACCGAATGATCACCAAAACGTATAAAGAGAACCAATTACGCGACTACTACGCGATAGGGTAAAAACTACGCATTATCCAAGCAAAATTTAAAAGAATTACAGCATTTTCAATATTTTTAGTTGCTTTATATTACGTATGTTGTACTGTACCTACACCTAGTTATTTGCGTAGGTTAGTCTCGGACACTTTTTTCGAGAATATTGTACTAGACCCGGCCTGTGTCCATTATTTTGTATGTCAATGTCTACAGTGCTTAGATATAGTATATGTCTAGATTGAGCCTCACGCTTCTACCGTTTAAAACAAAACGGGCCATCTTTCTTAGGTTCGTTTACGTGAGGCGTCATACAAATTATCTCTGTGTGTGTGCATATGCTATACGGTTTATCGGCCATAACTGATTGCAATTTTTTTCGACGCGTTCTTAGCTTCGATATGTTAACTAATTGGTGAACACAAAGAGATTATACCTAGCAAATAAAGAGGTCCTTGATCTTAGAGCATGCATGCATGCATGCATGCGTAAACCTATTAAATAGAAAATAATTAAACTGTACTGGCGAACCGAAATATTACTCCAACGCCTATTATTGCTTGCCTCCGTCTGCCGAGTGCCGAGTGCCGAGAGCACGGCACGGACACGCAGACGCGGCACGGCACAAACACGAGGCAAACATTGGTGGGGGGTAGAGAGAGAGTGTCCGTACCGTAAAGCACGGCAATGGTCAGATGACTATCAACACCGCTGCAAGCGCTACCACTTTCTTCCCCTTGAACACCGACGTAATATTAGCGACATTTGCTACTTGATAAATATCTCGAATGGATCCATTGACAGCCCAGATTTAATCTCTAAAATATGTCTTCGTACCAATCAATTAGGCCTTAGGCAACGTCCCTTGTTACACGTTCCCCTTGCTAAGACTAACTATAGACTATCCTACAAGCGCGGCTCGAACAATCGTTGACATGCTGAAGATTGGACTGTTTGAAGTCTGAAATGTTTGTAAATGCCTGGTAATGGTTGATATTTCTATTTTAAGCCGATAATCTGTTTTATAAAACTGTTTTGTAGTTTGGCAAAATATTTTATAGTGAATTTAAAGTGAATTTACTGTGTTTTTTGAAAATAAAATAAATCAATGTTTACGTCTTCTATTGAATGTCTGTTTTTTTCAATCGGCAAGCAATACAATTAATTTTGAAAAAAAAAAAATTGCGCGGACTTGCGCGAAGGCTTACTTGTATAGTGTGGACGGCACCTCCGTGTTCCGTCTTGCGTTCGAGTAAAACCGTGCGGTTTAAACTGGGCAGGCAAGAAGGTGTGTGTAGCCGGAGCCGCACTTTTGCGGTCTGCCGTGTGCCGTGTGCCGTGTGGCGTCCGAACCCCAGACAGCTTCTTAAGCGCTCTATTCCCGGTCCAGCCCCGCTGTACGTCCCGCCAAGGTCATACACGATGCACGATGCAAAAGCGCTGTATTCACGGTTCATCCCCGCTGTACGTCAGCTCAATCGACGTACGTCAAGCCTATTCACGGTGCTTTTGCATCGTGCATGACCTTGGCGGGACGTACAGCGGGGCTGGACCGTGAATAAAGTGCTTTAGATTATCCGGTGATAGTTTCTGTACCCGCTCACTATCTAGGCGCCGTATCTGATCGTAGGTACCTGTTTTCCAACCTGATGTTAACTTGTAATAATATACGAAGTATAACAATTAACAAAACATTCCACAAATATTTAAAGGGACGGTTTAGAGTTTAGTTAGACCATCAAACTGTACAACTTTTACAATGGGAAAAGTCGAAAAAAAATAATCTGCTGTGCCATATTTTTGAGTCGAGTAGGCAGGTACATCTACTGTAGTTTTCTATGAAACATAATTATGATGCTTTTTATTTTTTCTCGATATTGATTTCATTTAAAAAAAAATGGTTTAGTTTTAGGGTTTAAACATACATACGTAAACTCGCGATCGTTATTTCAGGTAATGGTCTAAACCAGCCCTTTAAATATTATTAGGGTGTTTTATTACACCCTGTTGGTAACTGTGCGCGTGTGTGTGTGTGTGTGTGTGTAGTGCTCGGCGCGGTGCTCGGAGCTGGAGGCGCGGCTGGAGGGCGCGGGGGAGGGGGAGGGGGGCGCCGCGGTGGAGAGCATGCTGCCCGGCGCGGCGGAGTGGGGCGCCGCCCGCGTCGCGCTCAGCTCGCCCGCCGACCGCCGCCTGATGCTCGCGCGGCTGCTCCACCAACAGGTACCTACCCTACCTAGTGCCTAGTACCTACTGCACACATCATCATTACCTCTTCATTACCTATACAAGGTTATTTGTAATTCCACGTATTCCTTTCAAGGCGTTGAAGGGCAGCCTAAATGCAATTATGTGAACCCCCATATGTGGGGTCGGAAATCAATAGTTTTCGAAATATTTGGAATTTAAGGTTTTTTAACAAAAAAAAACATTTTTTCACACATTTTCTTAAATTAAAAAAAAATTGCTTATTCTATGGCTTCGATTTGAATTTTAATTCATAGCTAACACTTTTTCCAAGATTTTTTCAATGCAATTCAAAATAAACCAATATTAACAACACAACAAAGTAACAAAGACGGTTAATTTTTGAAAAAAATTTACAAAGTCTTGAAATCATGTAATTTTTCTAAAAAAATTGTATGAAAAAAGTGTGCGTTTTACTGAAATAACTGCCTCGTTTGGTTAGCTTTCTAAAGAGGTATAAATGTTCTAGAACTAAATGGAATTACAATATCAAAAAAGGTTTTTTACTTAGTACGTGATACGTAGAGACAACATTCTCTTGGAGAAAAATTGTATGCAAATTTTTTAGATAACATTATTTATTAATTTAAATCTTCACATCTTACTCAGAGTGAGCCCCTCGGTTCCGAACACATACACGCAAGCACTTTCTTAGTTAATTTTTAGTTATTCTTGAAGTAAAGGTAAAATCTCATTACCTCCGCTGCGTTTATTATGCGCTGCCTTAAGTCTTCTACGTCGTTTACTGTGGTATGATAAACAAGGTCTTTCACGTGTCTCCATTTTTGGAACCGAGGGGCTCACTTTGAGTAAGATGTGTAGATTTAAATTAATAAATAATGTTATCTAAAAAAAAAATCGTCATAATTTTTCTCCAAGAGAATGTTGCCTTTACGTATCACGTACTAAGTAAAAAACCTTTTTTTACATTGTGATTCCATTTATTTCTAGAACATTTATACCTCTTTAGAAAGCTAACAAAACAAGGAAGTTATTTCAGTAAAACGCACACTTTTTTTTTAGAAAAAACGCATGATTTCGAGGTTTTGTAATTTTTTTTCAAAAATTAACCGTCATTGTTATTGATTTATTTTGAATTGCTCAGTATGATCGGACATTGATTTATGAAAAAATCTCGGAAAAAGTGTTAGCTATGAATTAGAATTCAAATCGATGCCATAGAATAAGCTAATTTTTTTTAATTTAAGAAAATGTGTGAAAAACTATGGTGAAAAAATGGGTTTTTTGGTAAAAATCCTTAAATTCCAAATATCTCTAAAACTATTGATTTCCGACCCCACATATGGGGGTTCACATAATTCCATTTAGGCTGCCCTTTAACTTCCTGAAAGGAATACGTCGAATCACAAATAACCCTGTATTATCATGACTAGGGGAATTCCGCGCTACCGCTGCGTTCTAGAAAAGTCAAAGAGCATTGCGTGGCGGGGTTAATGCTTTATGTAACTAACAGTAATATATGTGCGCCTGTGTGCCGACAGAGCGACGCCGACGGGGACGCGGGCGCGGGCGCGGGCGCGGAGTCGTGGCGGCGCGTGCGGTGGCGCGAGCACTGCGCCTGCGCGCTCGTGTGCGCCGCCGCGCGCGACCACCGCGCCGCACACACCGCGCGCGCGCTCGCACACCTGTTCCCCGGCAACGGATACATCGCCATGAGTTAGTACCCTACCCTACCCGACCCTACCCTACCCTACCTGAGTTAGTACCTCACACTGGCATTTGGGGAGCGATGATAGCCTATTGGCTATGTGCACGACACTAGCGCCACACTAGCGCGGCGTAGCGCATGAACTATGTCGGCCAGCCGTGAATTATCTACACTATATTATAGTACTGTAAAGGACTGTGTTTGTTCGAGGATTCTGCTAAAACTACTGGACTGATTTTAATAAAACTTTTTATATTTAAAAGCTTATTATTAGTGTTAAAAGCTAGCTTATATTTTATTTCGGTACGATGACGGGAGCGGATGCGGACGAAGCCACGGACAAAATCTAATTTGTATCGGAATTCCCATACAAACTTTTACCTCAATTTTAACACCTTTGGGGTTTAAAATGCGACAAACCTTTTTTAAGTGAGCATCTAGATGCCAATAGAAACTTGCATGCCAAATTTTAAGTAAGGCCTCGTTCAAGGAGACGATGCACTTCACGCGACACTTCACGCGGCACATCACGCGGCACTTCAAGCGTATTCTCCGTTCATGGTTCCGTCCGCGGCAGCTGCCGCTACACGCGCCGCGGCAGCTGCCGCTACACACGCCGCGGCAGCCGCCGCTACACCCGCCGCGGCAGCCGCCGCTACACCCGCCGCGTCGCCCGCCGCGGCTACCGCAGCTTTTTTTGCATCCTGTCAGTCTTTATACAACGTGTTAATGAATTAACGCAAAACCTCATACACCCCAACTGATTTATAACAAAATAATTAGATAGAAACAATAATGTCATTATTTTGATAGTAAAATTAAAAGTTATAGGTAAATTTCAGCAATGAATGAAAGCGCTAACGTACTCATGGATACATTTTAATAATCTTGTTTTGGTAGTAAGTCGGGTGAGTGTGGCTGTGCGGAGGGTTGGCGTTGGGTTCATTAAATTTAAAATTTTAGACACAAATAAATTAATATTTTGAAAAAAATTACCTATGTTGAAACCATGATAATTCGATTCTGCTCTCGATTCTAAACAAACTACTTTCTAGTTTTGCGTTAATTCATTAACACGTTGTATAAGCTACTTGGTCTTATCCGTAGGAATTCGTTTTAAACCGCCCGTTTCGTTTTAAACCGGTTTAAAACCGCCCGTTTACAACTATAGCCGTGTTGCCCGCCGCTGCACCCGCCGCGTCAGCTGCCGCGTCAGCCGCCGCGTCAGCTGCCGCGTCAGCCGCCGCGTCAGCCGCCGCGTCACCTGCTGCGGCTGCTGCCACATGCGACGCTTCAAATCAAACAAAAGCATGCAAAAACGCTTCTCCGTGAACGCTCTCATACATCTTCATATGTTTGTTTTTCCGGCAGGCCGCGCCGCGTGAAGTGACGCGTGAAGTGCATCGTCTCCTTGAACGAGGCCTTAGTAGTCTTGACAGTTTTGGAGATTCCGTGTTAAGTTAGTGTGTGGATTTGCATAGATTCAAGCAAATCTGACACAGCTCCGTCATCAGTAGTTCAAATTTCTGCCACAGCGTGCGCTGCGATCGACTTGACAGTTCCCAACACCCACTTCGCACATAGCCAATACGGAAAAGAGCTGGCGCCTCAATTATGAGGACGCGGTTCGATTCCTGGCCTGTACCACTAAGTTCTTCGGAATTTATGTAGGTATTTATCATTTACTAGCTCTGCGGTGAAGGAAAACATCGTGAGGAAACCTGCATTCCGGAGAATGAAAAAAACGAAATACCATAAGTTCGGAGGTATGTGTCAAATATGGATGAGCTTGGGGCGAACACAAAAGACTAGCGATGGTCGCAGTGTTACATAACGACCCTCGTTTGCAATAGCCCAACCACAAATAATAATAATACACCGGCACTTCACTCTCGCCGAGAATTTTAAAGGAAAATTACTACGGCGTAGATGTCACGAGAACAATGAAGGGCATCCACACTCTCGTTCTCGGCGAGAATGAAGAGCCGGCATAATGATCGTCACTCGTCAGTGTGCGGGACGGCGCCGCTGTGGGCGGCGGCGGGCTCGGAGGGGGCGGCGGCGGGGGCGGGGGCGGGGGCGGCGTGGCGCTGCGAAGTGAGCGCGGTGGCGGGCGCGCTGCCGGCGCTGGCGCGCGCGGCGGGGGCGCAGTGGGCGGCGCGTGAGGCGGGGGCGGCGGCGCGCGCGGTGCGGCGGGCGCTGCGCGGGGCGGGCGCGGGCGGCGCGGGGGCGGCGTGCCTGCGCGCGCTGCTGCTGGAGGCGGAGGCGCACGGCGGCGGCGCGGACGCGGCGGCGCGCGCGCTCTTGGTCGCGCTGGACGCCGCGCCACACGCACAGGTATGTACCGGTACCGGTGCCGGTGCCGGCGAATGTGTCTGTATATACCTTAGAGAATTTAACGATGGAGCTGTCATAGCACTCATTCACCGAACACATTTTACTTGTAATTCGACGTATTCCTTTCAGGACGTTAGGCTACCTGTCCATTGACGCGAGCTGGCTGTGCGAGCTGTGTAGCTGTGTAAATATTAACCAATCAGGAGCTCGGCCGATTTCGTTCGGATCTCTGATTGGTTAATATTTACACAGCTACACGGCTCGCACAGCCAGCTCGCATCTGTGGACGGGCAGCCTTAAAGGGCAGCCTAAATGCAATTATGTGATCCCCATATGTAGGGTCGGAAATGAATAGTTTTCGAGATATTTGGAATTTAAGATTTTTTACCAAAAAACCCATTTTTCACACTTTTTCTTAAATAAAATAAAAAATAAGCTTATTCTATGACGTCGATTTGAATTTTAATTCATAGGTAACACTTTTTCCGAAATTTTTGCATAAATCAATGTCCGATCATACTGAGCAATTCAAAATAAATCAATAACAATGACGGTTAATTAAAAAACATATAGAATGTCTTGAAATCGTGCGTTTATTCTCAAAGAAATTGTATAAAAAAAAGTGTCCGTTTTACTGAAATAACTTCCTTGTTTTGTTAGCTTTCTAAAAAAGTATAAATGTTTTAGAAATAAATGGAATTACAATGTCAAAAAAGGTTACTTAAGGTTTTAAAAGGTTAAAACGCACACATTAAAAAAAAAATTTGGGAATAAACGCATGATTTCATAGAGACTTTTTTTATATTTCAAGACTTTCTAATTTTTTTTTTTTTAAATTAGCCGTCATTGTTATTGATTTATTTTAAATTGCTCAGTATGATGATATGTACATTGATTTATGAAAAAATCTTGGAAAAAGTGTTAGCTTTGAATTAAAATTGATATCGACGCCATAGAATAAGCAATTTTTTTTTTATTTAAGTAAAAGTGTGAAAAAATGATTTTATTTTTGGTAAAAAACCTTAAATTCCAAATATCTCGAAAACTATTAATTTCCGACCCCACATATGGGGGTTCACATAACTGCATTTAGGCTGCCCTTTAAGGCTGCCCGTCCACAGATGCGAGCTGGCTGTGCGAGCCGTGTAGCTGTGTAAATATTAACCAATCAGAGATCCGAACGAAATCGGCCGAGCTCCTGATTGGTTAATATTTACACAGCTACACAGCTCGCACAGCCAGCTCGCTGCATTTAGGCTGCCCTTTAACGTCCTGAAAGGAATACGTCGAATTACAAGTAGGTAACCCTGTATTGTACACACTATGGTGCATACTTGTGTTGTGTATACTGTAACAGTAGTTCAGAGCGGTGTCGTGTGTCGGCAGTGGACGTACATCGTGGGCGCGGCGCTGTGCCCGCGCGAGGCGGCCGCGCTGCCCGACCTGCTGCTCGAGCGCCAGCTGCGCCTCCACGCGCTGCCCGGCGAGCTGCCCCCCCCCCCCCCCGCGCCGTAGCGCCGCGCCGTAGCGACGTAGCGCCGTAGCGACGTAGCTCTACGTATCGGATCGACGCGATTAATCATCCATCAACGTGTCGCATAGGATAACAGTTGTACAAATTATTATAAGTTATACATGACGACTGTAACATACTTAGGGTTGAACCTCATCTGACAGCACCGCATCGCCTTTTTCTGTCGCTCCATCCTTTTCTGTCACTCAGGAACGTCATTTGATAAAGCAAATAAGGTAGACGGAACGCGATCGCGCGCGGCGGTGCTGGTGCTGCGGCGTGCGATCGCGAAAAAGGCGATGCGGTGCTGCCAGATGAGGTTCAGACCTTATTATTAAAGTAGATTTATATTTGGTAAGTGACTGAGTAGGGTGATCCGTAAATAATTTATCATACATTTTACAAATAAATTACTTTAAAATTATTTTACGTTTTAATTTCATAATTCCCCTATTTATTTAAAAATCATTCAACTTTCAATGAAGATCTGAGAAGTTTTTATTTTGTATAGAGTTAACCCGCGACTTCGTCCGCACAAATTATATACCAGATTTTAAGTCAGATCATAAATTCATAACCTATCAAACAAAAACAGTTTCATCAAAATCGATTCAGTAGTTTTTGCGTGATGCTAGATCAAACAAACACACAAACAAACAAACAGACAGACAAAAAATCCAAAAATTGGTGATTTGGAATCAGGGACACCTAAAAACCATATCGTAATCTTTTTTTTTGTAAATATCTTCAATGTACAGACACACTTCTGTTACAGTTTTATAATAGTTTAGATGTAGTCGCATCTATTTCTTGCTTTGTATGTATTTCTATGGAAGTGCGTCCAATGCGCTGCACTCGCATTATCGTAGTCATAGTCATATAATTTATTGCAACCATGGGTTTAAAAGATGTTAGGTAACATAATATTGATTCCCATAATATTGACCCTGCTAGGGCACTGCAAAACTTAAATCTAGAATTAGAATTAAAATTCAATTAGAATTAAAATTATTTCATTACATTATAATTTGTTAATAAATTGAAGTGAGACAGGAATGTAGGTCGAATGAGGTGTTGAATAAAACCACACATTGTAGGATACGTGTTGTATTGTCAACGATCCGTACAAGAGAGAGAGAGAGAGCATCGATCGAATAATATTAGCTTAGTCAGCTACGTTTACTTGTCACAGTGTTGCAGCGCGTAACGTTAAGTCGCGGTAAAAGGGTAGACTTAGGCATATACTACAAAATGCCTATTTAATTAAATTTATACTCACAAAAACTTAAATCTAGAATTAAAATTATGTCATATATTATAATTTATTAATCATGGCTATCGAATTGAATTGAATTAAATAACATTACACTTCCAAATAGAAAACAATTAGTAAAACAAAACAAAAACATAATACCTACTATAGGGCTACAGAACAAAACTAAAATGAGATGATTACATATATTTGGTTTGTAGATATTCCTATGTTAGAGTGATAGGCATGGACAACAAACCGAAAAAGGACTTAAAAAACTCGCGCACGCGGCGGCCCACACCCGACCGATAACCTCAAAGCCTCCGAACACGAACACGAACAAACAATTGAAAGTTATGCACCAAAACGTTCGTTCAATTACGGGAAAGACCGGATTACTGGATATTTTAACGAACAAACATAATCCAGATGTAGTTGTTTGTACGGAAACTTGGTGTAGGGCGAATGAAATTCGACGCGTGAGGCTCTGTGGCTATCAATTAGCAAACTACTTTTGTCGCACCGTGATCGCTCACGGCGGCGTTGCACTATATATACGCACAGATCTTATGTATATACAGCGGACAGACTTGCAGGCTCTGGCTGTCGAATTTGATTGTGACCTAAGCGCCATAGAATTATCTAGCACAAATATTGTTATTATAGGTATAAATATTGTTATTATAGGTATATATAGAACCGGAAACGGGGATTATAATAATTTTTTATATACAATTGAAATGTTAATGTCTAAATTGAATGACGAAGGTAAAAGATTTATTTTGGTTGGCGATATAAATGTGGATTACCTTAATGACATATATAAAAATAAGAAGCCATTTGACGATCTTATACACTGTTATAACTCTAAAAATATAGTTGACTTTCCCACGCGTATATCAGGTACCTGCGCAACATCCATAGACTGCGGAATAGTTGCTTGTAGTGATAGTGAGGTGACCGCTACCTCTATTGATACACCGGTAAGTGACCACGAGGCTCAGCTGTTTGTAATAACTTTAAAATCACATAAAAATAGCTTATCTAAGTTCATAGAACGACGAATATTTAATGACAATTCTATTTATAATTTTTATCTTGACATTACTAATTATGACTGGAATTTTATATATTTATTTGACATTAATATTAATGAAAAATTTTCTAAATTATTTTCTGTACTGACATTCTATATAAATATCCACTTTCCAATTAAGAAAATATTTTTAAAAAAGAAATCCAGCACACCTTGGATGAGTGTCGAGTTAGTTTCCTATGTGCAAAAGTTCGAAGACTTTTGCGCAATGAAGCATCAGTATCCCAGCGACAAAACAATAAATGACTGTGTACGCTACTACTCGAGCCTCATTAAATCAACCAGCCTGCGTGATCGTCGCGCATATAATGATGATAGACTCACAGGTGCGAAAAACCCTTCTAGAGAGGTATGGCGGATCGTTAATGAGGAGATATCTGATAAGAGTAGACAACAGAATGTGGAACTTATCAGTGAAGGGTCACCCGTCCAAGCTAATAAAATCCCTGATTATTTTAACAACTACTTTCTGACGGCTACAACTAATTTACCAATAAGTAGTAATAAGTGCCAGGCTGTTCACTACCTAGACCAATACTTACACGAGCTAAACCCACCGCAGTTCTCCATACCGATCGTCACCCGAGATATACTTAATAAAGTGTTAAAAAGCATGATTCATAAATCGGGCACACTTGACATATACGACATGTCAGTTAATATATTGTTGTCAATTTGGCCAGTTTTAGCAGACATACTAGTGACCCTTATCAATGAAATGTTTAGCGATGGGATATATCCCGACGTGTTAAAGACTACTAGGGTCTGCCCGATTTACAAGGGCAAGGGAGATAGAACTCAAGTAAACAGTCATAGGCCCATTACAATTGTTCCTACCATATCAAAAATTATTGAATCGATCTTATCCTCAAGCATTATGGAACATCTTGAGACAAATGACCTACTGACGGACAGACAGTACGCGTATAGAAAGGGCAAGTCCACAACGGCTGCAGCACATCAGGTAATGGATTCGATTTTGACCAGCATCGACGATAGGTACAAGACGGCTGGTGTATTTTGTGACCTCTCGAAAGCTTTTGACGTAATTCAGAACGACATACTTTTAAAAAAGCTACAATCATACGGCATCAAGGACAACTCTTACAGGCTACTCAAATCGTTCCTACAAAATCGCAAACAGCGTGTAGAGATATCCACGAACGGCCGCAAGTACAGGTCCGAGGCAGGTGACGTCACTGTAGGTATTCCGCAGGGGTCGGCTCTTGGAAACACCCTGTTTTTGGCGTTCATCAACGATTTGCCCCACTTCATAACAGACGGTCTAGTCGTTTTATTCGCTGACGATACGACAGTAATAGTGTGTGCACGAGACTATGAACAGCTAAACATAAAAATAAATTGTACCTACGAGCGACTGCAACAGTGGTTTTCTTCAAATGGGCTAATTCTAAACGCGTCAAAGTCAAACCTGATGCTATTTACTGCCAAACACATTGAGAAACCACTTAGCATCACTAGTCCAGTCCCTCTTTGCTATTCATGCAAGTTTCTTGGGTTCACTCTAGATGCCAACGTTAACTGGAAATCGCATATACAGTCCCTATGTGACAAACTTAGCAGTGCAACTTACGCAGTAAGAAAACTTCGACCAGTTGTTTCCAGTGCCGTACTTAGACAAACGTACTTTGCGCATTTCCACTCGCTTATGACCTATGGCATCCTATTATGGGGGGATTCAACGGACTCAAATAGAATATTTATATTACAAAAACGGGCACTACGTATAATGGAAAGTATTAAGCCCCGTCAAACTTGTAGGACTCACTTTGCAGAAAAGCATATCTTGACTATGCCCAGTCTATATTTATTTGAAATTATTTCATATGTCCGTCGGAATATTACCCATTTCAATCGTCGTGTAGGTGGAGGCCATTCACTACGCAACGCGGGAAGACTGGCTAGCGTGTCCCGTCGTACAGAAATGGCTTCTAAAAACCCACGAATAATAGGTCCGACTTATTATGAGCGACTTCCTGAACATCTGAGGAATGTAACCAATGACGAATCATTTTATCGCCAACTAAAAAGACTTTTGCTGGATGGTGAATTTTATTCTGTAAACGAATTTCTTTTGTTTGACTTTAAGTAGACTACAATAAGTAATTGTAGCGACATTTTATTTAAATTGAATTGTATTTTCTTATGTATTAAATTATTTATTTGACATTGTTACTCTCTATATTAGTGATGTTGACATTTTATTCTTCTATTTTATTTTTTTATTTTTTATTCTTGACGATCATATTATCCTTTGACATTTTTATTTTTATGTAACATGTAATTATGAATTTGATAATATGAAATAAATAATTCTATTCTATTCTATTCTATTCATGTTAAAAGGTAAAAAGAGAAAGTTATTAAGTTTTATATTATTCCGTCCTCAAAAAACTCCTGCAGTGTGTAATAGCATTTTCCAATGAGATGTTTTTTTAATTGTTGAATGAAGTTATTAAATTCGTCTATTTTCTTTAAATTTCCTGGTATCTTATTAAATATTTTTGGTAATTGAATTTCTCGCCGCGTCTCCTTGAACGAAGCCTTAAGAGCTTGTTTTTCTCTTTTCAGTTAATATCTTATTATACATATATTGTATGTATAAAAGAAAGTCGGGTTTATTCGATATCTCGAGAACGGGAGTAAAAACTCTTTAGACACGAAGCGGCACTGGTCAACGATCTGATAGAGGAACTTTGCGGATACAATAGAGGAAATAAGCAGAATTATAAATCAGTGACAAACGACAAAGTTGACATCATAGTTGTCAGAGCGAGTGTCGAACTGGGAGGGGGTTGTGCAAGGAATATAACTACTCTCTACGGGTTGTGTGTAGTGTGTCGCGTGGGCAGTACATATGTTCCTTGCGCGTGGGCTACCAGGGAGAGCGGAGAGCAGATGTTTATAGAGACACCGACCACTGTACTGTGGCATCGGCAGGCGCGCTGACTGCGCTATGCGGCGCGCGGCGCTGCTGCTGCTCGCGCTGCTGCTGCCCGGTGAGCGGTCGAGTCCACCTTCATGCTCCACGCCACTACCTACTAGCAACGTGCCTACTAGCAATAGCGGCGTGGTCTACACGGCGCGGTGCGGCGTCTGAGCGGTGCCGCTGCGGTGTCCTGCATACATACCAAATGTACCAATATATAGTAGGTACCATATGCCACACGGTGTGGCACCGCGTCGCCCGCACGCCGGATTTGCGACGTGCAAGACGAGGCGGGGAGGGGTGTACGTGCGGGCGTGGTGCGGCGTCGCTCAGTTGTTTGCGCAGAAAATTTTTATTAACAGACTGGACGTGCAACACTTCTTTCGTCGCTACTCGGGCGTCGCACAATATTGCTGCGCCGCCTCGCCCGTGTGAACGCCTGGGCGGCGAAATACTTGCGGTTTGGAACGGCTCTGACGTGTCGTTTTGTCGCAGGGTGCGGCGCGGTGCTGGCGACCGACGACGCTGAGGACGACAGCGACTCGGCGCCCTTCATGGTGAGTGTCGGCGCTCGCGAGCCCGCCCCATGCGCTGCGTGCCGTAACGTGTGTGCTCGTGTCCGCAGATAGTGGTGGAGCACATCGACGGGTGGCGCTGCAGCGGCTCCCTTGTGTCGCTGCGCACCGCGCTCACCGCCGCCGCCTGCGCTGCGCCCGGCCGCGGCGACCCCGCCGGCGCCGGCGCGCTGTGGGCCCTCGCCGGCGCGTGCGGCGCGCGCGCTGAGGCGCGGGGGCCCTGCGCGCGCCGCGTGGCCCGCGTCGCTGCCGCGAGGGGCGCCGCCGACGACCCGGCCGGCCGCCATGTCGCGCTGCTCGAGATGGAGGCCCCCTTCGGCGACGAGGCGCACACGCGCCCGATACTGATGGCGACGATGCCCGGCGAGTGAGTCCGGCCCCCGCCTCCGCTCCCGCCCCTCCCCGGCGGCCCCCTCTGACCGCCCCCCTCTGGTCGCAGGTGCGGCGCGGCGGGCGACACGTGCCACGTGGTGCGGTCGCTGTGGCCGAAGCGCGGGCGCGAGCTGCGACTGCGCATCGTGGACGCGCGGCTGGCGGAGGAGAGCGCCTGCACCGTGCTCGCGCAACACTGGGCCGACGTGCGCGAGCGCGCGCTCTGCCTCACCGGGTCTCGCCTCTGTCGCGTGAGTGTCCCCTCGCCCCCGCCCCCGCTCGCGGCGCCGGGTCCGCGATTTCTCCTGAGTCCTGACCGCGCGTCTGACGACCTTTCGCAGGGCGACTGGGGCGCGGGCGTCGTGTGCGGCGGCAAGCTGTGCGGCGTGGTGTCGCGCTCGGCGGACGACGCGGCCGCGGCCGGCGCGCCGGGCGATGAGCTCGAGGACGACGCGCCGTCGGCGGGCTGCGGGCACACGCACGCGGCGCACAGTGTGGCGCGCTGGCGACGCTTCCTGCACTGCGCGCACACGCTGCGCGCCTGCGGCCGGTGAGTGCCGAGTGTGCACTGTGCGGCGACCCGCTCCCGACCTACGCGTCGTAGTGCCACGTCACGACACCGCTCGCTGTCCGCAGGGGCGACTGCGCCGAGCTGTGCACGGAGCGGCGCCTGCTGGTCGAGGAGGAGTCGGGGGGCGCGGGGGGTGCGCCGGACGCGGACGACTCGCGCGCTGAGGACGACGCGCCCGACACGACGACTCGATCGACGTCACCCGCCATCGCGACTAAACGAAACTCATTCTCTGTTGAAGTTTCATGTGAGTATTTTTCATTAACTGTTTTTGTACTTACATAACTACCTAAACATGTTCTATATTTAGTAATTTTTTTTCCTAAGACGCACGCTAACGCTATCCGGCCATAACTTGCGCTCCTTTCTAAATAGAGTAACCGACAAGACAAGACAACAAGACACAACTCGAATGTGGTAGCATAGCTAAGTATATAGGATGGTACCATGGTTGTACCTTACCTACCTATAATCTATTGGGGTCCGATTCGTCGGTTCGACCTCGACTCTCGTTAATCTTCACAGCCGTGAGGCGGCCGACGCACAGCGGGCCGCCAGCGCGCAGAACCGGCGCCGGCACCGGCGGGGTGGTGACGCCCCCCGTGCCGGCGGCGGGCCCCGGAACCGACGCCGCCCCCGCGCCCTCGCGCACCGAGGGCCCCGCCGCGACGTCAGCCGTGCGCAACTCGCCGGTCTTCGAGCCGAACCGACCGGACTTCAGGGTGCGTATACTGTCGTCACTCGGCGTCGCTCCCTCGGCTCGCCACTCGGCCGCCGAGCGAGTCGGCGCGTCGCCGTCGGCCGGCGCGGCTCGGCCCTACGGGCGCCGGGGCGCGGCGGCTGACGCGCGGGCGGCCGCAGGTGGCGCCGGCGCCGCCCAGCAGTACTCGCGTCGTGTGGTTGAAGGCGGGCGAGTACGGCGACAACGCGGCGGACTATGGCGCGCCCGGCGACGAGCCGCCCGCGCCCTCACGCTCGCCGGCGCCCGACGCCGACACGACCGCGCCGGCGCCGGCGCCCTCACCCGACGCAGACGACGCGACCGCGCCGGCGCCGCGCCGCGTGGCCGCCGCACGCCTCGTGGTCCCCGACGACGCGTCGCCGGAACAGCTCGCCGACATTCCGCCCGTCCGTCATACGCCACGCGCCGCCAGTGGTAACAGGGCGTGTGTCCACGCCCTGTTACCGCTACCCTTAGTACTGTGCTTTTTGTTAAAATAAACTTATTTTGAAAACGAACCGTTTTTTCATTTCGGCTCTGCTTAATAAATACCTACTTAGGTACCTACTGCGCATATTCTTGGTTCAATGCAATTTGCTTTCACACACGACAATTGTCTTGCTGAAAGCAAATTGCATTGAACCAAGAATATGGCGCTCTCATATTACAGGGTGTCCCAAAACTCAACGTCAAGCCGCAAACAGGAGGTGGGTGAGTTTTAAACTGTAGTCTTTGGGTGAGTTTATAAATGTTTAAAAAAAACCAAGTTTGATAGTTTTCGAGATTTTTTCGAAAAAAGTTCTCTTTAGATTGTTTTTAATTACATTGTAATTGCAATTAAGAAAAACATAGACATAGCGTAGCAAAGCAAACATTTATTTCATCTGTAAGGTACAATAGGTAGGCCGCACGACGCGCTACTCACTGCCAGTGTAAGCTGACCGCGCGATATCTACTATAAGCGTGATCCAACCACCCGGAGACCCGCTTATACTGGAAGTACCTGTGCAGTGCGTCCTGAGGCCTATTGTACATATAGCGATACATCAAACTATACAAAACCAACATAAGCTAGCCGAGCGTAAGTTGCATAACGCATAAAATCCCACGGACAGCTTATTTTGTTTTGTCTAGGTGGGCGTATCGAGACCGTCAGTGGCGCATTGCGGAGAGGCATGGACAATCATCATGGTACGGGTTCGAATCCACACCGACGACATGTCATGTACCAATGAGTTCCAATGGAGTGCAAAGTGGGCGTGGAACGCGTGCCACACGGTTATGCAATGCATTGCATAACATCGTAAGGTGCGCGACGTGGTGCAAGCGAGAGGCGGATAAGTAGTTGTAGCAGCGTGAGTGCGAAGACAAGTGGCGACAGTCGTCTCCGAAGCAAAAGCGCTTCTTTGCATTTCTAACCGTACACTGAAAAAGTAATTCTGATGCGTATGATGTGAAGTCTACCGATCTGCATTGGGTAGGTGTGGCCTAACGCCCAAACACCCTCCATGGGGGTAAGCCTGTGCCCTGCAGTGGGGCGTATAAAGGGATGATGATGTATCGCTGTTGTACGTACAGATGCAATAAATGTTTGCACTCATAATTTTAATTAAAAACAACCCAATCCAATGAGAACTTTTGTCGAAATAAATTATCATCAATAAGTAGTAGTAACCTCTATATTTTTTCTTATATTGGGTGTAACAGAGAGGTGTAATAGAACATGTTTATACCATAATCATTTTCTATTACACCCTTTAGGACTAAATGTTATATGACATTTTTTGTTTGTCTATAGATCTTCTATCGATAAACCTAGGTTTTAGGGTGCGCCGCATTTTTGAAATTATCGAAAAATTGTGGTTACCACTATGCCAGCGTCCCATACAAAGAGGTTCAAACCCCTTTATTAAATTGGCCAACTTTTGAAATTGCTTGCCAGGTTACCGCCAAACATTTTTTATACAGGGTGTAGTCTCAAAGTGGACATAGAAAAAATTGTTACCGCAGAAGTCTTACAGAAGAAAGAGTTTTCTGTAAAAAGTATGGAACTAATAGTTTGTTTTTGAATTGGTTCCGCTGACAAGATTATTCTGGATTGCGTAACAGGTATTTTCATGAAAAAATTTACAAATTTGTAGAAGCTACATCTAAAAGTTAAGGGCAGGGTGGCGATTTCTCCAAAGTTAAAAAAAAAAAAAAACGAAAACTATCAAACTTGTTTTTTTTTTTTTTTTTTTTTTTTTTGTATTTTTCCCTGAACAGTTATAAACTCACCTATCTCCTGTTTGCGGCTTGACGTTGAGTTTTGGGACACCCTGTAGGTATATCGAAGAAAACGTAATTTTCTTATTTCAAGAAATCTTTTTTACCTGTGTGTAGTGTAGACACGGTATGACGATAGGAGATTTTTAAAGCCAATTAAGATAAGAATAGAATAGAATAGAAAAACTTTATTTCGACCAACTAAGATCATAATTTTGTTAGTAACACACTTAGCCTACTGTTAGTTTATACACACAACACATTACTACATTATAACTGTTTGTTTGTCAGCACGTGAACCATACAGCAATGGTTACTGGCAAACATGGTCAAGATGCTGTTGGCGCTGCCGCTTATCCTACGCATGAGGGATGTACACCTTTTGCGCATAGTAGTGTAAAAACAATCTACTCGCGCATCGGCGAACATCCCCGATGCATGGGAGTAGCAATGATTTCACTATGAGAACACATAGGACCCAAAACCTAGAGCGAGCCAAGCGAGCTCGAGATTTCACTAAATACTGAAGCGAGCGAAACAAGTCCTTGTGATGCAATCATAGCCT
Source organism: Agonopterix subpropinquella (assembly GCA_922987775.1). Taxonomy (NCBI): domain Eukaryota; kingdom Metazoa; phylum Arthropoda; class Insecta; order Lepidoptera; family Depressariidae; genus Agonopterix; species Agonopterix subpropinquella. The sequence continues at coordinate 24,155,987 of OV277705.1, forward strand.
GAGATTTTACAGCAACATAGTGAGATGATTGAGTCAGGTTAGGTTTGCTCAGGTTAGGTTTGCTCAGGTTAGGTTTGCTCAGGTTAGGTTTGCTCAGGTTAGGTTTGCTCAGGTTAGGTTTGCTCAGGTTAGGTTTGCTCAGGTTAGGTTTGCTCAGGTTAGGTTTGCTCAGGTTAGGTTTGCTCAGGTTAGGTTTGCTCAGGTTAGGTTTGCTCAGGTTAGGTTTGCTCAGGTTAGGTTTGCTCCGGTTAGGTTTGCTCAGGTTAGGTTTGCTCAGGTTAGGTTTGCTCAGGTTAGGTTTGCTCAGGTTAGTTTGCTCAGGTTAGGTTTGCTCAGGTTAGGTTTGCTCAGGTTAGGTTTTTTTTTTTTTTTTTTTTTTTTTTTCAAAATTTGACAACTGAGGAAAATCCATCATGGACATCTGGGAATGGAAGACCCAGATAGTGCCGGACTCGTACCGGCCAAAAACCTCAGTTTGTCTTTCCTCTTTTTCTCCGATAAAATTGTTCGGATAATGTTATACAGCGGTCACTTTATTTTCTTTTCTTTGAATGTTTTTTAAAATTTTGAGAGGAAGGCGAAAGGTAATTTCAAATCAGATTTTTATTATTTCTAAATGAATCTATGCAATAAAGAGAGTCTTTATCTTAATATACAATTTCATTAGATATAACTGAATTAAATGATACACAACAATAGTCTTATTCTATTTCTTAATTATTTTTACACCTATTATCACAATTCTACCTTATCACAATTTTACACCTAACACAGTAGTTCTTATTTTACAAAATTTTAGGTTACGGTTTTCTCTTTTCCTCTTTCCTTAGTACAAAGTAAGTATATTCTCATAATATACTAATTTGTACTCCATCTTTTGCAGCAAAATTATTGGTAATACCTCTTAAAATACTCATTCGTACATCCTCAAAATGTGGATGGCATTTGCTGTCCGCCAATAATTTTGCCACCACGTCTTGACTTTTCTGATCTTTTAACTTCTTCCGTAACCTATATAATAATCTACTGTGTCGTTCTGCTAGGGTGTCTAGGGGATTCTCGGCCGTTAGATCTAAACGTTTGGCTAAAGTCCAGCTGGCAGCTAATTCTCGGCTAATCGCTATTGTTTCCTCAATGTCCGGATCAACCGGTTGATCTTCCTCAGGATAGACCAATACAGGTCCGATTGTCCATCTATTGGTTCTGTGCGTAGCAGCTGCCATGCTCTCTGTTGTTAGGAGAGGGTATTCTACTACATCTTCGTACGACCTTTTCTTGGTTTTTGGTGACGTGCATTTCTCTATGGGGCCCTCAGCAATACGCTACTGTTGATCGGGCTATATTATCCCATCTTTTCCTCTCTGTGCACTCTCTGTCGAACGCATTATGGTCGACTTTCTCCATCTTTGCCAGTGCACAGTTTCGGCAGGAGGGCTTTTCGTCTGCCGCCCAGCGTGGACAGTCCTCCTTAAGATGCGGACCACCGCAGTGGGAGCACGCGTCGGTCTGTTCCGTACACAGTTTCCGACCGTGTCCATAACGGAGGCATCTTCCACATTGAACCAGCGGCGTCTGATCGTAGGCGCGCACTCGCAGCATGTCAACGTAGATCATCTCTGCCTCCGTTAGCCTCCTCCAGATGATCGGGGAGACCTGCATGACCACGTGGCATCGGTGGGGGTTTCTCGCTCTTCTCCTGTATTTTACAGTGAGTCGAGAATCCTCCTTTGATACATCGCCAAGGAGATGGCCATTTTGATTTCTTATGGCCTTCAAGATGTCCTCATCTGTGTTGTAGGACATCACATCCATGACGATGATCAAAGGGTCCTTATTTTTGGCCTCCTCCACTTCGAAGCCGGGCTGGGCAGCTTTGATCCTCTTTGTGATCACTTCCAGGTTTCCCTTGTCCTGGCAGCCGATGACGATTTTTTTTTTTTTTTTTTTTGGTCTCTGGCCCTCCTGAAGCCGTCGACCCTTACTCCGGTGGATTTGGCATCCACCGCCTCTCGGACCTTAGCCATAATGCTTTCCGAGGAGTCCTTTATGTCCTGGGATGACACGATGATGGAGTGTGTCGGGGCGTGTACCTTCTCTCCCGAAACTGAAATGGCGGCGGTTTTTGAAGTCGCCTGAGCATATGTCAGGACCGCCTGCATTTTACTCGGGAGAGATGCCATCTCCTCTTTAATCGAGGTCACCCTCTCCATCATCTGTGGGACAGGCTCAGGTTAGGTTTGCTCAGGTTAGGTTTGCTCAGGTTAGGTTTGCTCAGGTTAGGTTTGCTCAGGTTAGGTTTGCTCAGGTTAGGTTGGCTCAGGTTAGGTTTGCTCAGGTTAGGTTTGCTCAGGTTAGGTTTGCTCAGGTTAGGTTTGCTCAGGTTAGGTTTGCTCAGGTTAGGTTTGCTCAGGTTAGGTTTGCTCAGGTTAGGTTTGCTCAGGTTAGGTTTGCTCAGGTTAGGTTTGCTCAGGTTAGGTTTGCTCAGGTTAGGTTTGCTCAGGTTAGGTTTGCTCAGGTTAGGTTTGCTCAGGTTAGGTTTGCTCAGGTTAGGTTTGCTCAGGTTAGGTTTGCTCAGGTTAGGTTTGCTCAGGTTAGGTTTGCTCAGGTTAGGTTTGCTCAGGTTAGGTTTGCTCAGGTTAGGTTTGCTCAGGTTAGGTTTGCTCAGGTTAGGTTTGCTCAGGTTAGGTTTGCTCAGGTTAGGTTTGCTCAGGTTAGGTTTGCTCAGGTTAGGTTTGCTCAGGTTAGGTTTGCTCAGGTTAGGTTTGCTCAGGTTAGGTTTGCTCAGGTTAGGTTAGGTTAGGTTAGGTTAGGTTAGGTTAGGTTAGGTTAGGTTAGGTTAGGTTAGGTTGGGGTGCTAAGGTCGGGTAACCTCCACGAGAGCTTGCCACTTCCCGTCCCTTTGGATACGTCCGTAGGGAAGGGAAGACGGTGGAGCCGGTGCATCCTGGGCGATGTGCAGTGACTTCCCCAAAGTGGGATCTTGCTGCTCATCGGCAAATGACCCGACACGTTCGTTCCTCCACGTGTCCCTCTGGTTTTCAGAGGGCACAGTGGAGGAGCAAGGGCGGGCTCTGTGTGTACTCACCCTACCGCAGAGCAGGCAGGCGGACGATTTTACTCTTCTTGCCACCGTCGTCATTCATATCGTAATCCTTTCTAGGACCGAGGGCCTTGCCTTAATCGGCCGGACCGCGAGGAGTAAACCTCTATAAAAATCCTCAATCCTCGGCGCTGGGGCAACGTGGCGTCGGGGTGCTCGCAAGAGCGGCTGGGGAGTTCATCAGTCGTTAGCGGCCAACCTTGGGGAGGATTCCCTTGCCGCTGGAAAGGGCGTCACCCAGCGGTGGACCCCGTTGTATCGTCCCATCATCGTGGGAATAGTATGGAAAATTTAAATAATAAAAATTCTCCTGCTTCGGCAGGCGCCAGGGGTGGCGTTAAACTTCCAATACCAATCGCTTCGGTTGGTAGGAGTAGTGGTGTCGCTCGGGTTGTAACAGACCCTGAGATGGCAATGGATGTTGCAAGTGGTGGTCAGCCATCCCTAGTCTTCCCTGCTTCGGCAGGTGGATCCGAAAGGACCCAGGAACGGGATGGTGATTCGGAGGTTGACTCGGATGACGATTCGGTGTCGTCGTGTTCGGAGAGCACTTTGAAGCGGCGACGTGAGGTTGACCAAGGGGAATGCTCTTCATCGCAACCCGTGGCGAAGATCCCTACGGCCAGAAGAGGAAGAGGCCGTTCAACGGCTACTGGTCAGGTGCACCTGCCGAATTCCCGGAAAGCCAGAAACGAGGAGATCCGTATCCAGGCTGAGGCAGTTATAGCCGAAATGGAAAAGGAGGGATGGCAAAATGAAGAGGAGACATCTTGGCTCATCGACGACACTTCTAGAATTCTAGGAGATGCAGGGTCGCTCGATGAGTCAAATCTTATGCAGCGAATCATGGCCCAAGTGGCCGTGATCAAGCATGTCGCTGTCACGTCGGGCAACATTAAGGGAACTAACATTCGTTGTCTTAAAAATGCCGCGAACCAGATTGTACTGGTGGGGGAGCAGCTCCAGAAGCGCACCGCCACAGAGGAAACGACAAGACTGCAGGCGGATAATAACCGCCTGCAGGCCGAGGTGGCTAGGCTCCGTAGGGATGTCCAGGAAATGCGTGCACAGTACAGGCAGCCGCCTCCAGTGCCTATAGAGGAGATTACGCAGTCCATCATGGTCCAAGTTGGGACCATGATGAACGCTAGACTGGATGCACTGGAGGGAAGGCTTCTCCCCAAGGAGAATGTTCGCCCTCCTCTAGCGCATGATAAGCCTCGTTCTGGGGTCCCGGTATCCCCGGGTCCTAAAGCGGGTCCTGACCCCCAACAAGGAGGGAGCAAGAAGAAGAAAAAGAGGAAGGTACAATCCAAGGGCGGTCCACCGCCCCTTGTACCACCTCATGGAGACGGGGATCAAATACCACCGGATCCCACAAGGACCACAGAGGAGGGATGGAATAAGGTCAGCAGGAAGAAAAAGGCGAGCCATAAGCCGCCTTCGAAGCCTGAAGCCAAAAAGGGAGGGAAGCCGGTTAAGCTGCGACTCCCTAAGTCGTCGGCTGTAACACTTACGTTGCAGCCGGAGGCTGAGGAGCGTGGCGTAACCTACGCCAAGGTGCTGCGTGTGGCGACGCAGAATATTGCGCTCGCTGACCTCGGCATTTCCACCGTGCAGTTTAGGGTGGGAGTGTCGAGGCAGCGAATTCTGGAGGTACCGGGATCCGAGTCCGGCGTGAAGGCCGATGCCCTAGCCGGCAAACTTAAAGAGTTATTCGGGGAAGAGGTCATCCGGGTCGGCCGGCCCACGAAATGCGCAGAAATGCGCATTTCGGGGCTGGATGACTCGGTGACCTCCGAAGTAGTGGTCGAGGCGATCTCCCGGGTTGGTGGATGCCCAGCGGCATCCATCAAGGCGGGAGATTTGGGCCGCGATCACACAGGCAGTGGCATCATGTGGGTGCGCTGCCCGGTTGAAGTGGCCAAAAAGGCCTCGGTGGAGGGGCGGATAGCCGTCGGTTGGACCTCGGCGCAGGTTAAAATCCTGCCGCCGAGGCCAATGCGTTGCTATCGGTGCCTCCTTCCGGGGCACGTTATTGGTGAATGCAAATCGGAGGTGGACCGCAGTGGTCTTTGTTACCGCTGCGGGCAGGCTGGCCACGTGGCCAGGCAATGTGCCTCTCCGCCGCTGTGCGTCGTCTGCACTGCGGCGGGGAAGCCTGCCAAGCATTGCTCTGGGAGCGCTGCCTGCGGGGTGGCGCATCCCCCAAAGAAGAAGAAGAAGCCTGCGGCCAGGCATCCGCCGCAGGCTCCCTCTTAGAGCCATGGGTGTCGGACTTGGGGAAGTCCGGTGCCCAAATCCAAGGGCTCGAGATGGCGTGCGCGTGTTCCCGCGCGCCACTCACATGTAGTTCAGGGGAGGAAAACGCTCCAGTCCTCCCCTTCCAGAGGCGTGGCCTGTACAGGCCGACGCTGCCGGATATGCGGAAGAGTCCTTCTGGGTTTCCCGTGTACCCGGCGTACAGGCGTAGAGGTGGAACACGGTGGGGTTTTAGCCGGTAGGAGTCCGGCATAACCCGTCGCCGTCCCCAAGGCGGCGGGTATCCATGAGGATTTCCCCACCTAAAAAAAAAAAAAAAAAAAAAAAAAAAGGTTAGGTTAGGTTAGGTTAGGTTAGGTTAGGTTAGGTTAGGTTAGGTTAGGTTAGGTTAGGTTAGGTTAGGTTAGGTTAGGTTAGGTTAGGTTAGGTTAGGTTAGGTTAGGTTAGGTTAGGTTAGGTTAGGTTAGGTTAGGTTAGGTTAGGTTAGGTTAGGTTAGGTTAGGTTAGGTTAGGTTAGGTTAGGTTAGGTTAGGTTAGGTTAGGTTAGGTTAGGTTAGGTTAGGTTAGGTTAGGTTAGGTTAGGTTAGGTTAGGTTAGGTTAGGTTAGGTTAGGTTAGGTTAGGTTAGGTTAGGTTAGGTTAGGTTAGGTTAGGTTAGGTTAGGTTAGGTTAGGTTAGGTTAGGTTAGGTTAGGTTAGGTTAGGTTAGGTTAGGTTAGGTTAGGTTAGGTTAGGTTAGGTTAGGTTAGGTTAGGTTAGGTTAGGTTAGGTTAGGTTAGGTTAGGTTAGGTTAGGTTAGGTTAGGTTAGGTTAGGTTAGGTTAGGTTAGGTTAGGTTAGGTTAGGTTAGGTTAGGTTAGGTTAGGTTTTTTTTTTTTTTTTTTTTTTTTTTTTTTTTTTTTTTCTGTCCTCCAACATGATCGGAGCCTTTTCTACTCTTCTATTCTTTCATACTAGTTCTCGCATTTATTCCTCTCGTACTTTTATTCCTCATACTATATTCTTTCTTTCATTCATCTTCTTTTGCTATCCTGTGGGTGGGTTTCCCACCTAACTAATCTCTAATTTCTAGTAATATTATGACAGGGTAGGTAGGTTTCTTTATTTAAGTAAGTATTACAAGGCTGAATCATTTCTTAATCTATTCTAACTCTATTTTACAATTTGGAAGTATGTATTTCTATTTGCTAATTTACATTATTTTTATTTTCTAATTTCTATTTTGTATGATGATATTACATACTACATACTCAATATATAGTCCATCATACTTTGCTTATGCTATCTTATTTCTATTGTTTACTATTCTAACAATCTTTTTACAAAAGTCTAGGAATACATCTCTGTTTTTATTTTTCATAATTATTCGTACATTTTCTACATTTAACACTATATCCAGCCGTTGTTCCAAATCGAATCTGTCCCCGGCGAAGACAGGGCACTCCAGGATCAGATGCTCGACCGTCTCTTCGACTTCCGGGTCACAGAGGCAAGAAGGGCTCCCCTTGCACTTGAAACGGGTCAAGTACGAGGAGAACCCTCCGTGCCCCGTGAGTATTTGCGTCGTTGGACCGTCGATTTTGATCTTTCTGACCACGGGATATGCTGCCACCGCGTCAGGGAAGAAGATTTTTGTTCCAGAAGCCGTTTCCTCCGTCTTGTACCTCTTGTCCCATTCATCAATCGTCTCCATGCGAATGGTACGCTTGATGAATGAGACAGGGCACTTGTCGTAATCCGGCTTCTTCTTCGACTTTAGGGCTGCCTCCTTCGCAAGCTCGTCGGCTCTCTCATTCCCTGCCAGTCCTGCGTGCGCCTTAATCCAAAACAAAGATATTGTTTTGTTTTGAATTGTGCAACGACTCAGGTTACACCTGGCTTTGACTGCCAGGGGATGAGTAGAGCCGAGGTTTGTCACGGTCTGAAGGGCTGCTCGAGAGTCACTGTAGACTCCGAATGTGGTCTCGCTGCGCGCTAGTGCGACCTCCGTGGCTTTATACAGGGCTAGCAGTTCCGCCTGGTAGACGGTACAATACGACGATAGAGCAAGTTTGAGGGCCTTGGTCTCTGCAGCACCAGTCCAGATGGATAGCGCTGCCCCGACCCTGCCCTCAATCTTGCTCCCGTCTGTGAATATGCGCACAGCGTAATCGCTGTGGCGACAATACTCGTCTTCGTCCACCAGGTTTTGGAACTGCAGCCCTATACGTTCCGCGGGGTGTGGGGCTTGTATCTTTGGTGTCATCTTCTCGACCTCTCTATCGGCCAGCTCACGTCTGGGAACTCCCTTCTTAGCCTCGTATAACGAGGCTGCCTCACGGACTCGGAGGTCTAGAGGGAGCGTCCCCGTGAGCAAGAGGGCCGAGTTGAGTGACACCGTCCGATACGCCTTGCACATTTTTTGCGCGAAGCCCCTCTGGACCGTGCCAAGCTGTTTGCGAACACCCAATTTCTCCGCTGCCGGGGCCCAAGCTGCTGCCGCGTACAATATTACCGGCTCCACTGCTGCCGTATATATTGTTCGGATTATATCCGGGCTGAGGCCCCAGCTTACGCGGGCTGCTCTGGCTAGCTGCTTATATATTCCTATCGCTCTTTTACAGACATTGGTGACGTGGGCATTGAATGTTAACTTATTGTCGATGGTGAGTCCAAGGATCTTGATCTCAGGGGACATTCCAATGCTAACCCCTCCCATGTTCAGGCGCGGCGTGTCAAATATAAGTTTCCTGGTTATTACCATGGCACAGGTTTTGTGTGGTGCAAACTTCAACTTATTTTCGACACCCCACGCCCGGACATTTTCGAGAATAGCATTGGCCTGTCCCTCAATCTCCCGGGCCTCACCACCGTCAAAAAGCAATACCACGTCATCAGCGAATGCCTGGCAATACACCCCCTTTTGCTCCATATGCTTTAGGAGTGGGTCCAGCAGCAAGTTCCATAGGATTGGACCTCCTATGGAGCCTTGAACGCATCCCTTCTCCGTGCTCCTTCTGTGTGCGGCTCCAGAATACCGTACCTCCACTACTCTGTCACTGAGGTAGCTGTCGATGACACGCCTCAAGTTCACAGGACATTTTTCCTCTGCCAGTCTGGTCCTTATCGCTGGCCACCAAGCACTGTCGAAGGCGCCCTCGATGTCTAGAGAAACTAGTGTCACTAGTTTCTTCTCATCCAGTTTTTCGCGAATGCGTGTGATGAGCGTAACGAGGGCGTCTTCCGTACTTCTCTGTGGCATGAATCCATACTGGCGAGTACTAATCCGTGGCAACACGTAGAACTTGAGGCGGCTCATCAACATCTTCTCGTATATCTTCCCTAAAACTGGCAAGAGCCCAATTGGTCGATATGACTTTGGAGTAGTGTAGGCGTCCTTTCCTGGCTTTCTCAGCACGACAACAGTTGCCTCCTTCCAAGCCTTCGGGAAGCAGCCATGTGCCATGCATTTATTCAGGAGAGCCAGGAAGTACTCCGGGTCCGCACCGATGGCGTATGAGCATATGTCGGCTGTGAAGCCGTCAGCTCCAGGGGCTTTCCTTGGGTTGAAGGACTCGACTGCAACCTTCAGCTCTTCAATTCTAAACGGAGGATCATGTTCACCATGATCCCCTTCGTTTACCGTTTCCGCTATGGTTCTTATTTGGAGATGGTGTGTGCTGTCTTCGTCCCTCAGGTCCCTTGGATAGAAGGTTTCCGCCAGGAATCGAGCAGAGCCCTCAGCGTCCAGCGTTACATCCCCTTTCGTCAAAGGAACATCTTCTTCCCTGGGTTTGACCCTTCTAATCACTCTGTAGATCCCTTCCCACACTCCTTCCCTATCTTGCTTCCCGCAGAAGTCCCTCCAACTTTGCTTCGCTGCCTCCTCGACTGCTAATTCGTATTTCTCCTTTTCTTTTAGGTACAGGTCTACAACCATCTGCCTGCGAACCGGCGCTGCATTGCGGATCCTTCGTTTCCGGGTCGCCACCAGCCTCTTCATCGCCGCTAGTTCCTCGGACCAATATGGCAAGGTAAATGTTTCTTTAAGTTTTTTGTGTGGTATTGCACTCTCACATGTTTCTGATATAGATTTTGTGTATGTTTGTATTGTATAATCTATTTGTTCTTTACTTTTTATTTCTATGACTTTTTGTGTAGTTAATTCATTTTCTTGCATAATCTGGGTCAGTTTCTCACGAAATAGATCCCAGTTTGCTTTCTTAGTATTATATTTGGTTAGGTTAGGTTAGGTTAGGTTAGGTTAGGTTAGGTTAGGTTAGGTTAGGTTAGGTTAGGTTAGGTTAGGTTAGGTTAGGTTAGGTTAGGTTAGGTTAGGTTAGGTTAGGTTAGGTTAGGTTAGGTTAGGTTAGGTTAGGTTAGGTTAGGTTAGGTTAGGTTAGGTTAGGTTAGGTTAGGTTAGGTTAGGTTAGGTTAGGTTAGGTTAGGTTAGGTTAGGTTAGGTTAGGTTAGGTTAGGTTAGGTTAGGTTAGGTTAGGTTAGGTTAGGTTAGGTTAGGTTAGGTTAGGTTAGGTTAGGTTAGGTTAGGTTAGGTTAGGTTAGGTTAGGTTAGGTTAGGTTAGGTTAGGTTAGGTTAGGTTAGGTTAGGTTAGGTTAGGTTAGGTTAGGTTAGGTTAGGTTAGGTTAGGTTAGGTTAGGTTAGGTTAGGTTAGGTTAGGTTAGGTTAGGTTAGGTTAGGTTAGGTTAGGTTAGGTTAGGTTAGGTTAGGTTAGGTTAGGTTAGGTTAGGTTAGGTTAGGTTAGGTTAGGTTAGGTTAGGTTAGGTTAGGTTAGGTTAGGTTAGGTTAGGTTAGGTTAGGTTAGGTTAGGTTAGGTTAGGTTAGGTTAGGTTAGGTTAGGTTAGGTTAGGTTAGGTTAGGTTAGGTTAGGTTAGGTTAGGTTAGGTTAGGTTAGGTTAGGTTAGGTTAGGTTAGGTTAGGTTAGGTTAGGTTAGGTTAGGTTAGGTTAGGTTAGGTTAGGTTAGGTTAGGTTAGGTTAGGTTAGGTTAGGTTAGGTTAGGTTAGGTTAGGTTAGGTTAGGTTAGGTTAGGTTAGGTTAGGTTAGGTTAGGTTAGGTTAGGTTAGGTTAGGTTAGGTTAGGTTAGGTTAGGTTAGGTTAGGTTAGGTTAGGTTAGGTTAGGTTAGGTTAGGTTAGGTTAGGTTAGGTTAGGTTAGGTTAGGTTAGGTTAGGTTAGGTTAGGTTAGGTTAGGTTAGGTTAGGTTAGGTTAGGTTAGGTTAGGTTAGGTTAGGTTAGGTTAGGTTAGGTTAGGTTAGGTTAGGTTAGGTTAGGTTAGGTTAGGTTGGGGTGCTAAGGTCGGGTAACCTCCACGAGAGCTTGCCGCTTCCCGTCCCTTTGGATACGTCCGGAGGGAAGGGAAGACGGTGGAGCCGGTGCATCCTGGGCGATGTGCAGTGACTTCCCCAAAGTGGGATCTTGCTGCTCATCGGCAAATGACCCGACACGTTCGTTCCTCCACGTGTCCCTCTGGTTTTCAGAGGGCACAGTGGAGGAGCAAGGGCGGGCTCTGTGTGTACTCACCCTACCGCAGAGCAGGCAGGCGGAGGATTTTCCTCTTCTTGCCACCGTCTTCATTCATATCGTAATCCTTTCTAGGACCGAGGGTCTTGCCTTAATCGGCCGGACCGTGAGGAGTAAACCTCTATAAAAAATCCTCAATCCTCGGCGTTGGGGCTACGTGGCGTCGAGGTGCTCGCAAGAGCGGCTGGGGAGCTCATCAGTCGTTAGCGGCCAACCTTGGGGAGGATTCCCTTGCCGCTGGAAAGGGCGTCACCCAGCGGTGGACCCCGTTGCATCGTCCCATTATCGTGGGAACAAAATGGAAAATTTAAATAAAAACTCTCCTGCTTCGGCAGGTGCCAGGGGTGGCATTAAACTTCCCATACCTATCACTTCAACGGATAGGCGTAGGGTCTTCTCTGACCTTGTGGTGGCAGTGGATGCTGCAGCCAGTGGTGTTGCATCCTCATCCTCGATCTTCCCTGCTTCGGCAGGTGGGTCCGAAAGGACCCAAGAGCGGGTTTGTGATTCGGAGGTGGACTCGGATGACTCCGTAAGTCTTGAGTCGGTGTCGTCCTGTTCGGACGCTACGCTAAAGCGGCGACTTGTTGAGGTTCAAGGGGAATGTTCTTCGTCTCAACCGAAGGCAAAGATCCCAACAGCGAGAAGGGGGAGAGGCCGATCTTCAGCTGCTGGTCCAGCTAACTTGGCAAATGTCCGAGCGGCTAGGCGCGAGGAGATTCGTGCCCAGGCAGAGGCGGTAATAGCGGAAATGGAGCTAGAGGGCTGGCAAAATGAAGAAGAGCAGGCCTCGTGGCTCATCGATGACACCTCAAGAATAGTAGGAGATGTAGGGTCGTTAGATGAGTCAAACCTGATGCACCGAATTATGGCCAATGTGGCCGTAATCAAGCACGTGGCGGTCACTTCTGGTAACATCAAGGGGACGAATATTCGTTACCTAAAGAATGCTGCGAACCAGATAGTGCTGGCGGGGGAGCAGCTCCAGAAGCGCACCGCCACAGAGGAAACGACAAGACTGCAGGCGGATAATAACCGCCTGCAGGCCGAGGTGGCTAGACTCCGTAAGGATGTCCAGGAAATGCGTGCACAGTACAGGCAGCCGCCTCCAGTGCCTATAGAGGAGATTACGCAGTCCATCATGGTCCAAGTTGGGACCATGATGAACGCTAGACTGGATGCACTGGAGGGAAGGCTTCTCCCCAAGGAGAATGTTCGCCCTCCTTTAGCGCATGATAAGCCTCGTTCTGGGGTCCCGGTATCCCCGGGTCCTAAAGCGGGTCTTGCGGGTCAACAAGGAGGGAGCAAGGAAAAGAAAAAGAGGAAGGTACGATCCAAGGGCGGTCCACCGCCCCCTGTACCACCTCATGGAGACGGGGATCAGATCCCACCAGATCCCACAAGGACCACAGAGGAGGGCTGGAATAAGGTCAGCAGGAAGAAAAAGGCGAGCCAGAAGCCGCCTTCGAAGCCTGAAGCCAAAAAGGGAGGGAAGCCGGTTAAGCTGCGACTCCCTAAGTCGTCGGCTGTAACACTTACGTTGCAGCCGGAGGCTGAGGAGCGTGGCGTAACCTACGCCAAGGTGCTAAGTGTGGCGACGCAGAAGATTGCGCTCGCTGACCTCGGCATTTCCACCGTGCAGTTTAGGGTGGGAGTGTCGAGGCAGCGAATTCTGGAGGTACCGGGATCCGAGTCCGGCGTGAAGGCCGATGCCCTTGCCGGCAAACTTAAAGAGTTATTCGGGGAAGAGGTCATCCGGGTCGGCCGGCCAACGAAATGCGCAGAAATGCGCATTTCGGGGCTGGATGACTCGGTGACCTCCGAAGTAGTGGTCGAGGCGATCTCCCGGGTTGGTGGATGCACAGCGGCATCCATCAAGGCGGGAGATTTGGGCCGCGATCACACAGGCAGTGGCATCATGTGGGTGCGCTGCCCGGTTGAAGTGGCCAAAAAGGCCTCGGTGGAGGGGCGGATAGCCGTCGGTTGGACCTCGGCGCAGGTTAAAATCCTGCCGCCGAGGCCAATGCGTTGCTATCGGTGCCTCCTTCCGGGGCACGTTATTGGGGAATGTAAATCGGAGGTGGACCGCAGTGGTCTTTGTTACCGCTGCGGGCAGGCTGGCCACGTGGCCAGGCAATGTGCCTCTCCGCCGCTGTGCGTCGTCTGCACTGCGGCGGGGAAGCCTGCCAAGCATTGCTCGGGGAGCGCTGCCTGCGGGGTGGCGCATCCCCCAAAGAAGAAGAAGAAGAAGCCTGCGGCCAGGGCAAAGCCTCCGCCGCAGGCTCCCCCTTAGAGCCATGGGTGTCGGACTTGGGGAAGTCCGGCGCCCAATCCAAGGGCTCGAGATGGCACGCGCGTGTTCCCGCGCGCCACTCACACGTAGTTCAGGGGAGGAAAACGCTCCAGTCCTCCCCTTCCAGAGATGTGGCCTGTACAGGCCGACGCTGCCGGGTATGCGGAAGAGTCCTTCTGGGTTTCCCGTGTACCTGGCGTACAGGCGTAGAGGTGGAACACGGTGGGGTTTTAGCCGGTAGGAGTCCGGCATAACCCGTCGTCGTCCCCAAGGCGGCGGGTATCCATGAGGATTTCCCCACCTAAAAAAAAAAAAAAAAAAAAAAGGTTAGGTTAGGTTAGGTTAGGTTAGGTTAGGTTAGGTTAGGTTAGGTTAGGTTAGGTTAGGTTAGGTTAGGTTAGGTTAGGTTAGGTTAGGTTAGGTTGGGTTAGGTTAGGTTAGGTTAGGTTAGGTTAGGTTAGGTTAGGTTAGGTTAGGTTAGGTTAGGTTAGGTTAGGTTAGGTTAGGTTAGGTTAGGTTAGGTTAGGTTAGGTTAGGTTAGGTTAGGTTAGGTTAGGTTAGGTTAGGTTAGGTTAGGTTAGGTTAGGTTAGGTTAGGTTAGGTTAGGTTAGGTTAGGTTAGGTTAGGTTAGGTTAGGTTAGGTTAGGTTAGGTTAGGTTAGGTTAGGTTAGGTTAGGTTAGGTTAGGTTAGGTTAGGTTAGGTTAGGTTAGGTTAGGTTAGGTTAGGTTAGGTTAGGTTAGGTTAGGTTAGGTTAGGTTAGGTTAGGTTAGGTTAGGTTAGGTTAGGTTAGGTTAGGTTAGGTTAGGTTAGGTTAGGTTAGGTTAGGTTAGGTTAGGTTAGGTTAGGTTAGGTTAGGTTAGGTTAGGTTAGGTTAGGTTAGGTTAGGTTAGGTTAGGTTAGGTTAGGTTAGGTTAGGTTAGGTTAGGTTAGGTTAGGTTAGGTTAGGTTAGGTTAGGTTAGGTTAGGTTAGGTTAGGTTAGGTTAGGTTAGGTTAGGTTAGGTTAGGTTAGGTTAGGTTAGGTTAGGTTAGGTTAGGTTAGGTTAGGTTAGGTTAGGTTAGGTTAGGTTAGGTTAGGTTAGGTTAGGTTAGGTTAGGTTAGGTTAGGTTAGGTTAGGTTAGGTTAGGTTAGGTTAGGTTAGGTTAGGTTAGGTTAGGTTAGGTTAGGTTAGGATAGGTTAGGTTAGGTTAGGTTAGGTTAGGTTAGGTTAGGTTAGGTTAGGTTAGGTTAGGTTAGGTTAGGTTAGGTTAGGTTAGGTTAGGTTAGGTTAGGTTAGGTTAGGTTAGGTTAGGTTAGGTTAGGTTAGGTTAGGTTAGGTTAGGTTAGGTTAGGTTAGGTTAGGTTAGGTTAGGTTAGGTTAGGTTAGGTTAGGTTAGGTTAGGTTAGGTTAGGTTAGGTTAGGTTAGGTTAGGTTAGGTTAGGTTAGGTTAGGTTAGGTTAGGTTAGGTTAGGTTAGGTTAGGTTAGGTTAGGTTAGGTTAGGTTAGGTTAGGATAGGTTAGGTTAGGTTAGGTTAGGTTAGGTTAGGTTAGGTTAGGTTAGGTTAGGTTAGGTTAGGTTAGGTTAGGTTAGGTTAGGTTAGGTTAGGTTAGTTTAGGTTAGGTTAGGTTAGGTTAGGTTAGGTTAGGTTAGGTTAGGTTAGGTTAGGTTAGGTTAGGTTAGGTTAGGTTAGGTTAGGTTAGGTTAGGTTAGGTTAGGTTAGGTTAGGTTAGGTTAGGTTAGGTTAGGTTAGGTTAGGTTAGGTTAGGTTAGGTTAGGTTAGGTTAGGTTAGGTTAGGTTAGGTTAGGTTAGGTTAGGTTAGGTTAGGTTAGGTTAGGTTAGGTTAGGTTAGGTTAGGTTAGGTTAGGTTAGGTTAGGTTAGGTTAGGTTAGGTTAGGTTAGGTTAGGTTAGGTTAGGTTAGGTTAGGTTAGGTTAGGTTAGGTTAGGTTAGGTTAGGTTAGGTTAGGTTAGGTTAGGTTAGGTTAGGTTAGGTTAGGTTAGGTTAGGTTAGGTTAGGTTAGGTTAGGTTAGGTTAGGTTAGGTTAGGTTAGGTTAGGTTAGGTTAGGTTAGGTTAGGTTAGGTTAGGTTAGGTTAGGTTAGGTTAGGTTAGGTTAGGCTAGGTTAGGTTAGGTTAGGTTAGGTTAGGTTAGGTTAGGTTAGGTTAGGTTAGGTTAGGTTAGGTTAGGTTAGGTTAGGTTAGGTTAGGTTAGGTTAGGTTAGGTTAGGTTAGGTTAGGTTAGGTTAGGTTAGGTTAGGTTAGGTTAGGTTAGGTTAGGTTAGGTTAGGTTAGGTTAGGTTAGGTTAGGTTAGGTTAGGTTAGGTTAGGTTAGGTTAGGTTAGGTTAGGTTAGGTTAGGTTAGGTTAGGTTAGGTTAGGTTAGGTTAGGTTAGGTTAGGTTAGGTTAGGTTAGGTTAGGTTAGGTTAGGTTAGGTTAGGTTAGGTTAGGTTAGGTTAGGTTAGGTTAGGTTAGGTTAGGTTAGGTTAGGTTAGGTTAGGTTAGGTTAGGTTAGGTTAGGTTAGGTTAGGTTAGGTTAGGTTAGGTTAGGTTAGGTTAGGTTAGGTTAGGTTAGGTTAGGTTAGGTTAGGTTAGGTTAGGTTAGGTTAGGTTAGGTTAGGTTAGGTTAGGTTAGGTTAGGTTAGGTTAGGTTAGGTTAGGTTAGGTTAGGTTAGGTTAGGTTAGGTTAGGTTAGGTTAGGTTAGGTTAGGTTAGGTTAGGTTAGGTTAGGTTAGGTTAGGTTAGGTTAGGTTAGGTTAGGTTAGGTTAGGTTAGGTTAGGTTAGGTTAGGTTAGGTTAGGTTAGGTTAGGTTAGGTTAGGTTAGGTTAGGTTAGGTTAGGTTAGGTTAGGTTAGGTTAGGTTAGGTTAGGTTAGGTTAGGTTAGGTTAGGTTAGGTTAGGTTAGGTTAGGTTAGGTTAGGTTAGGTTAGGTTAGGTTAGGTTAGGTTAGGTTAGGTTAGGTTAGGTTAGGTTAGGTTAGGTTAGGTTAGGTTAGGTTAGGTTAGGTTAGGTTAGGTTAGGTTAGGTTAGGTTAGGTTAGGTTAGGTTAGGTTGGGGTGCTAAGGTCGGGTAACCTCCACGAGAGCTTGCCGCTTCCCGTCCCTTTTGGATACGTCCGGAGGGAAGGGAAGACGGTGGAGCCGGTGCATCCTGGGCGATGTGCAGTGACTTCCCCAAAGTGGGATCTTGCTGCTCATCGGCAAATGACCCGACACGTTCGTTCCTCCACGTGTCCCTCTGGTTTTCAGAGGGCACAGTGGAGGAGCAGGGGCGGGCTCTGTGTGTACTTACACTACCGCAGAGCAGGCAGGCGGAGGATTTTCCTCTTCTTGCCACCGCCGGGGGGGGTGCGTTATCGTCTGGAGGGGGGGCTCCAGGCGACCGCGGCCTTGCCTTAATTGGCCGGGCCAAGACAAGGCGAGTCAATAAAACCCCGACAAGGAAAAGTCGTTAATAACCCCGGGGCACCTGGGCAACCCTGTGTATCTCCCTGCGGGGAGGTCCCTTGCCGCTGGAATGAGCGTCACCCAGCGGTGGACCCCGTTGTTTCGTCTCATAATCGTGGGAACAGTATGGAGGAAAATTTAAATAATAAAAATTCTCCTGCTTCGGCAGGCGCCAGGGGTGGCGTAAAATTACTCATTGGAGGGAAGAGCAGTAGAGTGCGGGTCGATTCAGACCCGGGGAGTGATTCGGACTGCAGCATCGTTTCGGCGACGTCCATTTCCGAGGGCGTTCGAAAACGACGTCTGGACGAGGTTGGTGGCCATCCTTCGTTGCAGTTAACAGCGAAGATCCCTACAGCCAAGAGGGGTAGAGGTCGTCCTCCACCCCCCTTGACTTCAGAGGCGTTAGGACGCAAAAAACATGTAAAGGTGGAGAAGTTGGACCGCGAAAGGGAGAAGTCTGTTTCGGAGGACTCCCTGACAGAGTCAATAGTAGACGACGTTTCTTCTGAGGAGGGGAATTTTGATGTTCGGCTCAAATGGAAGGATGAGGCCCTGGAGATGCTCAAGGCTTCCGCTGCCCATGTTGCGGATTCGCATCTTGAATCCTATTGGATTGCTGTGGCTAAGATTGATTCGGTGGTGAAAATGCTCAGTAAACGAGCTTCCATTGAGGAGACAAAAAGATTGCAGGCGGACAATGCCCGCCTGCAGTCTGAGATGGCTGACCTTCGGAAGGCGGTGCGGGAAATGCGGGATCGGATCACGATGCCGCCTCCTCCTGCGCCCTTAGAAGAGATAACGCGCGCCATCATGGCCCAGGTGGGGACCATGATGAGCGCGCGATTCGACGCGTTAGAGGGGAGGCTGCTCTCCGAGGAGCGCATCCGCCCTCCTCCCGCGCATGACCTAACCCGAGTTGAGGACCCGGCAAGCTCTGGTCCTCAATCGGGCGCTGCCCCGAACCCCCCAAAGGGGAAACGAGGAGGCCCGAAACAGGGGCAGCCAAGTAGGAAGCGGATTAAGGAAGGGCCAAAACCTTCTGTGCCGCCTCGCGTAGACCTTACGAAGGAGCCGCCGAAGTCCCAGTCTTCCGGGGAGGGGGACTGGACTGAGGTGGTCAAGAAAGGGAAGAAGCCGAAGGCTGCGGCAAAGCCAACGCCCAAGGCCCAACCCAAAAGGGAGGTTAAGTTGCGCCCCCCTCAGT
>OV277705.1:24188784-24191190 GCA_922987775.1 Agonopterix subpropinquella
TTAGGTTAGGTTAGGTTAGGTTAGGTTAGGTTAGGTTAGGTTAGGTTAGGTTAGGTTAGGTTAGGTTAGGTTAGGTTAGGTTAGGTTAGGTTAGGTTAGGTTAGGTTAGGTTAGGTTAGGTTAGGTTAGGTTAGGTTAGGTTAGGTTAGGTTAGGTTAGGTTAGGTTAGGTTAGGTTAGGTTAGGTTAGGTTAGGTTAGGTTAGGTTAGGTTAGGTTAGGTTAGGTTAGGTTAGGTTAGGTTAGGTTAGGTTAGGTTAGGTTAGGTTAGGTTAGGTTAGGTTAGGTTAGGTTAGGTTAGGTTAGGTTAGGTTAGGTTAGGTTAGGTTAGGTTAGGTTAGGTTAGGTTAGGTTAGGTTAGGTTAGGTTAGGTTAGGTTAGGTTAGGTTAGGTTAGGTTAGGTTAGGTTAGGTTAGGTTAGGTTAGGTTAGGTTAGGTTAGGTTAGGTTAGGTTAGGTTAGGTTAGGTTAGGTTAGGTTAGGTTAGGTTAGGTTAGGTTAGGTTAGGTTAGGTTAGGTTAGGTTAGGTTAGGTTAGGTTAGGTTAGGTTAGGTTAGGTTAGGTTAGGTTAGGTTAGGTTAGGTTAGGTTAGGTTAGGTTAGGTTAGGTTAGGTTAGGTTAGGTTAGGTTAGGTTAGGTTAGGTTAGGTTAGGTTAGGTTAGGTTAGGTTAGGTTCGGTTAGGTTAGGTTAGGTTAGGTTAGGTTAGGTTAGGTTAGGTTAGGTTAGGTTAGGTTAGGTTAGGTTAGGTTAGGTTAGGTTAGGTTAGGTTAGGTTAGGTTAGGTTAGGTTAGGTTAGGTTAGGTTAGGTTAGGTTAGGTTAGGTTAGGTTAGGTTAGGTTAGGTTAGGTTAGGTTAGGTTAGGTTAGGTTAGGTTAGGTTAGGTTAGGTTAGGTTCGGTTAGGTTAGGTTAGGTTAGGTTAGGTTAGGTTAGGTTAGGTTAGGTTAGGTTAGGTTAGGTTAGGTTAGGTTAGGTTAGGTTAGGTTAGGTTAGGTTAGGTTAGGTTAGGTTAGGTTAGGTTAGGTTAGGTTAGGTTAGGTTAGGTTAGGTTAGGTTAGGTTAGGTTAGGTTAGGTTAGGTTAGGTTAGGTTAGGTTAGGTTAGGTTAGGTTAGGTTAGGTTAGGTTAGGTTAGGTTAGGTTAGGTTAGGTTAGGTTAGGTTAGGTTAGGTTAGGTTAGGTTAGGTTAGGTTAGGTTAGGTTAGGTTAGGTTAGGTTAGGTTAGGTTAGGTTAGGTTAGGTTAGGTTAGGTTAGGTTAGGTTAGGTTAGGTTAGGTTAGGTTAGGTTAGGTTAGGTTAGGTTAGGTTAGGTTAGGTTAGGTTAGGTTAGGTTAGGTTAGGTTAGGTTAGGTTAGGTTAGGTTAGGTTAGGTTAGGTTAGGTTAGGTTAGGTTAGGTTAGGTTAGGTTAGGTTAGGTTAGGTTAGGTTAGGTTAGGTTAGGTTAGGTTAGGTTAGGTTAGGTTAGGTTAGGTTAGGTTAGGTTAGGTTAGGTTAGGTTAGATTAGGTTAGGTTAGGTTAGGTTAGGTTAGGTTAGGTTAGGTTAGGTTAGGTTAGGTTAGGTTAGGTTAGGTTAGGTTAGGTTAGGTTAGGTTAGGTTAGGTTAGGTTAGGTTAGGTTAGGTTAGGTTAGGTTAGGTTAGGTTAGGTTAGGTTAGGTTAGGTTAGGTTAGGTTAGGTTAGGTTAGGTTAGGTTAGGATAGGTTAGGTTAGGTTAGGTTAGGTTAGGTTAGGTTAGGTTAGGTTAGGTTAGGTTAGGTTAGGTTAGGTTAGGTTAGGTTAGGTTAGGTTAGGTTAGGTTAGGTTAGGTTAGGTTAGGTTAGGTTAGGTTAGGTTAGGTTAGGTTAGGTTAGGTTAGGTTAGGTTAGGTTAGGTTAGGTTAGGTTAGGTTAGGTTAGGTTAGGTTAGGTTAGGTTAGGTTAGGTTAGGTTAGGTTAGGTTAGGTTAGGTTAGGTTAGGTTAGGTTAGGTTAGGTTAGGTTAGGTTAGGTTAGGTTAGGTTAGGTTAGGTTAGGTTAGGTTAGGTTAGGTTAGGTTAGGTTAGGTTAGGTTAGGTTAGGTTCGGTTAGGTTAGGTTAGGTTAGGTTAGGTTAGGTTAGGTTAGGTTAGGTTAGGTTAGGTTAGGTTAGGTTAGGTTAGGTTAGGTTAGGTTAGGTTAGGTTAGGTTAGGTTAGGTTAGGTTAGGTTAGGTTAGGTTAGGTTAGGTTAGGTTAGGTTAGGTTAGGTTAGGTTAGGTTAGGTTAGGTTAGGTTAGGTTAGGTTAGGTTAGGTTAGGTTAGGTTAGGTTAGGTTAGGTTAGGTTAGGTTAGGTTAGGTTAGGTTAGGTTAGGTTAGGTTAGGTTAGGTTAGGTTAGGTTAGGTTAGGTTAGGTTAGGTTAGGTTAGGTTAGGTTAGGTTAGGTTAGGTTAGGTTAGGT